>JBBBDQ010002186.1:0-142500 GCA_037127315.1 Ascarosepion bandense
GTTCGACCCTCACCCGGGCATGTCATTTTAGCTAATAATACTAATAAAAAAATCTATACATATCAATGAAGAAAATTTGGAGATTGATGCACGTCGACTCCGGTAGCGCAATCGGATAGCGCGCCGTACTTATAGACTGTACCTGCAAAAATGCCAAAGATATACGAAGGACACAGGTTCCGACCCTCACCGGGCATGTCATTTAGCTAATAATACTAATAAAAAAAAATCTATACATATCAATGAAGAAAAATTGGAGATTGATGCACCTCGGCTCCGGTAGCGCAATCGGATAGCTCGCCGTACTTATAGACAGTACCTGCAAAATGCCAAAGATATGCGGAGGTTGTGAGTTCGACCCTCACCCGGAGCATGCCATTTTAGCTAATAATACTAATAAAAACAATCTATACATATCAATGTAGAAAATTTGGAGAATGATGCACGTCGGCTCCGTAGCGCAATCGGATAGCGCGCCGTACTTATAGACAGTACCTGCAAAAGATATGCGGAGGTTGTGAGTTCGACCCTCACCCGGAGCATGCCATTTTAGCTAATAATACTAATAAAAAAAATCTATACATATCAATGAAGAAAATTTGGAGAATGAAGCACGTCGGCTCCGGTAGCGCAATCGGATAGCGCGCCGTACTTATAGACAGTACTTGCAAAATGCAAAAGATACGCGGAGGTTGTGAGTTCGACCCTCACCCGGAGCATGTCATTTTAGCTAATAATACTAATAAAAAAAATCTATACATATCAATGAAGAAAATTTGGAGAATGAAGCACGTCGGCTCCGCTTGCGCAATCGGATAGCGCGCCGTACTTATAGACAGTACTTGCAAAATGCAAAAGATACGCGGAGGTTGTGAGTTCGACCCTCACCCGGAGCATGTCATTTTAGCTAATAATACTAATAAAAAAAATCTATACATATCAATGAAGAAAATTTGGAGAATGAAGCACGTCGGCTCCGCTTGCGCAATCGGATAGCGCGCCGTACTTATAGACAGTACTTGCAAAATGCAAAAGATACGCGGAGGTTGTGAGTTCGACCCTCACCCGGAGCATGTCATTTTAGCTAATAATACTAATAAAAAAAATCTATACATATCAATGAAGAAAATTTGGAGATCGATGCACGTCGGCTCCGGTAGCGCAATCGGATAGCGCGCCGTACTTATAGACAATACCTGCAAAATGCAAAAGATATGCGGAGGTTGTGAGTTCGACCCTCACCCGGAGCATGTCATTTTAGCTAATAATACTAATAAAAAAAATCGATACATATCAATGAAGAAAATTTGGAGGTTGATGCACGTCGGCTCCGGTAGCGCAATCGGATAGCGCGCCGTACTTATAGACAGTACCTGCAAAATGCAGAAGATCTGCGGAGGTTGTGAGTTCGACCCTCACCCGGAGCATATCATTTTAGCTAATAATACTAATAAAAAAAATGTATGCATATCAATGAAGAAAATTTGGAGAATGAAGCACGTCGGCTCCGGTAGCGCAATCGGATAGCGCGCGTACTTATAGACAGTACCTGCAAAATGCAGAAGATATGCGGAGGTTGTGAGTTCGACCCTCACCCGGAGCATGTCATTTTAGCTAATAATACTAATAAAAAAAATCTATACATATCACAGAAGAAAATTTGGCGAAGGATGCACGTCGGCTCCGGTAGCGCAATCGGATAGCGCGCCGTGCTTATAGACAGTAACTGCAAAATGCACAAGATATACGGAGGTTGTGAGTTCGACCCTCACCCGGAGCAAGCCGTTTTAGCTAATAATACTAATAAAAAAAATCTATACATATCAAAGAAGAAAATATGGCGAATGTTGCACGTTGGCTCCGCTGGCGCAATCGGATAGCGCGCCGTACTTATAGACAGTAACTGCAAAATGCACAAGATATGCGGAGGTTGTGAGTTCGACCCTCACCCAGAGCAAGCCGTTTTAGCTAATAATACTAATAAAAAAAATCTATACATATCAAAGATGATAATTTTGCGGCGGATGCATGTCGGCTCCGGTAGCTCAATCGAATAGCGCGCCGTCCTTGTAGATAATTGCTGTGAAATGCGAAAGTTACGCAGATGTTGTGAGTACGACCCTCGCCTTGAGCATGTCGTTTTAGCTAATAATAATATTAAAAATCTATGATTATCAAAGAAGAAAATGTGACGGTAGAAATTCTTTGGCCCCGTTATCATAATCGTTTAGCGCCCCGTTTATAGACAGTCTCTGCGAAATATGGATGTTGTGATTTCGATCCTCATTCGGAGCATGACGTTTTGCCCATTATTAAAATTTTTTTAAAAATTCTATACTTATCATAGTAACTTGTGACGGAAAATCTTCATCGACGCCGGTTGTACGATTGGTTGACGCTCCGTACTTCTTTGCCGTAATTGTGAAATGGAAAGGATATGTGGAGTTTGTGTGTTCGATCCTCGCCACGAGTTTGCTGTTTTGGATAAGAAAAAGAAAATCTACACATATCCAAGAAGAAAATTTTTCGGAATAATTCCATCGGTTCCTGTCGCGCAATCGGTTAGCTCGCCTTTATCTTAGATAGTTAGTATGAAATGCACAAGATATGTCGAGGTTGTGTGTTCGATCCTCACCCGTAGCATACCAATTTAGTTAAAAAAAACTATTTCTTTAAATCTCATAGAAGAAAATTTTGTAAAGGAAATTTGTCGGCTCCGGAAGTTTAATTGGTTAGCCCGCTGTACTTATAGACTACTGCGAACTGTAAATGTTATGCGGAGTTTGCGTGTTCAATCCTCACCATGTGTGCGCTATTTTAGTTTTTTTTTTTTTAATTCTATCTCAAAGTAGAAAATATTTAGACAGTGTCTCATCGGCTCCGTTTGCGTAATCGGTCAGCCCGCTGTACTTATAGGCAGTTACTGCGAACTGTAAATGTCATGCGGTGGTTGTGAGTTCGATTCTTATTCGGAAACCGCCATTTCAGTTAAAAAAATCAAGTTCTATAAATCTCAAAAAATAAAATTTTTTGAAATAATCTCATCGGCAACAATATCGCAAACGATTAGCCCGGCATAATTATAGTCAGTAACTGCGATCTGTTAAAGTTATTCGGAGGTTGTGAGTTCGATCCTCAACCAGATCATGCCATTTTAGTTTTTTTTTTTTTTTTTAATTCTATAAATCTCAAATTATAAAATTTTGGGAAAAAATGTTTTCGGCTCTCGTGGCGCAATCGGTTAACGCTCCGTGTTTATAGACTTTAACTACTAACTGTAAAAGTTGTACGGAGGTTGTGTGTTTGGTCCTCACTTGGTGCGTGCCATTTTAGATTAAAAAAAAAAAATCAACTTCTGTAAATCTCAAAGAAAATTTTGGTGAATGGGGCTCGTATGCTCTGGTAGCCCATTCGGCTAGCGCTCCGGTTTTTATAGTCGATAACTGCGAACTGTTAAAGTTATGCGGAGTTTGTGAGTTCGATTCTCACGTCCAGCATGCCATTTCAGATTTTAAAAAAATATTTATAGACAGTGACTGCGTTCTCTAGTAGATATGTGGGCACTATCCCGGAACCTTAAATTTAAGTTGAAGAGAGTTCTATTGATCAGATTGAAAAAAAAATAAGCTGGATTCTGTCGTCATTTCCGATGGCACAATCGGTTAGCGAGCTTTAAATTTAGAAAGGAACGGCGTACAGTAAATGATATTTGGATGTTATGAATTCGACTCTCTTCCGAAGCGTTAAGTTTTAGTTGAAAAAAAAAAAATTGTCCAGATCAGACAAAAAAAATTGTAATTATGGGGACCGTCAACTCCGATAGCAGAACGGGTTCGATCCTTACCCGGAGCATTGAATTTTAGTTGAAAAAATAATATATATCAGACAGAAAAAATTTCTGAGGGTAGAGATTTTCTGCCCCGGTAGCACAATCGTTTTTTTTTTTTCTTTTTTAATCATCTCACCCCAGGCAAGGCATTCCACTGCCACTATTGCGCATGGGTCTACATAGGGGAAGGTAAAGAGAAGGAGTGGTTAGACATAGGGAATGTCAGGAGGAAGGTGACAGATGAGTAAGAATACCGAGGATGAGGGTTGGGCAGATGGGAAGAGTGTTTGATAAAATGGGAGCAGGTTAGTGTGTTAGGAGGTGTCTATTGACCTTACATTTAAACTCTTGGAGATTGTAGCCGTCGGGGAAGCAATCGTATGGAAGGCAATTCCACAGAAGGAAATTATTTTTGAAATTATTATTCTTTAAAAATCTTGATAAACATATTTTTTTCGATCTCTGTTACCACCCCTCCACGTAAATACATGAAATCTTAATAAATTTTACACTGATGGCTAACTTTTGTTTTATTATTTCAACGCAGGACTCATTGATGAATATAAATCATCAATTTTTTTTTATTATTTTAAGATTGCAATCATTATCCGAAAACCTCGGAAGAGTAAAATAAAAGATGCAATAAAACTCTGGTACAATTTAATTTGATAATCGCTGGAATAAATAATGACTATTGTAGGGATTAAAAAAAAATTACGAAATAAAATAAAAATACGAAATAAAATAAAAACACTAAATAAAATAAAAACACTAAATAAAATAAAAATACAAAATAAAATAAAAATTACGAAATAAAATAAAAATACAAAATAAAATAAAAATTACGAAATAAAATAAAAATACAAAATAAAATAAAAACACTAAATAAAATAAAAATACAAAATAAAATAAAAATTACGAAATAAAATAAAAATACAAAATAAAATAAAAACACTAAATAAAATAAAAATACAAAATAAAATAAAAATTACGAAATAAAATAAAAATACAAAATAAAATAAAAATATGAAATAAAATAAAAACACTAAATAAAATAAAAACACTAAATAAAATAAAAATACAAAATAAAATAAAAATTACGAAATAAAATAAAAATACAAAATAAAATAAAAATTACGAAATAAAATAAAAATACAAAATAAAATAAAAATACGAAATAAAATAAAAACACTAAATAAAATAAAAACACTAAATAAAATAAAAATACAAAATAAAATAAAAATTACGAAATAAAATAAAAATACAAAATAAAATAAAAATTACGAAATAAAATAAAAATACAAAATAAAATAAAAATACGAAATAAAATAAAAACACTAAATAAAATAAAAATACGAAATAAAATAAAAACACTAAATAAAATAAAAATACAAAATAAAATAAAAATTACGAAATAAAATAAAAATACAAAATAAAATAAAAATACGAAATAAAATAAAAACACTAAATAAAATAAAAATACAAAATTAAAAAAAATGCGAAATAAAATAAAAACACTACATAAAATAAAAATACAAATTAAAATAAAAATTACGAAATAAAATAAAAATACAAAATAAAATAAAAATGCGAAATAAAATAAAAATACAAATTAAAATAAAAATTACGAAATAAAATAAAAATACAAAATAAAATAAAAATACGAAATAAAATAAAAATACAAAATAAAATAAAAATACAAAATAAAATAAAAACACTAAATAAAATAAAAATACAAAATTAAAAAAAATGCGAAATAAAATAAAAACACTACATAAAATAAAAATACAAATTAAAATAAAAATTACGATATAAAATAAAAATAAAAAATAAAATAAAAATACGAAATAAAATAAAAATTACGAAATAAAATAAAAATACGAAATAAAATAAAAACACTAAATAAAATAAAAATACAAAATTAAAAAAAAATGCGAAATAAAATAAAAACACTACATAAAATAAAAATACAAATTAAAATAAAAATTACGATATAAAATAAAAATAAAAAATAAAATAAAAATGCGAAATAAAATAAAAAGCACTAAATGAAATAAAAATACAAAATTAAATAAAAACTACGAAATAAAATAAAAATACAAAATAAAATAAAAGTACGAAATAAAATAAACATAAAAATCTCCCAGGAGTCCTCTGACAGGAAAGACAATTGACGCATGCTCAAAAAGAGAGGCCTCCTGGTGCCAAAAATAAACTCGATCTCTTTCTCTGTTAGACTTTGGATGGTAAAGACGTGCCAAACTGTTCGGGAAGGAGGTTCCCCAACAAAAGGTCGTTGGAACCAAAAGAAAAAATAAAATCAATGTCCAAACTGTCCCTCTAGTGTCTCTGTATCTTTTCTTTTCTCTTTGCCTATTTATTTCAGCGGCGAAAGCCATTCAACAAATTTTGGATGTTTAGGCGAAAGAACCAACCCAGCAGTAATAGCCACAACATTCCATACTATCGAGAACATTATACACTGAACATAAAAAAAAAAATCGACTAATAATAAAATTCTAAAAGATTCCAACGAACATTTCACTTTTCTCTTAACGGAATAAGGGAGATAACTTTTTCTTCCTCTATTTGTAAGCATATTTCAGCCATTTTTTGAAAACCTTGTTAATACATTGTTATTCCTTGGCGTCTTCATTGTTTCTTATTTCCTATGTCTTGTCGGATCAAACGTACGTCGTGTCGAATCATAAATATACATTACATTTTCATTCCCTCTAAGGATTAAATATAGAACGACAATGATTGATGAAATGAAAGGTTTGACAAAATTTTTGTTTACAAAAAATATGTCAAACTTTTTATTTCATCTACTGATTCAATGGCAAAGATTTAAACAAAAAAATACGTCAAATGTTTCATTCCATTTTAATGATTTCATATATAACGGCAATGATTTAAATAAAAAATATGCCAAATCATTTATTCCTGCTAATGATTTCATATATAACGGCTACAATTTCAATAAAAATATATCTCAAACTTTTCATTCCATCTAATGACATATATAATTTCAATGATTTAAATAGAAAACAATTCTAATCTTTTATTCCCGATCCTAAGTATAATTTATAACGGTCATGATTTTAAAAAATACTAGCAGTCTAGCCCGGCTTTGCTCGGGTGTAATGAAAGCTTTAAAACTAATCCATGGTCCTGGAGCTCAGACTCTTTAGACGTTGGCACCAAAGACTAAAAAGCAATAGTTGTTTCCAGTTAAAGCGAAACCGTAGACTGAAAGAAAAATGAATGGATGTAAGTCAAATTTTGATTTCCTGCTCTCGATATCAAATAAGTTTTTTTTCGTCGTAAACTGAATTTTGAAGGCTACATAAGTCCTCTGAGTAAATGGTATCATGGCTGAGACTAAGAACTACAATTATACCTACTTAGAGCCAAACCCGAAGCAAAAACTAAAATAAAAGGGCTGAAAAAAATACAGACATACAGGCAGATAAACAGACACACACACAAACATCTTGCCTTTTATATATATATATATATATATATATATATATATATATATATATATATTATCTATTTTCTGCACTATTGTAAGAACTGCAACCTTGAAAGATCTGAATATCATTTCTTATGTCTTTGTCTATAAGTGTATGAAATTTGATTAAAATCGGACCACTCCTTCTATGACCCGATTTTTTCGATTATCGATTATCGATATTTATCAGGGGTACCTCGACACAAAACCTAGCTAAGAAAACTCGCAGACGCTTATAGTACAACTTAGTACAACTGTGTAAATTTTCAAGAAAATCGGTTCAGCCGTTTCGGAGTCTATAGGTAACGGACACACACACACACACACGGACACACACACACACACACACACACACACAGTTCTATTCAATTAATAAGTTTAAGTAAGCGTGCTGACAAAGTTCCATTTATAAATATGCGGATTATTTTCAATCCTACTATTGATTACGATATATAACGTCAATGATTTAAATTTAAAAAATGTCAAATCTTTCATTCCATCTAATGAATGCATATATAACAGCACTGAATTAAATAAATAATGTCCAATAATGTCCAATAATGTTTCATTCTAAATAATGATAGCATAAATAAAAAAAATCTTTTATTTTCACTAATGATTACATATATAACGGCAATGATTTAAATAAAAATGTCTAATCGTTTATTCCCACTAATTTCTAGAGATACAATTGCAATGACTTAAATAAAAATACATGTTAATTCATTCATTCCATCTAATGATTACATATATAACGGAACGGCAATGATTTCATTTTAAAAATATGTCAAATCCTGCATTCCATCTCATGATTCTTTTGTTTTCTTATCCCAAAATGTAGGACCAGGAAGTTTTTATCCGCAGAATCCAATTTGCACATTTATAAATCTATCATTCTTCCGTGGATTGAATACTGCTGCCTTATCTGGTCGGGTGCTCCTGCTATTCATCTCAAGGTTCTCGTTAGAATCCATTTTGCACATATATAAATCTACCATTCTTCCCTGCATTGAATACTATTGCCATATCTGGGCGGTTGGTCCCGCTATTCATCTCGAGATTCTCGTCATAATCCGTTTTGCCCATTTATAATTCTATCATTTGACCCTGCATTGAATTCTGTTGCCATATCTGGTCGGATGCTCTTGCTATTCATCTCAAGGTTCTCGTTAGAATCCATTTTGCACATTTATAAATCTACCATTCGACCCTGCATTTAATTCTGTTACCATATCTGGTCGGATGCTCCTGCTATTTATCTCGATGTTCTCGTTAAAATCCTTTTTGTACATTTATAAATCTACCATTCGTCCGTGGATTGAATATTGTTCCCATACCTGGTTGGGTGCTCCTGGTATTCATCTTGAGGTTCTCAACAAATCCAAAAGAGGATCTGAAATATAATCGATCCTGACCTGTCAGACCGCCTTCAGTCACTTTCTCACCGACGTAATGTGACTTCCCTCTGTCTTTTCTAGAAGTATTTTCATGGCAACTTCTCTGACGAGCTTTTTTCACTAATACCCAACCACAACCATATGTATTTACTCATGCTACTAGACTGGCATCAAAGTCCCAACCGTTTACCGTCAAAATAGTGAAATGTAACCGCCTCTTCTGCTCTAATAGTTTCTTTTCTCGCACTTCTCGTTTGTGGAAATCACTTCCATTTTCTTGCTTCCCTCGTAGCTCCATAAGTTTAAATGCAACGTCAATTGCAATCTTTTATCTACTTGATTCCCATCCATCTCTTATCTTTTCTTCGACATCCCAATAGCTGCAATCTCCAAAAGTTTAAATGCAAAGTCAATTGCCATCTTTTATCTACTTGATTCCCATCCATCTCTTATCTTTTCTTCTACATCCCAATAGCTACAATCTCCAAAAGTTTAAATGCAAAGTCAATTGCCATCTTTTATCTACTTGATTCCCATCCATCTCTTATCTTTTCTTCTACATCCCAATAGCTACAATCTCCAAAAGTTTAAATGCAAAGTCAATTGCCATCTTTTATCTACTTGATTCCCATCCATCTCTTATCTTTTCTTCTACATCCCAATAGCTACAATCTCCAAAAGTTTAAATGCAAAGTCAATTGCCATCTTTTATCTACTTGATTCCCATCCATCTCTTATCTTTTCTTCTACATCCCAATAGCTGCAATCTCCAAAAGTTTAAATGCAAAGTCAATTGCCATCTTTTATATACTTGATTCCCATCCATCTCTTATCTTTTCTTCGACATTCACTGTACCTTTTTTTATTGTCTCATTGTAACCCCCTGCGCACCAGTGGCATTTCTGCCTTGCTGGAGGTGAAATGACTGTAAAAAAACTGTTTTCCCACAGATAGTAATTTAAGAAATGTATCTCAGATACAGTCACTTTCCCACCGGCGCAATCTGGCTTCCCTGTGTCTCTTCTACAAATACTTTCACAGTTTCTGCTCCGATAAACTTAGCTCACTGGTGCCCCTATATATAAATTTACTCGAGCCACAAAATAAGCAATTAGGTCCCACTCTTTTACTGTGAAACTAATAAAATGTAAACGCAAATTCTACTCCAATTGCTTCTTTTCTCGCACGTCACGCCTGTGAAATTCCCTTCCATTTACTTGCTTCCCCGACAGCTACAATCTCCAAGAATTTAAATAGTCATCTCCTATCACCCTAACCTGCATTCTCTCTCTCATGCTCCTTTCTCCGTCCACTCCACTCTCATCAGTATTCTCATCCTTCTCTTACCCACTTCCTGACACTCCCTATAACCTGTCACTCTTTCTCATAACTTTCGCTCATGCTCCTTTCTCTGTCCACTCCACTCTGATCAGTATTCTCATCATTCTCTTCCTGACGCTATAACCTGTCACTCTTTCTCATAACTTTCAGCCTATGTAACCCCCCGTAACACAGTGGCAGTAAATTAACATTGCTTGGGGCGATATGATTATATGAACTTAGATCACTGGTGCCCCCTAAATACGAATTTGCACGAGATACTAGATTAGCAACTAGATCCCACCCTTTTACAGTGAAACTGATAAAATGCAACCGCAACTTCTACTCCAACAGTTTCTTTCCTCGCACTTCCCGGCTGTGGAATTCTCTTCCACACGATTGCTTCCCAGACGGATACAACCTCCAGGAGTTTAAATATAAGGTCAATAGACACCTCCTAACACACTAACCTGCTCCCATTCTATCAAACATTCTTCTCATCTGCCCAACCCTCATCCTCGGTATTCTCACCTTCCTACTGACATTCCCTATGTCTAACCACTCTTTCTCTTTACCTTCCCCTATGTAGCCCCATGCGCAATAGTGGCAGTGGAATGCCTTGCTTGGGGCGAGGTGATTAAAAAAATAAATAAAAAATTTTTAAAAAGTTTTTCGAAATTCAAAAATTAAGCAAGAGCTTAAAGCAGCGTCTTCTTTCTCTCTGAAAGCCAAGCGATGTACACTCAAACAGCTTAAGTTTCTGTCGTATGGCAAAACCATTTCCGAATATTTGCTGTTTCCTCAGGTATTAACTTGTGCTAAGTCCAATAATGTTTACTGTTGATGTCTTAGAGACAAAATATATCAATGTCATAAATATCAATGTCCCGAGACAATAGTTCTTTTTTCCCTTTTTTTTTCTTTTTTTTTATCCAAGTCTTCTAACATTAAATGTTCCGATGCTAAAATCTTTATATATGATTGGAGGCATTTAGAAAATTTTAAATAAGAAGTTGTCAAATTAATTGTAGACAACCGGAAAGGTCAATACCTTCTCCACCAAGACATTTCTTCTATTAAATTTTAAAACGCTAACTGCTAAAATAAAGACGCTAGACATGACGAACAGTAAAATAAGATTATTTAAATGTTGCTAACGTCATTCGACCTCGCGTTGTTATTGACTTCGTCTCTAAAAATGCAGTTTTTATATACACAATTTTCCCAACGTTCTGGTTCTGGTTCCCAGATGAGCAAGAAAAAACAGCGGACTAAAATGGTGATTTCCTATTTTTCTTCATTTGGATATTAATTGTCAAGTCATAAAATTCAGTTTCTTTGATTTAAAAAAAGGAGCAATATTTTTATTGTTGTAAAGGGTAACGTGTCATCATATTTTATTTGTTTATTTTTTCTTTATAAGCATATCGCCGCAAGCAAGGCATTTTACTGCCACTGTTTTGCAGGGGGTTACATAGGGAAAAAGTTATAAGAGTGACAGGTTATAGGGGGTGTCAGGAAGTGGGTAAGAGAAGGATGACTTTGGTCATAAATTGAGGGATCAATTTATATATTGAATGTAATATCAAACTGATCCCCCACTTTATATTTACATAATAATTTCTTGTCTGTTGATAAGCCGTAAAAAACAAATCAGTCAGTCAATGAAATACTGATTATCTACACATGCATGTCTTTTAGATTTGTTTACATTCTCTGGAATATAAATGCATAGAATTATAATTTTTATTTTATAATCATATCACCCCAAGCAAGGTTAATTTACTGCCACTGTTTTGCAGGGGGTTACACAGGAGGAAAGTTATGAGAAAGAGTGGCAAGTTATAAGGGTGTTAGGAAGTGGGTAAGAGAAGGATGAGAATACTGATGAGAGCGGAGTGGACGGAGAAAGGAGTATGAGAGGGAGGGAGGATTCAAGTTAGTGAGAGAGGAGATGACTATTGACTTTACATTTAAATTCTTGGAGATTGTAGCTGTCGGGGAAGCAAGTAAATGTTACTACAATAAGCGCTGTTGGTTAACCTGGCATTAGTATTTCCTAAATTTTCTTTTCAGTTATTGGTTTAATTTAAATGTGCATATTTAATTATATTACGACAGAAAAATATGTACATCTTTCGTTTATTACAGTTTTTTTATCCATTTCACCCCAAGCAAGGCGGGAACGCCCCTAGTGCGACAGTGAGAGAAAAGATTAGGGGTACAGAGGACATTTAGGAAAGGATAAAAGATTAACAAGATTCAAGAAGATAGAAGATGACGCTGCATTGAAATTTTTGGAGATTGTAGCTATCAGGAAAGAAAGTAAACGGAAGGGAGTTCCATAGGTGGGGAGTGCGGGGAAAGAAACTGTTAGAGTAGAAGAGATGGTTATATTTAACTATTTCAACGGTAAAAGGGTGGGACGCTGAAGTACGCTAAAATTCGTATGGTCGGGTCTTCTTCTTCTATGTGCTCTGTCCCTTCAGGACGTAGGCGATCATGGCTTTCCCCGTCTCCCTATCCCTAGTGGCTCTTAACAGCCTTCTCCTGTTACACCACCAAAACCCCGCTCTGCCATCCACCTGATTAGGTCCTTCAAATATGTTATCCGCTGATTTCCCCTGTCTCTTATTTTCCCTCTATCTGGCCTGTTAGTATCAGGCTCTCCAAGCCCTCCTTCCTCATTGCATGTCCCAGGAATTTCAGCTGTCTCTTCCTGATGCTCAGTATTAATTTCCTTTTTGTTTCCATCATTTCCAAAACCTCATCATTGCTCACATGCTTGGCCCATGATATTCGCAGCATCCTTCTGTAGAACCACATTTCAGTTGCTTCAAGTTTTTCCTTCATCTTTGATGATATTGCCCAGTATTCACTGCCATATTGAAGAACTGACATCACATAGCAATCCAGCTCTCTCTTCTTTGTTTCTAGCGAAATTGTCCTGTTTCTTAATATTTTACTCAACTTCTGGAATGCTTCATTCGCCATGTCAATTCGCCTTCGGATCTCTGTGTCGCACTTTCCGTCTTCTGCTATAACACTTCCCAGGTATTTAAATTTTTGTACTTGCTTGATTCTAGTATCCCCGACCTGCAACCAAGAAAAGAAAAAACTAGTCTGAGCAGTTGCGATGAAAATATTTGTAGAAAAGACCGAAGGAAGCCACACTACGTCGACGAGAAAATAACTGAAGTCGATATGCCAAGTCAGGACCGATTATATTGCAGATCCTTCTTTGGATTTTTGTCGAGAACATCGAGATAAATAGCAGGAGCACCCGACCAGATATCAGCGGCAATGCTCAACGTTTTGCATTTTGATATATATATATATATATATATATATATATATATATATATATATATATTAATGCTTAATTTCATTTTTAAAAATGCGGACGGATGCTTGAATATTTATTTATTTAGTTTTTATGCTTTGTACCCAGTCAACGGTGGCTTGGTAATCTTTGACCATTGATCCGAGCGTTTGCGCTCATGGTTTGCACTTTAAAAAATGACCTTGTGTCACACCTCGCTCCGGTGAAGGAGCTCGATCATTTATTTTATAGTAATTTCAAAAGGAATTATGAGAATTTTCATAATAATGAAATGAATGATTTTATTTTGATACAGCTTTTTTCCCTTTTCCTATCTTTCTTTCATTTTATGTCCCATGCCTCTTCAGATCGTATATGATCGTGGCTCTCCTTAGCTTCCTTTCAAGTTGCTGTTTTCAACAATACTTGCTTTTTTGCAAATCCTCTTTGTATTTACGATCTTGTTCTGACATCAGTCAGTCAGTTAAGTGCCATACCTGATACACGCTTTGGGCGATCATGTCTCAAAAGAGACATGACTGACTGGGTAAAAGATTAGCCCGTAGTAGGTTGCCATTGCTTTCTGAGGTAGAATGGTTGCCAGCCAAGGCTATAGAACCCAATCTGTCCTGTTATTTAACCCATAACTGGAAAGAAGAGATGGATTAATACCTTTCCCAAGGGTATTTCTGCGGAAGTGAATGCAAGGAATTCAACTGGAATTTAAACTCGACTCTCCGATTTGTCGTTCCGAGTCGATATCCACTGCCCTGTGAAGGTTAATTCTCTAAACCTCCTTTCCTTCTTTTTTCCACACGCTTCAGTTGTCTCGTTCTCATTTCTAGTAGCAGCCTTATTTTACTTTCTATTTACGTTCAAACTTGCACAATTTCCAAGTTATCTACCCATTGTACACTCAACACTCGTCGGAAGACTTCAAGTCTCTTCTTGATCTCTGAGGAGATGGTCCAGCATTCACCGCGATATAGGAGGTTAGATATTGCATAGCTGTCTAACACTCTTTTCTTTGTTTCTAAGGATACTAGTCAGTAGAACATCTCTGCTGCTTCAAGTCTCGTCTTCATATGGGAAGAAATTGTCCAGCATTTACCACGATATAGGAGGTTAGATATTGCATAGCTGTTCAACACTAATTGCTTTATGTCTAAGGATACTTGTCAGTAGAACATCTCTGCCGCTTCAAGTCTCCTCTTCATATGTGAGGGGATTGTCCAGCATTCACCGCCATATAGGAGATTAGATATTACCATTCACACTGAGCGGTAACTTCAAAGACAATCCTATCCAACAATAAACGATCATACATACATACATACATACATGCATACCTTCCTGCCTACGTACACATAAACTCACTCTTGCAAGGACGAACTCTTGATAACCTTATCTTCTTAATACTGTTCCTCATTGAACATTAACTTCTACCAATTCATGTCATTCTTTTCCATTAATAAATTTCTAATTTAAACAGAAAAGTTATACTTTTATTCTTCCACAAATTCACACATTCTAATCATCAACCTTCTTATGATAGCGAATAATCCGAAGTTGTAGGGAGTTCCGTTTAATAAAACAGTTGTGGGGAGGCCGATTTCATAAATATTAACGACCTCTCTACTTCTTCAAACTCATCTTTTTGACGCTACTGTGGGCACGTTTCTCCATGTTTGTCAAAAAATTCATAAATTATAATAATTAAATTAAAATCATAATTATTAAATTATAAATTAAAAAAATGTTTACAAATTATATAAAATATATTTTTAAAAATTGTGTAAAACCATTTATAAAAATTGCATAAAAACACACACACACACACACACACACACACACACATATATATATATATATATATATATATATATATATATATTTCTTCTGAGAAAAACGCTCGTTGATAACACGTACATACTTTAATAAGAAAATAATAAACAGAAACTAAAAATCCTCGAAGCAATCTACATTAAACAATTTAAACCTGGTTTGAATACGATCAATTTTGATATTTCCAATAACGTACTCAAATGCCTGTAATCAGATCAGGGACCACAACGCCACTATTTTGTCACTGTCTTCGGCCATCCGCCACGGTAGGGATGGACTTGTATTTTCAATTTAATTCTCTTTATTGTTAATAACTTCAGTGTTCTATGTTTACTGTGTCTTAATATTTATTCTTTGATAATGGCTTATGTGAGCCGAAAGCTTAGACCCGATAAAAAAAATCAACAATTATTGTGATTTTTTTGTTGTCTTTCAACGATATCACCATCAAGTATATCAGACGGTACGAACGGATCCTACACAAAATTAATAGACAAAACTTGTCTATATTATTCAATGAAACCTGCATTAATGAAAAATGCTACCAAAACACACACACACACACACACACACACACACACACACACACACACACACATATATATATATATATATATATATATATATATATATATACAAAAAATAAAAATGGTGCGAAACATTTATAAACGATGTAAAAATATTCATAAAATAATATAACCAAATATTTGTAAAAATTGTGTAAAAACACTTACAAACATTGCTTAAAATCATCTAAACAGACAGAAAATGCTGTCTGTCCATTTGTGTGTCTGAAACACCTCTAACTCGTTCCACACTATCTTGTGAAGATTTTTATACCCCTTTTTTGTTTTACCAATAATGTGTCCTCTTTAGAAAATATGGGTAAAAGAGCAACACGGTGAGGGAAAACAGGACAACACCAAACTTGAATGGAAATAATAAAAGCTTTATAACAGAAAGAGTGAAGACAGAAAGGGAAGATACTACATAGTGTTTTAAAAATCGTTACAAAAAAACAGTGGTTTTTGCGAGGACTTAACTGGAGGTAGTAAAGTTCATTTGGTTAACATTTCTTATTTTTTTGTTGCGATGTCATAATATATTCGTCTTCAGGTTGAAGAGGGATTCAGTTTTCTGGGACATCCTAAATCCTATGTTGTCTTCTTGGACGCTCCATTTTCGGACATTATGATGTGGCTGCTGGCTGAGTTTTACGGAGCTAAAATTGTCCGTGTCGACTCGTCGGTGTCACAGAAGAAAAACAGGCCATGATACGCTGCTTTCCGCTTAATCCAAGTGCCGGTAATAACGACCCCTACAAAAGGAGACAATTCATTTATCTATATCATATTTGCAATAAGCTCTATATATACATATTATACATTTTGGGAATCAGGATGATCTCGCAATTGAAAATCTGCCTTTCGTCTGGTGCTTGAGGATCCAGCATTAGGATTTGTATCTGAATGTGGAGGGAGCTGTTAAAATCCAAATTTTAAAATAAATGAAAAAAAAAAACAATTAGTGATTATAAGTTTCTAATTTATATAGAGTATAATGTAACAAAAAATCTCAATTAAATTATTTTGTTTTAAATTCAGTTTTAAATAGTCTCCCTGAAAGCAAAACACTACGCCTCCTCGGGTTAACTCTCTTAACAGGCCTCAAGTGGAGAGATTATATCGAATCCATAGCTAAATCCACTGCGAAGAAGGTCGGTTCTCTGTGTAGGGCCAGAAAGTTTTTCCCGTCTAAAGCCATCCTGCACATATACAAATCTACCACACGCCCGTTCATTGAATACTGCTGCCATATCTAGTCGGGTGCCCCTTCTATTCACCCAGGGGTCATTGGCAAAATCCACTGGAGAATCTGTAATGTGATAGATCTCGATTTGGCAGCTCAGATACCGTCGCTTTCTCACCGGCGCAATGTGGCTTCCCTGTGTCTCTTCTACAAATACTTTCACGGCTTCTGCTCCGACGAACTTAGCTCACTGGTGCCCTCTATATATGAATT
Source organism: Ascarosepion bandense (assembly GCA_037127315.1). NCBI lineage: Eukaryota > Metazoa > Mollusca > Cephalopoda > Sepiida > Sepiidae > Ascarosepion > Ascarosepion bandense. Next base: position 17,253 of record JBBBDQ010002186.1, read on the forward strand.
CACTCGAGCCACAATATTAGCAACTAGATCCCACCCTTTTACTGTGAAACTAATAAAATGTAAATGCAAATTCTACTCCAACAGCTTCTTTTCCCTCACTTACCGCCTGTGGATTTCGCTTCCGTTTACTTGCTTTCCTGACAGCTACAATCTCCAAGAATTTAAATGTAAAGTCAATAGTCATCTCTTATCTCACTAACTTGCATCCTCTCTCTCATGCACCTTTCCCCCTCCACTCCACTCTCATCAGTATTCTCTTCCTTCTCTTACCCACTTCCTGACACCCCCTATAACACGTCACTCTTTCTCAGAACATTCCTCCCTGCGCAACAGTGGCAGTAAAATGCCTTGCTTGGGACGATCTCTCTCATGCTCCTTTCTCCGTCCACTCCACTCTCATCAGTATTCTCATCCTTCTCTTACCCACTTCTTGACACCCCCTATAACCCGTCACTCTTTCTCAGAACATTCCTCCTATGCAACTCCCTGCGCAACAGTGGCAGTAAAATGCCTTGATTGGGACGATCTCTCTCATGCTCCTTTCTCCGTCCACTCCACTCTCATCAGTATTCTCATCCTTCTCTTACCCACTTCCTGACACCCCCTATAACCCGTCACTCTTTCTCAGAACATTCCTCCTATGTAACTCCCTGCGCAACAGTGGCAGTAAAATGCCTTGATTGGGACGATCTCTCTCATGCTCCTTTCTCCGTCCATTCCACTCTCATCAGTATTCTCATTTTCTCTTACCCACTTCCTGACACCCCTCTAACCTGTCACTGTTTCTCATAACTTTCATCCTATGTAACCCCACTGCGCACCTGTGGCAATAAACTGCCTTGCTTGGGGCGATATAATTATAAAAAATATATATATCTCCAAAACTTTGTGAATTGAGGAAATCAATTTTGTTTTTTGATGCCCAGGAATCTGTGTGAAAGGTTTCGTGATGTGAAGTTTTGAAGTTCCGCAGATTTTGTGATTAAAAGAACTCAGCTCAATTGAAATTATACAGAGTTCGTGATTTGAAGAACTCAGTTTTCGGTCTGAATTGGAATTTTTGGGGCTAAATCAGTGTTTCATCCTAAATCAGACTTTCCACCCAAATCGGTCTTTTGAACGGAATTGAACTTATAGCCCGAAACAAAGTTAAAGTGAGGTTTTGAGTTTGAGTTTTGTTTAACGGCATATCAACCTCTGTGGGTTATTTAATGCCAAAAAAGTAGGGTTTTAAGTTATTTTTTTAAAATGTTCGGTGATAGTGAGAAGGTTGATTTAGTCAGATTTTGATTAATGTTTTTTTTTTATTTTAGAAAACTGAAAATGTCTTCTAGTTTTGTATTCAAAATGTATTGCTAGTAATAATTTTTTCCTTAAAAAATGTATTATGGCAAAAACTGTTTTTCCTTCAAAAATGCATATCTTTCTATAAAAGTCTATTTTAATGTATATATTTCTATAAAAGTCTATTTTTATACTTTCATAGAGTTTTGACCCCAGTTTGGCGGGAAAACTATTTACTCATAGTTGCGACCCTAACAGGTGCTACCACTCCGAGTCAAAGTGGACCTGGGAACAACAGCAATTAAGAGGTGGTTCTATGCTTCTCACAACCTCCCCAATGAGAAACCTTGCTGCTAGATGCAGTTTACCGTCATACTCAGGATCAAATGTGAGGTATTGATGTTCCGTGGAGTGAATTGAGGAAAAGTAATTTCAAAATTATCATTGCTGTATTCTAAGCTAAACCAGAGACCCCTTTCGTTTTGGGACGGAGACTTGATTAGGCCTCCACAGGGAGTAGATTAAAAGTCCGCTTTTAAGCTGATTTGTAATAAATGTGCCACAAACTTTTATGAAACATTTAGGAAAGTGTGCAAAGCTTCGTAAATTTCATGAATATTATATTATTCATGAAAAATATATAAAGTCATAAACATTGCATAAAATCTTGGAAAAAAAATTATTAAAATGATGTAGGTACCTCCAAAAAATCGTTAAAAAAACAGCATAAAACAGCATAGTGTGAATAAAAAGGCCCCAAACTTCATAAAACAATTTTTTTCCATCAAAATGTTTATATTATTATTAAGAAGAAAGACCAAAGTAATTTTTAATTATTCTTTAAAAACTTTTAATGCTTCTAACATTTTTGAAATTATGTCAGAAAATTTTGTTTTGATTTGAGTTAGCGGTTAAACAAACGTTACGACTGTTTTCCAATAGAAAACGTAATGATTGCATCACCCACTTTTTTTTGGTGACAAACACATTCATTTGGAAATTCTCGCAAAAATCAAATAATTGTCGGATTTTAATGAAACTTTCAGTACTCATTCACAAATGAATGAAATTATTTTTGAGATTATTATTTTTTAAAAATCTTTTTTTAATTCTGTTACACCTGCTCCACGTAAATCCATGAAATTTTAATAAATTTTCATTGGCTACAAAATAGTTTTTATTAGTTAAACGCAGGACTCATTGGGCAATATAAATCATCTATTTTTTTTTTGTTTTGTTTTGTTTTTAAATTAAGAACACTATCCGAAAATCTGCTCTTAAGAATAAAATAACAAATAATTTACTTCAATAAGCTTTTTTATAACTGGAATAAATAATAATAATTAAGGACATTATAGTCTGAAGAAAAAAAAATTTTTCGATTACAAATAAAATTTGAAAAGAATTGTTTTCATTTTTTTTTTAATTCATAAAGTTTTAAAATATTTTTAAAATCTTTAAAATAACTGTTGCTTTTAGATTTTTTTAGGTTAATAATTGATAATTATATTGCCTATCGAAAATTGAAATGTTTACTAAAAATCGTTTTGCAGAAATATTTTTTAAATAATTTAAACTTTTTTTTGTGCATTTGATGTTTGTTTTTTGGTGTTTTTTTTTTTTTATGGTAATTTCTATGTGCAAATTAAAATTTCAGAGTTTCCTCCCTTAACGAAAGTAAATGAAGACAATTTTGTTGCTTAGGAACTTTTTTTTATCTCTAATCAAAAGCCTGTCAACACGAACTTGATTTACAACGCGTACAGGTCAAAAAGTTCAAATTTTTTATTAAGAAATAGTTTTATTCTAAATTTCACGCTATAAATAAGTAATATTTGTGTAAATCACATTAATTTAACATAAAATTTACTAATTTTCCAATGAAATAGTGTCACAAATGTATATTTTATTTTTGTAAGATTTTTAAAACCGAGAATTAACTTTTGTTTGCAAAAATGTGTCTATCGCTCAAATTCAAAAATTGAACTATTAAAAGTAACTATGCTGTTTGGGGGGGGGGTGTTCTTTTTGGGGTTTTTTTTCGTGGTTTAGTGGAGATACCTAATTGATTATGTTATGATATCTTGGATAATTTCTCTGCTTCACCAGGTATTTTGTTTTTGGGAAATATCCATTCACACTAGATTGAAATTTTCAAGCAATTGTTCGTCTACCTAAGTTTAGAAATATTTCTTATTCTAGGATAAACCGACGAATAGACAGGAAAGGACACGAAAAGACGCATTAATCTGTTAAATGTGAGTGGGGGAGTATGCATAAAAACAGGATTTTGTTTAAAAAAATTGAACATAATGATAAAATCTACTTTTAGCAAAAATTTGTACATAGCTAAAATATCGACAAGAGTTATTTCCCTTACATTATGAAATTGCACCTTGGGTTGTCTCCCTTAAATTGCTTCTTCTCTCAGCTTATGAAATGGTAACCCTTCGTTTTTGGCGGAAAGCTCTGATCGTCCATGTCCGGAAAGAACGTAGCACACGGAACAAGAAAAATAAGTTTTTACCTAGAAAGTTGAAAATAGAATGAAGCATCAGTTCTTTGTTCTGTTGTCCTATTTTCATCAAACCCCATGTAGTTGTTTATATTTCTAAGATGAGGTTTTGCAATTATTTCCGTTATTTACAGTGCTTAGACTGTTGTCCTCATCTTTGTTGCCATATTGACTTCAATATCTGCCTATATTTCTGAGATAAGGCATAGTAACTACTTAAATTATTAAAATTGCTCAGACTATTGCTCTCATTATTATTGCCATATTACTTTCAAAAATCTGTCTATATTCCTGAGATGAGGTATTGTAATTATTTACATTAGTTACATTGTTCGGACTGTTGTCCTCAACTTTGTTGCCATATTCACCTTCAATATCTGTCTATATTTCTGAGATGAGGTGTTGTAATTATTTACATTAGTTACATTGTTCGGACTGTTATCCTCATCTTTGTTGCCATATTCACCTACAATATCTGTGTATATATCTGAGATGAGGTATTGTAATTATTTACATTAGTTACATTGTTCGGACTGTTGTCCTCATCTTTGTTGCCATATTCACCTTCAATATCTGTCTATATTTCTGAGATGAGGTATTGTAATTATTTACACTATTTACATTGTTCAGACTGTTGTCCTCATCTTTGTTGCCATATTCACCTTCAATATCTGTCTATATTTCTGAGATGAGGTGTTGTAATTATTTACATTAGTTACATTGTTCGGACTGTTATCCTCATCTTTGTTGCCATATTCACCTACAATATCTGTGTATATATCTGAGATGAGGTATTGTAATTATTTACATTAGTTACATTGTTCGGACTGTTGTCCTCATCTTTGTTGCCATATTCACCTTCAATATCTGACTATATTTCTCAGATGAGGTATTGTAATTATTTACATTAGTTACATTGTTCGGACTGTTGTCCTCATCTTTGTTGCCATATTCACCTTCAATATCTGACTATATTTCTCAGATGAGGTATTGTAATTATTTACATTAGTTACATTGTTCGGACTGTTGTCCTCATCTTTATTGCCATATTCACCTTCAATATCTGCCTATATTTCTGAGATGAGGTATTATAGTTATTTACTCTATTTTCATGATTCAATTTATCTTGAATTTTAATAGTAATTTGTCTTGAACAGAATAACATGTTTTTAATAAAAATTAGTATGTTAAATGTGATATTTTCCATTTCCCTATAAGGAAATAATCATCATAATTTGACCATTGCATTAGTAATGCTTTTCTTTACTTTCTGTTCATTGAGTTGAAATAAAAATGCAGTATCTGTTTTCCTCATCTCTAATGATAATGGTATTAGTAGATTCTCAATAAGAAACTGAGCAGGCAGTGCTACTCAAGTTTTCTTCACTCTCTGGCCATAGGGCTGAGATCAAGTAGTAGTATCTGTTCTCCTCAGCTCTTACAGTAATGATAATAATGGTAATGATAATTAACTGTTTCTTTATGAGGAAACAGTCAGCAGTCATTGACCAAGCAGCTAGTACTACTGTCAGTTATAACTTCTCTTGAAATAGTTTTCTCGAGTCCACAAACTGCTGTTACACCTTTCGGTACTGATGAAGGCTTTGTAAATGCACAATCTATTTTCAATGAACGTAATTCTAAGTTTAAATCAATCTTCACTTAACTGAGATGTGTTAGGCCCAAGGTTTCTTTGGGACTGCAATAGCCGGGACGCAACGAGAAAGTAAAAAGATATCCCAGGGTTCAATCAGAAGTTGTTAAAAAAACAATGGGAAGGGAATTCTTCAATTCTAGACGTTGGTAAACACAATGAGAAATGAACAATAAGCAGTCACAGAATAACATAAGTCAACACGAGAATATCTTATGAAAAAACTTTATTTACAAACTATGCAAATATTAAATTAGCGAAAAGAAAACAAAACTAATTAAAAAGGTATGATGGGAAAAAACATATATGTAGACAACAAAATATGTAAAACAGTAAAGACAGCAGATTATAGAATATATCTAAACTTATTTATAAATGGAACTTTGTCTCTGTGTGTGTCTCTGTGTGTGTGTGTCCATTACCTATAGACCCCGAAACAGCTGAACAGATTTTCTTGAAAATATACACAGTAAATATACACTATAAATAGTATAAATTATGAAAATATCTCATCTCAAAAATGTAGGCATATATTAAAAGTAAATATAAGTAAATGGCAATGAAATGAAGATGACAGGCCAAACAATGTAACTAATGTAAATAATTACAATACCTCATCTCAGAAATATAGACAGATATTGAAGGTGAATATGGCAACAAAGATGAGGACAACAGTCCGAACAATGTAACTAATGTAAATAATTACAATACCTCATCTCAGAAATATAGACAGATATTGAAGGTGAATATGGCAACAAAGATGAGGACAACAGTCCGAACAATGTAACTAATGTAAATAATTACAATACCTCATCTCAGAAATATAGACAGATATTGAAGGTGAATATGGCAACAAAGATGAGGACAACAGTCCGAACAATGTAACTAATGTAAATAATTACAATACCTCATCTCAGAAATATAGACAGATATTGTAGGTGAATATGGCAACAAAGATGAGGACAACAGTTCGAACAATGTAACTAATGTAAATAATTACAATACCTCATCTCCGAAATATAGACAGATATTGTAGGTGAATATGGCAACAAAGATGAGGACAACAGTTCGAACAATGTAACTAACGTAAATAATTACAATACCTCATCTCCGAAATATAGACAGATATTGTAGGTGAATATGGCAACAAAGATGAGGACAACAGTTCGAACAATGTAACTAATGTAAATAATTACAATACCTCATCTCCGAAATATAGACAGATATTGTAGGTGAATATGGCAACAAAGATGAGGACAACAGTCCAAACAATGTAAATAGTGTAAATAATTACAAAACAACCTCATCTCAGAAATATAGTCAGATATTGAAGGTGAATATGGCAACAAAGATGAGGACAACAGTCCAAACAATGTAACTAATGTAAATAATTACAATTCCTCATCTCAGAAATATAGACAGATATTGAAGGTGAATAAGGCAACAAAGATGAGGACAACAGTCCAAACAATGTAAATAGTGTAAATAAGTATCTGCAGGTGTTCTTAGCTAGAGTGTTTTGTGTCAAGGTACCCCTGATAAACATTGATAATCGAAAAAATCGGGTTATAGAAGGAGTGGTCCAATTTTAATTAGATTTGATACATTCATAGACAAAGACATAAGAAACGTTATTCAGAAGTTTCAAGGTTGCAGTTCTTACAATAGTGCAGAAAATCGATAATATATACATATATATAAAAGGCAAGATGTTTGTGTGTATGTATCTGTTTATCTGTCTGTATGTCCTTTATACAAATCCACAATTTTTATTCGATTCTCACCAAACTTTACACAAATATTCTTTAGGCTGAGTCTGAACTCCAGGCCCATGGATTAGTTTTAAAGCTTTCATTACACCCGAACAATGCTGGGCTATACTGCTAGTAGAAACATAAAAAAAAATTACAAATTTGTAAGGGTTTGACATCGATCAATTGTTATATGAGAAAGTACTAGAAATAGAACTCAAAAAGAAAAATGTTCTTTAGTAATTATTTGAATAACACAGTTCAATTCCTCAATGATAGTGAATATTACAAGCGGATGAATCACAGGAAATATAGATGACTTGGACTTAAGAATACCACTAAGGATTCTTCTTCAGTTGTTTGAGTCTCGATGGCATTCAATTTTTTGTATATGACAGAAAAATAGTTGAGTCCAGTGTGTTGATGTCTGACTTCTTCAAAAACTAACATCCAAGTGCCAATGCTATGTGCTGGTGTGCACAAAGAAACTAAAAACCGTTGTAAGTTATGTCACATGCGGATAACTCAAAAAGGAGTAGGCATTTGTGTTTTGAATATTATCATGGTCACTTGCACTTTAGACAGGCAGCGTTCGTATGGCCTGCAATCAAGAACCTGACAAGAGATAGGGGAAAAGAAGATTCTTTTCCAAGAACTGCATTTAGCCGATTACAAAGAAATTATCCTATAATCTGTGTATTTAAAAATAATAAAAAAACAAATATTGTTCTTATATTTTGTTGCAAATCTTTAGGGTACTAAAAATGTACTTGTAAAATATATGGTAAGGATCAAATACTGACCTAACATAAGACATGTCTCTTTAGAATGTAGTGAAATTATTCTCAGTGGAATTAACTACAATCCATGGATGCTCATTGAACTCTCAAGAAGACAGTAATTGTTCAAAATGGCACCGTAATGAGAAAAGTGCTAAGGAAGAAAGATTTGCTTTCCATTTGAATTCCCCCATTACGAGCATTATTATATCCATGATATTGTTGTGTCCACTAAAATATCTAATACAATAGCTACATAAACATTAAAAGGCACCTACAAAATATTCATAAACCAATAACCTGGAATAAAGTTATTACATCTTAAAACACAATTAAACGTACAAGATCCTGGGCATAACGGTAAACTGCATTCGGCAGTAAGGCCTCTGATTGGAAGGTTGTGAGGAACATGGAACCATCTCTTAATTGCTGTTGTTCCCAGATCTACCCTGACACAGAGTGGTAGCACCTGTTAGGGCCTCAGCTATGGGTGAGTAATAAACTAGGGTCAAAACACTATGAAAGTATAAAAATACACTTTTATAGAAAAATATTACTCACAATACATTTTTGAAGGAAAAAATTATTCTCAGCAAAACATTTTTGAATACAAAACTAGAAAACATTTTCATTTTTCTAAAATAAAAAAAGAATAAAAACAAAACAATTTTCATTAAAATCTGATTAAATCAACTTTCTCACTATAATCAAACATTAAAAAAATACTTTAAAACCACATTTAATAACCCACAGAAGTGTTGATATGCCATTAAACAAAACTCAAACTCAACTCTAAACTGTACAATGCAAAGCACCGAATACAATTCAAAAAGGTTGTTTTATTATCATATTTTAGGTAGGTACCGCCAAAATATTGCATGGATGTAATAGTAGACATGCCTCATGGTATTTTAGGGACAATTAGGAAAAAATAAAATGATATAATTCTGGAGCCGAATTTTTTAGGAAAAAATGGTATAAAAATTGGAGCCAGTTGATTTAAAATCCAATGGACAAAAAATATATATAATTCATATTGTTCAGATTGTTGTCCTCATCTTTATTGTCATATTCACATTTTGCTCCCCTTTTCCTTAAAACCTCGTCTTTGTTCACATATTCAGTGCATGGTATTCTCAGCATCCATTTATAGAATCACATTTCTGCTGTTTCAGTTTCCTTCTTCAGCTGTGAGGAGTTTGTCTAACATTCACAATCCGGTAACAGAATTGATATTACTTTTTTTTTCTTTTATTTTTTTATAACCGTGTCACCTCAAGCAAGGTCACTGTTGTGCAGGGTGTTACATAAGAGGAATGTTATGAGAAGGAATGAGAGGTTGCAGGGTGTGTCAGGAAGAGAGTAGGAGAAGGAAGAGAATACTGATGAGAGTGGGGTGGATGAAGAAAGAAGCATGAGAGAGAGGATGTAAGTTAGTGAGACAGGAGATGACTACTGACTTTACATTTAAATTCTTGCAACTGCTTGGGACTATTCTCTTTGTTTCTAATGATTTTTTTTTCTTAATATTTCGTCTAGTTTTAGAAAGGCATCTTTCACTATTCCAGTTTGCCTTTGGATTTTAGTGTCACATTTTCCATCCTCTGTATGAGTTCCTGTAACACCCACAAGTATCGACTCTTTTACAATGGCAAATAATTATATACAAATATCTTTGCATTAATTAAAAGTTTTAAAAACTAATATGATCATCAGTAAAAAAAAAAAAAGCTCAAAATGCCAACTACAGCTCAAGGAGTAGGCGTTTATGTTTTGAATATTTTCAAGGTCACTTGCACTTTAGACAGGCAGCGTTCGTATGGCCTGTCATCAAGGACCAAACAGGAGACGGGGGAAAGAAAGGTTCTTTTCCAAGAACTGGATTTAGCCAGTTACAAAGAAATTATTCTATAATCTGCGTGCTTAAAAATAATTAAAAAAAAACAAATATTGTTCTTATATTTCATCGCAAATCTTTAGAGTCCTACAAATGTACTTGTAAAATACATGGTGAGAATAAAATATTGACCTAACGTAACACATGTCTCTTTAGAATGCAGTGAAATTATTCACAATGGAATAAACCACAATCCATGGATGCTTGATGAACTCTCAAGAAGGCAGTAATTGTCAAGCAGACACAAAAATTTAAATACCTGGCAGTCACTGGTGCCCCTGCCACTAGAATTTCCTCGTGCAACCAGACTGGCAACAAGATCTCACCCACTTACAGTTTGATCAACCAAATGCAGCCGTCAATTCTACTCCTTCTAACAGCAACTTTTACAGTTAGAGCAACCAAATGCAGGTGACAACTCTATTCCAGCAGCTTCTTTTCTCATGCTTCCCGCCTGTGGAACTCCTTTCCATATACTTACTTTCCTGACAGCTTTAATCTCCAGGAATTTAAATGCAAAGTCAATTCCCATATCTTATCCTATTAACTCTAGCTCTTTCTACATCACCCCACATATCTTGTTCTTTTCCTTTCTCTCCACCTTCACAGCTGTCTTCCCTCCTGTGGTCACAACCTTCTCTTACCCTTTCTCTTTCACCCCCTGCAGCTGGTTCGTCTTTGTCTTCACTCTCCTCCTGTCTAATACTTCAAATCTCTTATATAACCCTCTGCACATCAGTGGCGTTAACGCCTTGCTTGGGGTGAAATGATTGAATAAAAAGGCTAGGGCCTCCAGGGATTCTTTCAACATGCTCTTTTGTTCCATTTTTTACTATTCCAAGCACACCCACCACCACTGGTACTATTTCTGTTTTCAACTTCCACATTTTTTACTATTTCAATTTCAGGTTTTTATATTCTGATAGTTTTTCAAATTATTTAGTTGCTTTGTTACAATCCGCTGGATAAGGCATATCAATTAATCGGCAAGTCTTTTCCTCTTATTCCCTAACAACAATGTCCAGCCCCCCACCTCAATCCTCCCATCTGTGCAGATGGTGCATTCCCACAGAATGGGTACATCTATCTCTGTAACCAGTGCTGGGTGATGCTCACACCAGAGTCCGTTCACATATTTCCCATAGTGTTTGCACATTGTTCAGTGTAAATATTGCCCCACTCTGTCATGAAGATATTTATATTCATTTGGGGCAAGTACAGAACATCCTGAGATTAGATGGTCCATTGTTTCCTCGTATTATCACGGAACCTGCATTTTGGATCCACCTTATTATGTATGATATTTGCATGAAAAATCATAGTAAAAAGACTTTAGTCTTGCGTTGCAAGAATAAAGCATTCAGCTTTAGACGTTAATCCAGATGCTCATAACCATCAATGAGTATTAACTTTATCAACATTGGATTTATTAGCACGTTCTAGATATTGGCCATGTAGAGGTTTTTCTTGCCAGCGTTGTTTCATCTGTTCAATAGCTTTATCCTTGGCTTTCTTTTTCATACTTTTTGCCGCAATAGTTGTTGCTTGGCTTCTGTTTTGCTTTTCTACAGAATCTACTAACTGTAAATCTTGTTTGTATTTACTGCCTTCTTTCATTATTATTATTATTATTGTTGATAACATTGCCAAAGTAAAATTTGGTGATTTTATTAATTCCATAAAAAATCTACACGTACAGATGACAACTGACAAATAGACAGAATGATTTAATAAGAGTAGATAGGTTTGTATATCATCCAGTTCACACTCCTCTTTTTTATGAGTATATAATAAATTACACATCTTATTGTTGCTTCCTATTTTGGCAGTCTCACCCACGTAGTTAAAAAGTATGGCACTATGTAATTAGCTGATTCAGATTGCAACCATGCGTAATTGTCTACCAGTTTCATGCTTTGGTATTATTTTGAATCTGTGAAACTTTTTTTTTTTGTTTTTGAATGTTCTTTTGAAGCAGTGTTGTACAAAATTGCTGCTTCGTCCAGGCAGTAATATATTTTTCAGATGAGGTAGTATTTACAGTATTTGCATTATTTTTACTATTGTCCTCATCTTTGTTACCATTTGTACGACGTTTAATAATAGATCATTCTATTTGTCTATATTTCTGAGATGAGGTAGTATTTACAGTATTTACATTATTCTGACTATTGTCCTCATCTTTGGTGCCATTTGTACGGCGTTTAATAATAGATCATTCTATTTGTCTATATTTCTGAGATGAGGTAGTATTTACAGTATTTGCATTATTCGGACTATTGTCCTCAACTTTGTTGCCATTTGTACGACGTTTAATAATAAATAATAGATCATTCTATTTGTCTGTATTTCTGAGATGAGGTAGTATTTAAAGTATTTGCATTATTTTGACTATTGTCCTCAACTTTGTTGCCATCTGTATGATGTTTAATAATAGATCATTCTATTTGTCTATATTTCTGAGATGAGGTAGCAGTTACAGTATTTACATTATTTGGACATTTGTTCTCAACTTTGTTGCCATTTGTACGACGTTTAATCATAGATCATTCTATTTGTCTATATTTCTGAGATGAGGTAGTATTTAAAGTATTTGCATTATTCTGACTATTGTCCTCATCTTTATTGCCATTTGTACAACGTTTCATCCATTGTACGCTCCGGCCTTCTTCTGGTGCTAGGAATTTCAAACCAAACCTTTTATTACAACCACTGGAGTATACTATTCTCATTCCTCGTGTGAAGTCTTTTTTGGTAGTCATGAGTTATCTCCCTCTAACCGAACTCTCTAAGTTACTTGTTCACCACTACTGTAGCGTGGTATTGATCTCACAACTGTTTGGTTCAAGCCACTGGAACTAACCAACATCTATATCCTCTGGTCTATGTGCCCTTAAAGAAGCACCTGAAGAATGCTGGAACATACAATGGCCGAAACGTCGTACAAATGGCAATAAAGATGAGAACAATAGTCCAAATAATGCAAATAGTGTAAATACTACCTCATCTCAATAAAATCTTTAACTTCAAACAATTTTTACAGGAAAATAGGTTTCTCAAGTTCAGTAGAAAGTTCGCTCTTTCCAGTTCTGATGGAGGTTTCCTTCCTAACCTTCTATTTGAAGTAGTGTGGAATGTCAACATCTTGAATATATAATTATTTTCCCCTTGACTTACATGTGCTATACATTTTAGTTGTTACTGCTGTTAATAGTCCTCAAGTGATGCATAATTGTCTACTGATTTCATGTTCTCGTATTCTTTTGGGTGTTTGTAATTCTCATATCTCATGAAAGTACCTTTAACGCTGTTCATGTCTGTAGTTTTAATCATGTTTTTCAATGTTCTGTTGAAACAGTGCTGTTGTACTAAATTGCTGCTCGGTGTAAACAGTGCCTGTCCTATAAAGGTGGTTGTCCATCCGTTTCCGTCGCCCCCCCACCCTGATGAAATGAATTCTGTTGGCCAGCTTCACCAGTTCCCATGTTTTCTATACCACCAGAATAGCCAGCACTATCAATACTATCGAGTTGGTTGCCATCGATATCGCCTCTGAAGTAGTCGTCCAATCCAAGTGTCCTTTTAGCTATAATCGCCGCTCTCGCAAGCCCGCCAACGAATCCTGTTCCTTTAGTGTCCTCCAGGAATTGTTCATCCGCTTCTTCCATAGTTATATAGTGGGTTATCCGTTCTAGTGGAGAGTCCGTCCGTATGTCGTTGCAGATAAACAGAATTTGTCCTCGTTTTAGATAGCCCGCTATAAGTCATAAAAAGATTATAAATCAAGAAAAGCAAATTGAGTTGAGAAATAACATTTTATATATACACATATCAATTAAGGTTTTTACAATTAAAGTAATCCTTTTAGTATGGGTCCAACGAACTTTAAAATGTTCATAGCAATAAAATGCTAAAAAGAGAATTTGTGCATATGAATGTGGGAGCGTTATAAATTAGGAATGTCTTGATGTATCCGCTCCTTTGGTCGGTAAGTAGTTTAGAGACAGCGAAGAAGAAAAGGAGAGGGAAGGGTGGTGAGCATAGTAAGTCGCTTAACGTCGGTCAAGGGAGATACTAATTACACTCGTCTCTCTCGAGTCTGTCTGTGTGTTTGTCTGTGTGTGCCTGTCTGGCAATGCTTTCTGTATCGGCTTTTTATTTCGTTTTTCTGGGTACCAGCAGATCATTTGGGAATTCACACTCATATTTGATTCTGTGCTTCCCATTGGCCGATAAATAAAATTCGCGTAGGCTCGCGAACTGGAATTTGATATTTTATTAATTTTTAGCTTTCAACCGGAACATCTGCGTGAAGACGGGGTGCGCACCGACCAGTTTTGGTCATTTGCTTTTTGGTCGTGAGAATGCAAACATCCGGTCCCTCGCTTTGCTCGGTATGTATCGCCACAGTTATATTTGGATCGGCGTAACGTAAGTCGTGTTCCTTAGCTGCCTGGTCTAGCTTGTTTAGTGCTGGAGAATATTTTAATGTTTTCAAATTTGTGCCAGGACCTAGGAAAGTGTAGCCCGGGACGGTGAACTTGATGAGCTTACATTTCTTACCTTTTTCCTCCCTCGGTTTTGGCGGTGCCATTTATTTCCGGTTCCGCTAAAGAGTTACATTTTTTTATTATCTCCCTTTGCAATCCTTTGAAATTTTTTTTTTTCTCATCAAAGGCAGGTCTATTATTTAATATAGGTACTATTTCTTTTCTATCCAAAGGCACGGTGCAGTGATATGAGTAGAGGCCTAGTTTCCTGCTCAGGGTTGGGTTTCCGGTTTCTTCTAAAGAGTTTTCATTCTATTTCGCTTCTTTTAGAAACTTGCTTCTTAGTGGCATTATCGCCTTACTTTGGATGAACTGATTAAAAAATGTAAAAAAAATATACAATTTTCTTCACTACTATCTCTTTCTTTTTTTTTTCTTTTTTAGGTACAGATCAAAGCGATTATTTTATCATCATGACGCAGATTATCGCCTATAAAATAGCCAAATTGATTGAAAATGACCAGCGAGATGACATTATAAGATTATTGGAGCGTTATTCTTTGGAAGAACGACAACTCATCATCTCCGAAAAAGTGAAAAAGCGATCCTTACTTTACCTGGTTGTGAAAAATGCTCGTCTCCCCTTATTGAACTATTTTCTTGAGAAATGTGATGTCAAACCTAACTACCTCTGGGCAGCAGCTGAAACAGCTAATTTTGAAATTGTCAAAACTCTTGTGGAGCACGGGGCTGACGTCAACAGTGTCGATCAGTGGCAACGGACAGCGCTGTACAAAGCATGCTGGTTTAGCTACTTAGAAATGGTAAAATATTTACTCGACAACGGAGCAGACGTAAACAAAGCCGACTACCGCGGAACGACGTGTTTGATGGTTTCACAGGGAAACATCGACTTATTCAAGTATTTGCTGTCAAAGGGCGCATTTGTTGACCAAATGAACGCCCAGGGTAAAACTGCTTTGATGTTGGCAATCGAAAGTCAAAATATGGATTGTCTTCAGGTATTATTATCGTTTAAAGCTGATGGCAATTGTACAAATGAATACGGAGAAAACGCCATATTTCTCGCAGCCAACAGGAATCAAACCGATGTTTTAGAAAAGTTACAGCTACGAGGTTATCAGTTATTAAACAAAATTGTCTTAAACAATGAAATCAAAAGCTGCCACCTTTCAGTGTGCGGACATTTAGAAAAAGCGGAATCATATTGGAACATTGCTATGTGCTTACAGAATTTACCTACAGACACGCCCATCTTCCAAATAACAAACCCCGTTAGCATAGACGAGAAATTAAGTGATGTATTGAATTACCTTGAGCCTATCGATGGGAGGGCTGTTACTTATCTTGTATACCGTCTGAATTTACTAAATCCATACACGTTAAGATTCTTTAGCGAGGCTATAAGCAAAATAACAGACCTAAACGATTTTATGGTGATCTTCCGATATTTTTTCGAGGTCATAAGATCAGCAAATGACAGATTGTACTTTCAAACGTTTCTCGAAAACTTCGATTTAATGGAAAATTTGGCTCGCAGAAATACCGTCGAGACAAATCCTGGGTTGAAATTCAATCGTCTGTGGGAAATGTTTGAACTTCTGGCCTCTCACTTCCAAGAGGCGGAAAAAAGAATTCAGAAAATGAGTGAGGTCGAAAAAATATCCTCCTTGTTTTATATGGAGTCGTATTTTTGCAATCTTCTTGATTTTTTACTAATAATCGACGAACAATACCCAGGGGAATTATATAGTTTCACGGAAGTCGTGAAAGCCTTAGTAGTCGCCGATCTTAGGGGTTTTGGAAACGCGTCTTTGTTCCACGTCTGTATATTAAAAGGATATCCGGTGAATATAACAAAAGTATTACTCTCTTCTGGGGCCGACGTGAACTGCAAAGACGATGAAGAAAGGACTCCTGTCTTTTACGCACTCGAATCTCCCGTCTACGGTACAAAAGAATTTATAGATTTGTTTATACAACATGGACTCCGGTTTGATACGAACCAAATAGATGATCCTTGTTTCGTGTGTTATTTAGATAAACGGGATCTTCTACGAACACCAGTAAAATTTATATCTTTACAATGTCTGGCTGCTGCAGCAGTAGCAACAAATCGTGTCGATTATAAAAATTATTTACCTCTGAACTTACAACTCATGGTATATATACACACACTCGTGAAAAGATAAGTAAAATAAAATTTTAAAAAATGGCGGAATTCCTTAAATATGTATATATATGTGTGTGTGTGCGTTATTAAAATAATATAGAAAAATCCAACAAAGATTTGCCACCGTTGTAAGGCTTGGCTGTGGAGTATAGTGAAAACAGCCAAGCTTTACAACGGTGGCAAAATATGTAGAGACTGCGCCAGGAAAAAAGTTAGCGATTATGCTATTCCCAAACAAAAATGAATGATTGAATGAAAGAACAGAAATTATGACTAAGTGTAACCATGCTATAAAATACCTCTTAGGGTCGGACAAGCATGGATGAAAACGTTATAATTTCTTCTAATTTTGAATACTGCGCGTTTGAAAAACCCCTGTTCCGTGAGCTTAAAAAAAAAAAAACAGTAAAATCATTTATTGCAAATTGCTTGAAGAGACCATATGGTAGAAACCTAGGTCGCGTAATAACTGGTAGACAAATGAAATATATATATATATATATATATATATATATATATAATAATATACAAAATAATAATATATATAAAATATATATATATATATATATATATATATATATATATATATATATATTTCATTTGTCTACCAGTTATTACACGACCTAGGATTCTACCATATGGTCTCTTCAAGCAATTCGCAATAAATGATTTTACTGTTTTTTTGTTTTTTTTTAAATTTGAAATTTTTCTTTATAAAGAAAAATTTCAAATTTTTCAAAAACGTATGGTCATTTCAACAAGTGAATTTAACATATATATATATAGGGTGTCTGAAAAGTCACTGATGTATTTCAGAATTTAATATATACCTTATTATTTTTAAATTGCAATTCACAATACCATAACATTATATAAAATAAATATGAAAAATAAGTTTGCAGTACTTGAGGAAGATTAAATTTTTTAAGTGGCCTACATTTGTAGCTTCTCTCTTTTGAGGCTTTTTCTATCACTACGCACATTGTTTCAAGTGTAACCATACCAGGAGATACCTATTAGGTTAATACAACCATGGATGAAAACGTTATAATTTCTTGTAATTTTTAAAAATTGCGCTTTCAAAAATTCCAAGTTACCTGAGCGTTCTTAAAAAAAAAAAAAAAAAAAACCGTAAAATCAGTTATTGCAAATAGCCTGAAGACACCACATGGTAGAAACCTAGGTCGCGTAATAACCCGTTTAGATAGATAGATAGATAGATAGATAGATAGATAGATAGATAGATAGATAGATAGATAAGCAAGAGCCAACAACCTACTACGGTTTCGCCAATTTCCCTGACGAGCCGTAGGGCGAAACCGTGGTAAGTTGTTGGCTCTTGCTTAGATTTTCTGTCTTTGTTTGCTCTACTTTCGTATTGAGCGCTTTAGAGTTAGGGTTTTCGTCTTGGTTTTTTTTTCTTTCTTACGAGTGTTTGACTTTTTGTTCATGTACTTCGTTTGTTTCTTTTTTTACTTCCCCTTCTTTTCCCTCCGAGTTCGTTCTCGGTGGGTTGTACAAGACGATTTAAATTATAGCTTAATTAATACTAGTTTCGGCAGAGTTAGTTCTGTTACTATTGGTATTGTTATTACTATAGTTAATATTATTATTTAGATAGATAGATAGATAGATAGATAGATAGATAGATAGATAGATAATGAACAGACTGAGATAGATAGATAGATAGATAGATAGATAGATAGATAGATAGATAGATAGATAGATATGAATACACGTACGGATATACACACAAGTACACACACATATGTAATTATTTTTTATGGTGTTGATAACGACTCCGAGTCTGTTTTTTGATAGCAGTAAAATATTCTGCTGATAGGAGGTTCTTGATGGGGAGGAGGCGAGGAAAGTGATATTAACGGAAACCACAGCATGATCAGAGTTGCTAAGAAGGCAGAGCTGCATGGCATGGCAAGAGTCAGGTATAGTAGTGAAATAGATAGCTAGAAGGAAAGCGTGTCCGTCAGGGATACTGTGAAAATGCGTAGGGAAATCCACTATTTGCGAGAGAGATTGAGTGATTGAGAAATTCAAGATATGGACAACATCAAGATTAGTGACAGAGTTTTCCAGTCACTTGGCATGGTGGGCACTGAAATCAGCAAACAAAAACATATTAACGAACGGGTGAGAGGAAATGTCCTTAGCTATATTATCTGAAATACTGTCTATCAAGGAACAGTCAGAAGAGAAAGGGTAGCGGTAAAGAAAAAAAAGAAGATAGCTGAGTTTATTAGAGAGCGATAGAGACACAGTTTTTTTTTTTTTTTTTAACCCCAATAACGCCACTGATGTGCAGGGAGCTACGTAAGAGTAAAAAGATTGGAAAAGAGAGAAACCGGAAACCACATCCTAAACAGGAAACAAGGGATGAGCCTGTTCACCTGTTCAATAGATGTGGGTGGTGTGTGAACCGGGCGATAGTTTAGTCTATCTACTCTAATTGAAAAAAATAAAGAGAGAAAAGAGTGAAAAGATTGGAAAAGAGAAAACCGGAAACCACATCCTAAACAGGAAACAAGGGATGAGCCTCTTCACCTGTTCAATAGATGTGGGTAAGAATGGTTGAGAGATTCACAAGAAATCACCCTAGCCAGAGGGAGATGTTTGCTAACATAAACACCCAGACCATGCATGTGTACATTGGAGTTCTTTCTAACGATAGGAAGGTAACCAGGAATCGAGAAATCAGAGGAGGGTATTGTAGTGCTAATGTATGTTTCGCAGAGATCTAGGATGTCTGAGGACCTTCCGTGGAGAAAAGATTCCACATTGCAAATGTTGGTACGTATACCACGGATGTTAGAGAAAGAAATGTTGAGGTTGTAATTGCCATTGCCACATGAAACGTGCGCGAGAGAACTGACAAACTGCGGGTATATATTGTAAAAGGTTTTATTTCCTTTACAGTACTTGTGCAGCTGTGAAAACTGCAATTAAGACAAACAAATAACATTAAAACATGGAGGAAGAATATACACAAGCATAGATAACTACAAAATTCGAAGAAATAAGAAAATAAACAATGAAAATGTACATAAATAGTTATAACAAAAAACAAGGGAACTTATAAAGTGTTTAAATCAGCAAGAATCGTTTGAATCGCCAAAGCAATACATTTTTACAAATTAAGGAAGGGTCTAAAAGCAATAAAAAAATCTTTAGAAGAATTAAATTCCATTAACTATAAAATTTGTCTAGGGTTTGCTGGAAGTTGAATTGGAAAAAATGTTAATTACCTCGTTGGCACCTCGTGTGGTCTTTGGCAATTGAGTTACTCCCTAACAGTACCGAACGAATGTGCTGCCACTGGAGATAACAAATTTACGTCTGACCTCTTAGAAGGTCTTAATCTAAAAGACTGTTAAGGGGGTTTCTATTTCTTACGCAGAGACCAAAAATCCTATATTTTAGAAAAGGTTGCCGTAAGACAGTTTGTTATATTTTTACTTACTTATTCTAACTTTACTGTTTTGTCTCATACTTCTCATTTAAACTTTATTATTGTTTTACGTTATCCTAAGATATAAGGAACTATATTTTCTAGCCACATTGTCCAAATGGGTGACAAGGCCGCCGGTCAAGAATACAGGGCTCACTTCGGCGAGAAAACGAACCTGCTGATTTTTACATTGGGTTCGGTAGCAAATGGTGCCTGGCGGCAGCTACAGAGGAGTTTAGATGATTTTGTTTGACTGATTTAGTTTTATGTATTTAACGGTGAATATTCATTCTTTGTTTATTTTGGTAAGGACAGGCCTCGAGTAGTGGTAGCAGACGGTCATCGACTGCAACATGCGTAGGAAGGGAATTGGCGAAGACTGTAGCATATTGTGACCTCAGATTTGTCCACCGGAAGCGCTTACAAGCACAGCCATCCAAGCGCGTCATGCTACTTCAAGAACTCCGATATTACATTATGCAACTGTTGATCGGAGAAGCCTCTCTAGATGCTACGCAAGTTTTAGGGCTCCTAATTACCAGTCCGGAGTAGCGACCAGAAAACTGCCAACCGGTACTTTCAGTATGCAGAGACGTTACCACCGTCCACACACATCACAGAAAATTCGCGAGAACACCACTATTAAGGTCTGAGGAGAGAAAAAGAAATGGGAATCCTTTCTTAAACAGGAAACAAGGGATGAGCCTCTACTCCTGTTCAAAATAAGGAGGAGGTGTATAAACCGGGTGATAGAAGAGCTTAACTACTCTAACTGTAAAAGATTTACCAGGATTTAACTTAGTATAAGTCAGGAGAGTCATTATTGATTCATTAGAGGTTAGAGATCGGCAGAGAAGTACCTCTGAGGAAACAAAGCAAAAAAAACAAACAAAAAACAAACAAAAAAATAAATAAAAAAACAATCAAACAAGGTGGCTGCTCCTGATTTTCCAGAAAAGTGAAGTTATTATATTCTACGAGAAAATTCATCTCTTTTTTTTTTTTTTTTTTACAATTCAAATCAGCAAAAATAAAAATTTAATCCAAAACTGGTCGGGTGCCCCTGCTATTCACCTCGAGGTTCTTGACACTGGTCGGGTGCCCCTGCTATTCACCTCGGGTTCTTGACAAAACCCAACGGAGAATCTGCAATGTGATCGATACCGACTTGGCAGCTCGACTGCATTCGCTCTCTCACCGGTGTGACGTGGCTTCTCTGTGCCTCTTCTCTAAATACTTTCACGGCTTCTGCTCCGATGAACTTCGATCACTGGTGCCCCCTAGGTATGAATTTACACGAGCTACTAGATTAGCAACTAGGTCCCACCCTTTTACAGTGAAACCGATAAAGTATAACCGCAATTTCTATTCTAACAGCTTTTCACGCGCATCCCGCCTGTGGAATTCCCTTCCATATACTTGTTTGGTGAAAATCAGATAAAAATTGTGGGTTTGTATAAAGGACATACCGACAGATAAACAGACACACACACAAACATCTTGCCTTTTATATATATATATATATATATATATATATATATATATAATCGATTTTCTGCACTATTGTAAGAACTGCAACCTTGAAACTTCTGAATATCATTTATTATGTCTTTTCGATATTTATCGGGGGTACCTCGACACAAATCCTAGCTAAGAACCCTCGCAGACGCTTATAGTACAACTGTATAAATTTTCAAGAAAATCGGTTCAGCCTCGGTATCTATAAATAACGGACACACACACACACACACACACACACACACACACACACACACACACACACACACACAAAGTTCCATTTATAAGTAAGTTTAGATATAACAAGCTGTCTAATGTGAGGAATAGGAAAAGCATAAACACATTCATTAGGCAATACGACAGAAAATAAAAAATAAATAAAACTGAACTTAGATTTATTCGAGAAAACTTAACTGAAAATAGAATATCATATCAAATAAGAAACGGGTAAGTTCTGTCCAGAAGCTGAGGACGTCCAAGTGAAATAAAGTAATTATTAAAAATCGGAAAATTTCTTACCTTTTTTCGTTCGGCGATTATAGTCGGCGACTTCTCAAGCCATTTCGGAAGAATTTTGTCCTGATGTATCAACAGGCCAATTTGAGGTTATATCAGTCAATCAATTAAATCCTATACGTGATACACCCTTGGGCGATCATGTCTCGAAAGAGACATGACTGACTGGGCAGAGGATTATGCTGCAGTAGGTTGCCATTACTTTATGTGCGAGACTGGCTGCCAGCCAAGGCTATAGAACTCAATCTGTCCTGTTATTTAACCCATAACTGGAAGGAAGAGATGGATTAATACCTTTCCCAAGGGTATTTGTGCGTAAGTGAATGCAAAGAATTCAACTGGAATTTGAACTCAGCTCCCCGATTTCTCGTTCCAAGCCGATATCCACTGCACCACAACGGATATGAGGTTATATATATTGTTATAAAACTGATGTCATATCTCTTTTGATTTACAGTCACTTACTGAAAACATTCGAATCTGCGTAGCACACATACAATTCTGGTTTCGAATTGGACATTCTCTCTCAGAAACCCTTTAAAACAGGCTACGGGTTCCACTTGCTAAATACTGTTGTTTGATTGGTCCGTAAATGGTCATGTTCTTACCTACCTCCGCACCGCCGGATCGCTAACACGACACATTTCTTCTTTCTTAACACATATAAGTAAAAATATTAATCAGCGAATGAGAACCCTGGAAAACATACCCAGAAACAAAACCTGAGAAATTTAACAAGCCGACGCGAAGTTTGGTTTCGCTGTATAAATCGCCGAGAAAATTAAATTCGTCAGAAGGGCATATAAGCTACTACGCGGCTAGTCGACCAGTAACACTGTCACGTTTGTAACTCGGACCTTCCGTCTTCAAGGACAAATTCTTTCGGACACCGTTTGTTTGTTTGTTTGTTTGTTTGTTTGTTTGTTTGTTTGTTTGTTTGTTTACCTTTTACTTCTCGTCTCACTGCGACATTTTTTCTTGTTACTGTTTTATTCTATTTTATTTTGTTTTTTCTCTTCTCTTTCATTTTTGTGCTTTCTAACATAGACTATGCTTCCTTTTGTTGTAATTTCCTGTCCTTTATCACGCCTTACCGTTTTTTATCCATTCTCGGCAACGTGATAAGGCCACGTGACCGAGATTGTCCTTGGGCGGGATCTTCAGATTTCTCCATGTTGGTCCCTGTATCAACACGCACTATTCGCCTTTCCGCCGTTTCATAGAACTTTGGTATGTTATTTCATTTTTCTTTAACCTTTTCATTTCCTCTGTATTGCAAATGCATTATTGTGGCACAACGAATAGTTGTTGCCTCTTTATCTCTGTGTTGCTTGTTCTTCCTGGCCCAAAATAGATATTTAGAAAAGAAATAAGGACCCTTTTGTTTAGAATTTGCTCAGTCGCATAGACAGGCCTTTATCACGTCCAATGTTGTAATTGCCTATTTCTTGATTTAAAAACGCTTTTACTGCTATACCAGGCCTCCTGGGAGGAGTGGTCGCTTTCCACTCCTTCTTTGTCCACGCTTGCTCCCTTCCCTGTTTCTTTCCTTTTCTCTCCTTTATTTCTGTCTTCTTCGTCGCAGTGGACTCATCTTTGTTTTGTTCATTTTCTTTCAGATTTTTTACCTAATTCGAGGAATAAAATCTTTCGTTTCTCTATGAAATTCGTCTGTGTGTTCTTACGAATTTGAATTAAACTGGCTGTCCAAGCAGGATGCTTTTCGGCATTTTGTCCAGGGCAGTACAAACACCCCTGTCTTACCTTTTCACCCACCGTCAAATCCTTACCCTCTTCGTCACACATTTGTCGACAAGAAAGAAAGAAAGAAAGAAAGAAAGAAAGAAAGAACAACCCCTCAACGTTACGATTACTACTACGGAAGCAAAGCGAGAACATCACAGAGCTAGCGACTACCCACTTCACTCTCCGAGCGACACATATTTATTCCCTTTCCTCTTTTCTCAACCTTCCGCCCCCTTCTCTCTAAGAACAACCGCTTTGGGAAAACACATATCTTCATGAACATTACATACAATTACAGCCAGCCAGCCTAAAACAAATTCATACCAACATCTGACGCCAACCGGCGAAGAATTAAGAACAACCAAAATCGTAATTCCGGTTTCTCGTCCTGAGCCGATATCCACCGCACCACAACGAACATCCATCCAATGAACGAGATAAATTTCCATCTGCCGCTGTCATAATTCTTCTTGCAACCTCATTCTCTCACCAAACAACAGCTTAGCGTCGTTAGGGACCCTCTAACACTCATTATGAGCAGAGGCAAATAGACGCCGGTAGTGGTCAGACGGTTGTGCGTCGTGGTGCAGTGGATATCGGCTCGGAACGAGAAAATGGGGAGCCGAGTTCGAATTCCAGTCGAATTCCTTGCATTCACTTACGCGCAAATACCCTTGGGAAAGGTATTAATCCATCGCTTCCCTCCAGTTATGGGTTAAATAATAGGACAGATTGGGTTCTGTAGCCTTGGTCGTTAACCAGTCTACCGCAGAAAGCAATGGCAACCTACTGCGGGATAATCTTCTGCCCAGTCAGTCATGTCTCTTTCGAGACATGATCGCTTAAGCGTGTATCACGTTAACTGACTGAATGAAAATAATAGTTGGAAACATAAGTGAAGCATTTACTGGGCAAAAAGTGGGGGATCAGTTTATTACTTAATAATAGAAAACTGATCCCCCACTATTTACCACTTATTAATACAATCCGTCTTTTTCCCCCTTCAGCTATAGTTTAAAGAGCGGGATAGAAAATCTTCTGCCTAAGCGTGTATCACGTATGGCACTTGACTGACTGACTGAGTGGTCAGACGCATGGCTCCAAAACGGCCGGAAGTATTGGTTCTTGTGGGCAATGGCGGCCGAACAGACAGGAGAGAACCATAGGGAGGAATGACGTTTGTGGAGGAAAGATTCAACGCTAGAAAAGTTGGTCCGAATACCCCGGATGTTAGTGAAGGGGATGTTACGAGGTTTAGGTGATTTTACTTTGCCTGTTTTTTTTGTTTTGTTTGTTTTTTTTGCTGATATATGGTTGTTCATATATAGAAGAGACCTTGAGTAGAGAAGGGAGGCAGGCGGTCATTAACTAGGACATGTGCTGGAAGGGAAAGTGTGGCCTCGGGGTTGCCCACCGAAAGCGCTTGCAGGGGCACCTATCCATGCACGATATGGCACTGCAAGAACCCCGATGTTATGCAACTGTTGATCAGAGTTGTATATATATATATATATATATATAACCCTGATATAACAGAGTTGTCGGGACCGGATAAAATTTATCTTATATCCAGGTTTGGTCTATATTATATACATTACCACAGGCTCTGATTTGGAACCAGAGAATATCTCTCTTATATTCGGGTTTCTTTTATATCCGAGTTATACTATATATATATATATATATATATAGATAGGTGTGAGTTTATAACCCTGGGTTTCACGCTCTTGCAATCGTCAGACAAACTGATTAATTTTTTTAAAAATTGGCTATATGTAGGGCTGCGTATATTGGAAGTGGGAGGAAAATTTGTCGTCATGACAGACGCAGACATATATCCACATTTGTACGCCCATTGACGTGCGCAAAGACACATACACGTGCGTACGCCCACCGGGGCTCACACAAAAATATGAATCGTACAGGGCTCGGCATATATATGTATCTGTGTGCCGTTGCGCACATACATACGCATTCGGTTGGTGTATTCAAATAGTGTAGCGATGTCAACGCGCGGACAGTTGTCGATTTTTCGTATGTACATATGTGCGTATGATGGGGTCTGCGTGAAACTATGATTGCTATTATTTTATTTAAGGCTGTATTGTTAGTTTTTATTTTAAAGTCGGTTATTAGCTTGTTTTTTCTTTTGTGGTTGCGTATATTTAAATGGTAGAAATTCTAATTTGTAATGCTTGTTAGTATTTATGTGTGGTGGTATTAATTTAACTACGGCAGAGAGGAGTAATTTACGTTAATGATGATTGCGGACTAATACGGTGATAGTAATATTTGATGATAATAACAGTTGTGGTAGTAAATAGTTACTGTAAAGCGGTAGTAGTGATTAGTAATGGTGGTGTAATGATAATAACAATAAATGCAATTATTATCTCTTTTATTCATGACAGACGTTCTCTTTTATTCATGACAGACGATCGCAAGAGCGTGAAAACCAGATTTATAAACTCACACCTATCTATATGAATATATAGAGTTATGGGAAATAATTAATTTCCCCAACACTATATTTTTAGGCAACACAAATGAATTACGAAACTTCCTTTTTAAAAACAACAAAAGTACTTTCATGGCTTCTGCTCCGATGAGCTTAGATCACTGGTGCCGCCTAAGCACGAATTTACACGAGATACTAGATTAGCAACTAGGTCCCACCCTTTTACAGTTAAACAAATAAGATGTAACCGTAAATTCTACCCCAACAGCTTCTTTTCTCGCGCTTCCCGCCTGTGGAACTCCCTTCCACAAGTCTGCTTTCCCGACAGTTACAATCTCCAGGTGTTTAAATGTAGGGTCAATAGACACCTCCTATCACACTAACTCCCAACTATTCTCACAACACTCTCATCTACCCAACCCTCATTCTCGGTATCCTCACCCGCCTATCACCCACCCTCTGTTATTTCCTATATTTAATCAGCCTTTCTCCACTCTACGTAGCCCCCTGCACAGTAGTGGCAGTGACATGCCTTGCTCGGGGTGAAACGCTTATAAAAAAAAAAAAAAAAAAAAAAGAATGGTTTATTCTCTTAGTAGGCGTACAAGAGTGATAGTGTGTAAGTGTCCATTTGGTTCGCTGGTCGGTAGGCTGGTACTTGGTTTGTAGGAAGAGCGTGCGAAGCTAGCGGCAGCGTCTTCTTCAGCGAAAGGGTTCCAAGGGGAATCAGTGGCAGCGATATGAGAGAGACGTCCGTTTCTCTTTCTGACTCATGGCTCTCTGCCTTTTTGTCCGTTCTACCAAAATGGACTAGGAAAATAGTTCTAGAGAGGAAGAAGGAATTAATGCGCTCTGCCAGTTGATTGGTTAGTGAGTGACCGAATCTCCCGTCGGGGGCACTGATTCGCGAAAGGAAATAGATCTGTGGCTGCTACAAATATGTTAGCTCTATCACTGATATTGAGCGCTTTCAAATAAGTACCGCGCATATATAATATATAAATAATATAATATATACAACAAATTGTATATATATATTGATATTTATAATTATACACGCACACACACACACACACACACACATATATATATATATATATGTGTGTGAGAGTATTTTTTTATGTGCGTGTGTGTGCCTGTGTGTACAGTGTTCCAAAAGTCATTAAGGTTCCTGAAAATTTAATAACTTTTTTGATTACTAACTTTTTTTTTTTTTTTTTTGGTATTTTATAAAGATGTTTTTAGAACTTAATTCTGTAGAAACACACTTTAAAAACAAACACAAGTAGTGAGATCTGCTAAATACAAGAATCAAAAACCCAAACTTAACTAGCATATCACCGCCATTAAGAGATTCTCCAAGTGTTGAGGAGAGTAATCATTCAGTGGCAAATACTCCTTCGGTTTGGAACGAAGGAGTATTTGCCCGAGTAAAGGAGTGTCTTGGAGAAGATCCGAGCGCACCAACTCGTAGGCCGTCTCAACCGGTTTGGATCTCTCGGATGCCGCTCCAATTATTTTTTTTAAAATCCATCGACCTATTTTCGAACAACACAATGAGGCAACAGCTCATACGAGAAGGGTCACAATCCAGTTTCTCACTAACGGTATGAACTGGCCACTACGTTCTCCGGATGTGACAAGCCTAGAGTTTTCCTCTGCGGCTATCTCAATGGAAAGGTTTACGTCAACAAGCCGCATATTCCCCAACAGCCGAAGGAAAACATTCAAACATATCAATGCACTAGATCTTGAAACAATGTGCGTAGTGATAGAAAATGCCTCAAAAGAGAGAAGCTACAAATGGAAGCCACTTAAAAAATTTAATCTTCCTCAAGTACTGCAAACCTATTTTTCATATTTATTTTATATAATATAATGGTATTGTGAAATGCAATTTAAAAATAATAAGGTATAGTATATATTAAATTCTGAAATGCATCAGTGACTTTTCAGAAAACCAATATATCTAAACTTATTTATAAATGGAACTTTGTCTGTCTGTGTGTGTGTGTGTGTATGTCTGTGTGTCTGTGCGTTTCCGTTACCTATAGACTCCGAAACGGCTGAACCGATTTTCTTGAAAATTTACACAGTTGTACTATAAGCGTCTGCGAGTGTTCTTAGCTAGGTTTTGTGTCGAGGTACCCCCGATAAATATCGAAAATCGATAATCGAAAAAATTGGGTTATAGAAGGAGTGGTCCGATTTTAATCAAATTTGATACACTCATAGACAAAGACATAAGAAACGATATTCAAAAGTTTCAAGGTTGCAGTTCTTACAATAGTGCAGAAAATCGATAATATATATATATATATATATATATATATATATATATATATATATATAAGGCAAGATGTTCGTGTGTGTGTCTGTTTATCTGCCTGTATGTCTGTATTTTTTTCAGCCCTTTTATTTTAGTCTTTGCTTCGGGTTTGGCTCTAAGTAGGTATAATTTTAGCTCTTAATATCAGCCATGATACCATTTACTCACAGGACTTATTTAGCTTTCAAAATTCAGTTCACGACGAAAAAAACTTATTTGATTTCGATACCAGGAAATCAAAATTTGACTTACATCCATTCATTTTTCTTTCAATCTACGGTTTCGCTTTAACTAGAAACAACAATTGCTTTTTATTCTTTCGTGCCAACGTCCAAAGAGTCTGAGCTCCAGGACCATGGATTAGTTTTAAAGCTTTCATTATACCCAATCAACGCCGGGCTATACTGCTAGTATATATATATATATGTCAAATTCCCTTGTTGAAATGACCATACGTTTTTGGAAAATTTGAGATTTATATATACATATATATATATATATATATATATATGTTTCATTTGTATATCAGTTATTACATGACCTAGATTTCAACCATATGGTCTCTTCAAGCAATTTGCAATAACTGATTTTCCTTCTTTTTTTTTTTTAAGAAAGCTCAGGGAACAGGGATTTTTTGAACGCGCAATTTTCAAAATTAGAAGAAATTATAACGTTTTCATCCATTGTTGTATTAACCTAATTGATATTTTATGGTTTGGTTACACTTAGTCATAATTTTTGCCACCGTTGTAAGGCTTGGCTGTTTTCACTGTACTCCACGTTATGACTGGGTCTTTTCCATATTTTAATTTCAATTTTTTATTGCAAATCGCCTGAAGACACCACATGGTAGAAACCTAGTTCGCGTCATAACTCGTTTACGAATGAAAAGCACTCAACAGTCCTACAATATAATTACAATATAATTGCATTGAACACCTTTTAATACAACTGTGTACTGGTCTAATTTTATTATGACCAAAAACTAAATAATTATATATATATATATATATATATATATATATATATATATATATATATATATATTCTAAACATATACTGTTAAATATAAATTTCAGTTGAAAATAAAGACAAAAATTCTCCAACATTTGGATAATTTTTTATTAATTTGCTTCTAAGCTTTCGGCTCACATGAGCCATCTTCAGAGAGGTTATTAAGACGGTAATACAGTAACATCCACCATCACCGACGATTTTATCTTGTGTTGACATAAAACTCCGCTAGGCAACGGCAATAGTATTCAAATGCAACGTAATGTGCTATGGCCACAGTACAATTAAACAACATTTCTCTGAAAAACATAAGCATGTAGGTAATATCAGACAGATTTTAGTCAACAATACAATAATCCTCACTCATACACACAGTAAAAAGAACCTTCAGATATTGGAGGCCATGTACATTAAATCCAAACAACTCACACTTAATAAAATCACGTTTAAATCTGGTCATAACATATTACATTGCATTTGAATACATGGTTCTGTTGTCATTTCACTCTATCACGCCGTGTGACGTCATAGAACCGCATTGCAAATTTGCGAACTGCGTTTGTTATTTTTGGTAACTATTGCCGTTGCCTAGCGGAGTTTTATGTCAACACAAGATAAAATCGTCGATGATGGTGGATGTAATTGTGTTACCGTCTTAATAACCTTTCTGAAGATGGCTCATGTGAGCCGAAAGCTTAGAAGCAAATTAATAAAAAATTATCCAAATGTTGGAGAATTTTTGTCTTTATTTTCAACTGAAATTAAAACCAAAATACGACGTTTAGAACGGCTCATGATTAAATATAATAGACATTCATTGTCGCTTATTTAAAAGTATATGTTTAGAAAATTATTTGTTGCCTCGATACACTATATATATATATATATATATATATATATATATATATATATTAATGCAGGTTTCATTGAATAATATAGACAAGTTTTGTCTATTAATTTTGTGTAGGATCCGTTCATACCGTCTGATATACTTGATGGTGATAACGTTGAAAAAAAAAATCACAGTAATTGTTGATTTTTTTATCGGGTCTAAGCTTTCGGCTCACATAAGCCATTATCAAAGAGTAAATGCTAACACACAGTAAACATAGAACATTTAAGTTATTAACAATAAAGAGAATTAAATTGAAAATATAAGTCCATCCCTACCGTGGCGGATGGCCGAAGACAGTGACAATTGAGTGTGGAGGGATTTTTATTAGTGGGTTTTTGATACGGTGAGATAGTAAATCTGTTTTTGAAGTAAGATTTCGTCGGTATTTTTGATTAATAGTAGGATATCATCAACATATCGTAGATATATTGATGGTTTTTTAAATTTTGCAGCAATGGTAGTATTTTCAAGGTTAGACATGTAGAAATTACTAAAAGTCGGACCAAGCACTGAACCCATGGAGACTCCGTCACGTTGTATATATATAGTGTTGTTTGGATCAACAAAGGGCACTTCAATAGTACAAGCTAGTCGAATTTTTCTTAAGATGTTGGGATTAATTTTGAGTGGGGGTAATATATATATATATTTGTGTGTGTGTGTGTGTGTGTGTGTGTGTGTGTGTGTGTGTGTGTGTGTGTGTGTTTATTTAGGCAGCAACTTTTCTTTCAAACGTATTTCGTTGAATGTAAGAGGCAAGGAAAGTTTGAAGATATTTCTATTTTGTTTTTCTTGTATTCTTGAATTTTTCCGTAGGATGTCAACTTAAATTCCTGTCAAGTTGCTTTCGCGAGACTCGGAATAAACGCTACTACCATTCAGTCGGCATCGCATATTAACTACATCTTAAATGACAACCGTGAAAAGAAATTAACAACAATTAAGAGCAAACCTCCTAAAAATAGCTAAAGAAATATCCGAAAGCGCTTGGGACAATCAACAAAAGGTCAAATTTTACACTCCCTGACACGCAACAAATGAAAAAAACAAAAATTAACAACACTAAAAAAACTAAATAAAAACTCAATCCAGTTTCTCTTGTCTCTCATATTCAACGAAACACCTTTAAAAGGTTACTACCAGTGGTGACTCCGGAACTCTGAAATTGGCGGAGGGCACTTAGGGGCCAAGATTTTTCTTTGGAGTAGGTGGGCAAACTCAAGCAGCATTTTCAGTTTCAGTCTACACCACTATCGTATACACAACTTAGGAATGAGTTTGAGTATAAGTATATTCAGTCAGTTAAGTGCCATACGTGATATACGCTTGGGCGATCATGTCTCCAAAGAGACATGACTGACTGGGCAGAACATTTTCCCGTAGAAGGTTGCCATTGCTTTCTGCGATAGACTGGTTACCAGCCAAGGCTATAGAATCCAATCTGTCTTGTTATTTAACCCAAAACTGGGGGAAAGTGACGGATTAATACCTTTCTCGAGGATAATTGCGCGTAAGTGATTACAAGGAATTGAACTGGAATTCGAACTCGGCTCCCCGATTTGTCGTTCCGAGTCGATATCCACTGTACCACAACGCACATCAAAACTTAACAAGGCCAAACCCAAAAGTTAAAACCCACAAAATGTCCTTCTATATACAGTATAACTCGGATATAAGAGAAACCCGGATATAAGATATATTTTCTCTGGTCCCAAGTTAGTATGTGGTAATGTATATAAAATAGACCAAACCCGGATATAAGAGAACTTTAGCCATACCATGGTAACTCTCTTATATCCGGGTTCCACTGTAATATTTATTTCATTTTTAAATGGCTTTGTGCCAGTCTTAGCCAAGTTTAGTATACATCAAGACCAAAACACGATTACTTGTGCAGTGAATAAATGTACTTACTACACTCAAATGTACTTTATAGTACTTGTTAATTGTCCTAAACAATGAACTTGAACGAGAATGACTCGTTTAAATAGCAAAAAAACTGCAAAGAAATCCATTTATAGGTCAGAATTTAAATGAATGGCCTACGTCAGTAGCAATTGACAGATTTACTCAGAAGTTAAGCATGTAAATAAGTCTTTAGCTGTCTCTCCGTTGGATAGATATTCAGTGTTGTTCTTATCAATCCAAAAAATGTGTACGGGCAGACTAGAGTTACCAACTGTTAAATTATATTAGGTTGTTATGAAAATAATAGCCGCTCGAAGTGTTATTTTTTAAAAGCAATTTTAACATAGTAATCATGGTATATATTAGGTGAATTTTGGTATATATTAGGTAAATAATTAGTGCGTGCTCTTTAATAATTTTTAACTTATTTTCAAACAGAAATATTCTTGAATCTTAGAAGCACGTAATTATGATTTTTTTTATAATCATATCGCCCCAAGCAAAAGGTATTTTATTGCCACTGTTTTGCAGGGGGTTACATAGGAGGAAATTTATGAGAAAGAGTGACAGGTTATAGGGGGTGTCAGGAAGTGGGTAAATGAATTTTGCCATAAAGTGAGGGATCAGTTTATATATTGATTGTAATGTACAATTGATCCCCCACTTTATATCCACATTATAATAGCATAGAAATCTTATTTTTTAAATAATCATATCGTCCCAAGCAAGTCATTTTATTGCCACTGTTTTGCAGGGGGTTACATAGGAGGAAATTTATGAGAAAGAGTGACAAGTTATAGGGGGTGTCAGGAAGTGGGTAAGAGAAAGATGAGAATGATGATGAAAGTGGAGTGGACGGATAAAGGAGCATGAGAGAGAGAGAGAGAGAGAGAGAGAGAGAATGCAAGTTAGTGAGATAGGA
This sequence comes from Ascarosepion bandense, assembly GCA_037127315.1. Lineage (NCBI taxonomy): Eukaryota > Metazoa > Mollusca > Cephalopoda > Sepiida > Sepiidae > Ascarosepion > Ascarosepion bandense. Next base: position 50,589 of record JBBBDQ010002186.1, read on the forward strand.
GATGACTATTGACTTTAAATTCTTGGAGATTATAGCTGTCGAGAAAGCAAGTAAATGGAAGAGAATTCCACAGGCGGGAAGTGCGAGAAAAGAAGCTGATGGAGTAGAATTTGTGTTTACAATTTATTGGTTTCACAGTAAAAGAGTGGGACCTAATTGCTAATCTTGTGGCTCGAGTAAATTCGTATATAGGGGGCACCAGTGAGCTAAGCTCAACAGAGCAGAAGCCGTGGAAGTATTTGTAGAAGAGACACAGGGAAGACACATTGCGCCGGTGAGAAAGTGACTGTATCCAAGCTGCCAAGTCGGGTTCAATTACATTACAGATTCTCCGTTGGATTTTGTCAAGGACTCCTGGGTGGATAGCAGGGGCCCCTCGACCAGATATGGCAGCAGTATTCAATGCACGAGTGGATGGTAGACTTATATATGTGCAGGATTATTTCAGGCGGAAAAAAAACTTTCTGGCCCTACACAGAGAACCAAGTTTCTTAGCAGCGGATTTAGCTATGGATTCTATATAGTCATTTCAATTGAGGTCTGTTGTGAGAGTTAACCCGAGGAGGCGCAGTGTTTTGCTTTTAGGGAGATTAGCCTGATCCATGCTAATAGGGGGTAGGAATGATTGTCTGTGATGGTTAATAGATAGCAGCTTCGTTTTGGAAGCATTAAAATTCACGAGCCATTTCTTACCCCAGTCCCCCACGGATCGGAGGTCCTTGTTAAGCTCGACAGCGAGGTTTGCTTTGTTAACCTCAGCAGATTATTGATCAATGCGGATGTAAACTGTAGTGTCGTCAGCGTATATGCCTACTTGAGATCTTATTACATCTGGGAGATCGTTAATGTAGATAAGGGGAAGCATAGGACCTGGAATAGAGCCTTGAGGGACACCCAAGTTTGTATGATAGTACTGGGAAGCATGACCTTCATTGTGTGATTTGAAAGGAATGACTGGATAAGGTCAAACAATTGTCCAGTTATACCATAACCTCGCTGCTTGCGTAGAAGGCCAGCATGCCAGACTCTGTCAAACGATTTGAAGATATCTAGGGCAACTGCTCGGGCTTCGCCGTTCTTGTCGAGAGCCTGGTGTATATATTCAGTGATGGTTGTGAGCATATCAGCAGTAGACTTGGTGAAGCGGAAACCACACTGTTTGTCAGAGAAAAGTCTGTGGGCTGTGAGATGTTGAACCACCTCGGCGTTGATGATGGCTTCGAACACTTTGCCAAATATCGGTAGGAGGCTGATAGGGTGATAATTAGAGGGGTCATAGTGTTCACCAGTGTTTTTATATATTGGAACTACGGAGGAGGACTTCCAGCAGGCAGGAAAGCAAGAAGCAGAGAAGCAGTAGTTATAGAGTTTGGCGAGAACAGAGGAGAGTTCAGGGGAACATTTCTTCATGACAATGATTGGGATTCCGTCGCCGCCGCTCGTTTTATGGGGGTCAAGCTTTGAAATTTTGTTAGAGACCACCGAGGGAGTAATGCGGATGTCATTCAGTTGGGCCTCAGTTTGGGGTGGGAAGTCGAGTACAGATACTCCAGAAGAGTCCAGTGTCGAGTTGGTGGAGAATCTGCGAGCAAAGCACTCGGCTTTGTCTGTTGTAGAGGTAAGGACCTCTACAACAAATTCGTTGATTAGAGGGGGGGTGAGGGTTTGCTATTGTTTAGTACACTTTTACAGAGCCTCCAGTAGTCTTTGGAACCAAACTTACAGGATGCTATGCGCTGCTTCATTCTGGTTGCAAACAGCAGCTTGGCTTCTTTATCTTCTTGCACTCATTGCGAGCAGAGGCAAAGATGCGCCTGTTATGGTCCGACGCGTGACTCCGATAATGCCGGAAGAAGTGATTTTGATGGGCGATGACGGCCGAGCAAGCAGGGGAAAACAAAGGGGACGAGTGGGATTTAAGTCTCAACTTTCTGGCTGGGATGAAAGCTTCGATGCCAGCCTTAATCCAAGAAGAGACCTCAGCCGCACAGTCTTCAACGGGAAGACTAAAGACTTTGTTCCAAGGAACGTCACACAGGAAAACGCGAAATAAGTCCCAATCGGCTCTTTGGTAGCAGGAAGATATTCTGCTAGTCTGAGGTTCTTGGGTGGAGTGGGAGTGGAAGGATATGTTAACGGAAACTACCGTATGGTCAGAGTTTCCGAGGGGGGCAGAGTTGCTCGACATTGCAAGAGTCAAGGATGAAAGCAAAACAGAGATCGAGTCGTGTGTCGTGTATATTAGGTTTTTTTTTTTTTTTTTTTTAATCATATCACCCCGAGCAAGGCAGTAACGCCACTGATGCGCAGGGGGCTACTCAAGAGTAAAAAGACTGGAAAAGAGAAAGCCGGAAACCACATCCTAAACAGGGAACAAGGGATGAGCCTCTTCACCTGTTTAATAGACGTGGGTGGAGTGTGAACCGGGCGATAGTTTAGTCTATCTGCTCCAATTGAAAAAAAAAAAAAAGAAAAGAGTGAAAAGGTTGGAAAAGAGAAAGCCGGAAACCACATCCTAAACAGGGAACAAGGGATGAGCCTCTTCATCTGTTTAATAGACGTGGGTGTAGTGTGAACCGGGCGATAGTTTAGTCTATATACTCCAATTGAAAAAAAAAAAGAAAAGAGTGAAAAGATTGGAAAAGAGAAAGCCGGAAACCACATCCTAAACAGGAAGAAGGGATGAGCCTCTTCACCTGTTCAATAAACGTGGGTGGAGTGTGAACCGGGCGATAGTTTAGTCTATCTAATCCAATTGAAAAAAAAAACAGAAAGAAAAGAGTGTAAAGATTGGAAAAGAGAAAGCCGGAAACCGCATCCTAAACAGGGAACAAAGGATGAGCCTCTTCATCTGTTTAATAGACGTGGGTTGAGTGTGAACCGGGCGATAGTTTAGTCTATCTGCTCCAATTGAAAAAAAAAAAAGAAGAAAAGAGTAAAAAGACGGGAAAAGAGAAAGCCGGAAACCACATCCTAAACAGGGAACAAGGGATGAGCCTCTTCACCTGTTTAATAGACGTGGGTGGAGTGTGAACCGGGCGATAGTTTAGTCTATCTGCTCCAATTGAAAAAAAAAAAAGAAAAGAGTGAAAAGGTTGGAAAAGAGAAAGCCGGAAACCACATCCTAAACAGGGAACAAAGGATGAGCCTCTTCATCTGTTTAATAGACGTGGGTGGAGTGTGAACCGGGCGATAGTTTAGTCTATCTACTCCAATTGAAAAAAAAAAGAAAAGAGTGAAAAGATTGGAAAAGAGAAAGCCGGAAACCACATCCTAAACAGGAAGAAGGGATGAGCCTCTTCACCTGTTCAATAAACGTGGGTGGGGTGTGAACCGGGCGATAGTTTAGTCTATCTAATCCAATTGAAAAAAAAACAGAAAGAAAAGAGTGTAAAGATTGGAAAAGAGAAAGCCGGAAACCGCATCCTAAACAGGGAACAAGGGATGAGCCTCTTCAACTGTTCAATAGACGTGGGTGGAGTGTGAACCGGGCGATCCAAATTGATAATTTTAAATTCAGAATAATAATAAAAAAAAAGTATTCGGCACAAATATATATTTTAGGACACGACATATGGCTGAATAGAATTTCTCAAAACATTCACTTCAGTCACGCGTCATACGAGGTTAGTTTGATAATAATAGCTAATTATTAACTTCCTTCTTTCACCCACGCACAGTTGTGATATGTAGCACACAGCTTTTTTATGTGGTGTTTGGCTTATGACTAATTCACGACAAGAAAAAGAAAACAATTTTTAAAGCAGTAGGCAAGTCTTGCTACGGTTTAACATATGCGGATTAGCAGGGCCGGCACTTACGACCCCCAGAAACCCCTTTTAGAGTTGGAGGCACCGCCCGGTGCTTTGGAAACCTCGATATCTTACTGTTGTGGATCCCGGGAATGTGAACCGCACAAAATAAATGAACAACAATCAGAATTTGAGATAGAGAAATAATTATATTAACGTAAAGGATACAAACACAAACGTAGGTTAGTAATCCAGGAATACAGTCAGTACGAAGTATATATACAAATCTCTGAAGTGAAGCTGTAGTAGAATTAGTATGTTCACGTCAGAAGCTGACGGGTGCTGTGTGATAATCTTCTGACTCAGTGAAACTCAGAGCTACTATGAACTACTGACGCTGTATTCTCTGTGAAACCTCGGTATCTTTTTTTTTTTTCTTTAATCATATCACCCCGGGCAAGGCGGTAAGGCCACTGGTGTGCAGGGGGCTACGTAAGAGTGAAAAGATTGGAAAAGAGAAAGCCGGAAACCACATCCTAAACAGGGAACAAGGGATGAGACTCTTAACCTGTTCAGTAGACGTGGGTGGAGTGTGAACCAGGCGATAGTTTAGTCTATCTGCTCCAATTGAAAAAAAAAAAAGAAGAAAAGAGTGAAAAGAGTGGAAAAGAGAAAGCCGGAAACCACATCCTAAACAGGGAACAAGGGATGAGCCTCTTCACCTATTTAATAGACGTGGGTGTAGTGTGAACCGGGCGATAGTTTAGTCTATCTACTCCAATTGAAAAAAAAAAAAATTGTGAAAAGATTTGAAAAGAGAAAGCCGGAAACCACATCCTAAACAGGGAACAAGGGATGAGCCTCTTCACCTGTTTAATAGACGTGGGTGGAGTGTGAACCGGGTGATAGTTTAGTCTATCTACTCCAATTGAAAAAAAAGAAATTGTGAAAAGATTGGAAAAGAGAAAGCCGGAAACCACATCCTAAACAGGGAACAAGGGATGAGACTCTTAACCTGTTCAATAGACGTGGGTGGTGTGTGAACCGGGCGATAGTTCAGTCTATCTACTCCAATTGAAAAAAAAAAATAAGGAAAAGTGAAAAGATTGGAAAAGAGAAAGCCGGAAACCACATCCTAAACAGGGAACAAGGGATGAGTCGCTACACCTATTCAATAGACGTGGGTGGAGTCTCGTTATCTTTCGGTATCGTTCGGTATCTTTTGGTATCTGTCTATGGCAGAAGTATATGCATACTTTAGAAGAGTCTATTATCATGAAAAAGGGGAGACTCCACAACACATAAACATTTACTCTCGTATACGTTACAAACTAAACTAAATACAATTGACTATTAAAGGATGAAAAAAAATTCGCTGATTTGATGTCATTTTAGCATCTAAAGTTTTTCTTTGTTCAAATCAATGAAATTGTTTTGCTTATGCTAAGTCTCGAAAAATATTCATTATTTTGTTGACCATGTCCACCATAGTTTATGAATATAGAATACAGCGCAGTACGTAATCTGTTCAATGAAACAACGTCAAAGATTAACACTTACGAGTCAGACTCTCTACTGAATCTGACTATGTCGCTAATACATGGGAAAATATGGTCGCCTTTTATATACGTCGCATTGAACATTTTGAGCCTTCTGATTGGTTAACCCTTCTATTGGTGAACTATAAAATGAGTCAGCTCATAGCTGGCTCACTAATATACAAAGTTACCCCAAAAACTCCAACATATTTAGTATCCATAATGTTGACTGTAAAATTATTCAAGTTTTAAAAAATAAAAATCTGAAGTTTATATTAAACATTGCCATAAAGTATTGTTGATTTAAGATGAAATTGCGATGAGTTGATAGGTAAAGGGTACTGAAATATACCCTTTCCTCGTTACTAATAAAGCGACAGCGAAACTCTCCCCCCCCTCTCTCTCTCTCTCTCTCTCTCAACACATACTTTCCCTCCTTATTTATTTCTGGTAAACTAGATTATAACCCGGACATAGCTTATGTGGTCAACTGACGTCATGCAAAAGTCAATTAATAACTAACGCCACCGTTAAAATCAAATCAGAATCACGTAGGCGTCAAGAAAATATAAAAAGAACAGTGAGCACGGGCATAGCCTCTTTAGTAGGTCCCAGTTTGCCAACCGAGCGTATGGAGTTCAGGGCAGCCGTCGGAGAATCAGTCAACACACCAACCAGCCAAAGAAAGATGTGTCTGAAATAATCTTCACGAAAAGAATACGCGAAAACCAAGGAATTAATTCATGAATACAATCCACACACTCAAATACCCAGAACATAATATAACATAGCACGAACAGCAACCTGAAACTAAATTCTACCTGACATACACATGGAGGAACAAATATGCTATATTTACTTGAATATACACTACCGGCCATAATTATTAGGACATCCTAGTTTTATAAAGAAAATGATGTATTTCATACTATTTTTAGTATTTATTGCCAAGTGGATAATTGTAAGTGAAAATAGAATAGTTCTTTTGCTAATACTGCACAATAACATGTGCATCAAATGAACTATTCTGGTGACTAGTTTTTGTGCTCTCTTCCCCATGCTAGTCTCTTCTTATTGGCTGGCCGAAGCAAAGGCTTACTTGCTGACTTGTAAAATTTTGCAAAGTAATAATAACAAAAGAACTATTCCATTTTCATTTAGAATTATCCACTTGAAAATAAATACTAAAATAGTATGAAATACATCATTTTTAAAAAAACTGGGGTGGCCTAATAATTATGGCCGGTAGTGTACATTGAAGAAAAGCTCTTTATTACCTGAACACAGCAATACATATATAACGATAAACATTCACGTGAATAGCACAATGACTTATACAAGAAATATATCAAAGACACAAAATACAAAAAGGACAGAAATGATAACCATTCACATATAATAAAAGATGCAACCTTCTGTTTTCAAAAATAAAATGGTGGTATAATTGACAAAAGCTGGTCTTTACTCATGTTTTATCTCAATCCTGTCTATACGATAGAATGATCTCATATGACAGGTCTCTAATTTGTATTTAGTTACATAGTATTTATTTTCAATTTTTATAATCAAATTGTTCACCTACATTGCATATGATCCATTATTGTACATAGGCTGGAATGATCTATTATGACAGGTCTCTAATTTGTATTTAGATACACTGTATTTATTTTCAATTTTTCTAGTTGAATTGTTCACCTATATTGCATATGGTTTATTATTGTACATAATTAGGTTACAATAAAATTTATATTTTATATGAATACTACCTTACGAGAATTGAAATATAGTAGAGTGAGGGGCGTCTCATAGATTTGCGGGGGAAGACACGAGACCCTTGCACCGACCCTCTTGATTAGTATATTCTCAAAAGTAATCTATTCTAAAATCGGTAACGATTGCTTTCACGGTGCGATGGGTAAGAGTGGAACTGATTGACACGTTCGCTGACCTCATCTAGTAGATAGGCTATTTATTTTACAGAAATAATATGCAATACGTGGTAGTTGGCGGAGGTTATCTTATGATAAGTTAAATAATGTTAGGTTGATAATAGTGGATAAGGAGCGTTGAAAGTTTTTTTTTTTTTTTTATAGAAATTTGCTCGTGTGCATTCCAGTCGCGCACAACACGTGAAGGCATGAAATGAACGTATGTAGTGGGATAAGAAATTAAGAATTAAAAACAAACTTCTTCACTTTTACAAAAATTCACAATGACGTATGAAATCCTGGTTTTTCCAAAATAGAAAAACGATTGACCATGTGCTTACAGAAAAAGTCGAACCCAGAATTCGGAAGTAGATGTTAAATTGATTTTTGACCAATGGGAGCGACTTGCAAGACTTGAAGACTTCACGAGTCAGTGCTAAAGTCAAAAAGAGTATATAAATTACTTCCATCGGCGTCAATCAGTCAGTCAGTTGGAAGCAGCGAGAAGGATGAAACTAAAATGTAACTTCAACTTCAAATCGACCCGGAGATACGGTCAGGTCGCACCTTGTTCTCTTTCATTCTGCTGATTCCTTTTACTTCTTCTTCTCCATCCAAAGACATTCATACATACATACATACGCATATATTCTTTCAACAATTACTACTACGAACATTTTCTACAAATCTTGATACCCATAACTTTATCACTGAACACGAACTCTACCTTTAACTTCTTAATAATGTTTCTAATTGCACGTTAACTTCTACAATTTATGTTATTCTTTTCTTTTAATAAATTACTATTTTAAAATGAAAATATATATTTTTATTCTTACACTATTCCACATTATTCCACACATTCCAACCTGCCGACAACCAACCTTCTGATAATAATCCTGCATAAAAATTGTAAGCTGTAGGGAGTTCGGTTAAGTATGACACAAGGCAGAATCAAAGAAACATTAACCAGCTACATACAGCTGCACGTACCTTTTTAAAAACAACACAAAAATAAATTACAATATAACAGTCAAAATTTGAGGAAAAAATAACAACACCAGAGAAAAAACACCCTTGAAAATAGCTATAGACGTGGGCTTGGGACAATAAAAATTATGGACAATTTTTATATTCTTTAACTCCTACAAAACCAATTTTGGTTTTTCATTTTCCCTACCCCCTTTACCTTGCACACTGTTTAAGATGTTGACAGATGGAAAATTATTTTTTTCTATGGGGAACATATCTGCAAAAATTACTTGAGCAGTATAACACGAGTTTTTTTTTACACAAACACACACACATAACTGTGTATGTGTGTAAAAAACACTGAATATTTAACAATATATGTTTAGATAATTATATAATATATGTTTAGATAATTATATAATATATGTTTAGATAATTATATAATATATGTTTAGATAATTATCTGCCGCCTCAATACACTAAATTTAGTGTATCGAGGCGGCAGATAATTATCTAAACATATATTGTTAAATATAATTGAATATGCTCCCACCTCAACATTCACTTATGTCTTTAGGTTAAAGTCCCTGTAACCATTCTGAAGATGACTCATGTGAGCTGAAAGCTTAGAACCAACGTGATAAAAATATATCCAAATGTTGGAGAATTTTTGTCTGTGTTTTCACCTGAAATTAAAACCAAAATTAAAGCTCTCCAATTCCTCAGCTACAGAAGCAATTAAAAGCTTTTCTAATACTCGCATCTTTCTCATATCCACTTCCTGACACCCCTTATAACCTGTCACTCTTTCTCATAACTTTCCTCCTATGTAACCCCCTGCAAAACAGTGGCAGTAAAATGCCTTGCTTGGGGCGATATGATTATAAAAAAAATTATAATGTGGGCATAAAGTGGGGGATCGATTCTACATTGCAACCAATGCATAAACTGACCCCTCAATTTATGGCCAAATTGATCCTTCTCTTATGCTTCTTTCTCCGTCCACTCCACTCTCATCAGTATTCTCATCCTTCTCTTACCCACTTCCTGACACCCCTATAACCTGTCACTCGTTCTCATAACTTTCCTTCTATGTAACTCCTTGCAAAACAGTGGCAGTAAAATGCCTTGCTTGAGGCGATATGATTATAAAAAACAAAAAAAAACAAAAAAACGGGGAAAAGTCAGTAGTTACAAGAAGACCTTTTGACTGTAAGGGAAGAAGGCGGGCCAACTTCAAAGAAGGTATTAACATTAATAGACCATCAAGAACCTTTCTGTTACCAGCCAGCTTCAGAAAGACGAGAGGCATTTGAAGTTTCAGTGAAAATTATCCTGAGGTTGGACAGTCGAAAACGAAAGTATTTCTGAGAAATGCTCTCAAGAATGACCTGTGTAAAACGCGATTTAAGAAAAAGAAAAAAATGTTATTACTGTGTCCCATAGACGTCTGTTAGAAAATTTTCAAGTAGGTCTTTTCGTGGTTTTTCTTTGTTTGTTTTTATTTACTTTATTTTTTATTATAGGTAGTGGCACTGTTATCTTTTTTATTGCCTTATTGTTTTCTCTTTCAGTCATTTTAAAATTTAAAAAAAAAATCGTTGTATTTTCCCAATTTGTAATTTTTATTCCATTTTTTCGCTGATGATTCTTTATCATAAATTGTTATTATTACGTCGGGTAACAGAATTTTGTGAAATAATACAAAACAACGTAATAGTATAAAAGTAGGTGTATTGACAGGAAAAGAGAAGTATTTACAAGAGGTGAGGATTAGTAGAATACAGAACAAGGTAATTAGTATACAGTATCGTCGTAGGGACGTGATAGATTGACTCGTAGGACACTTCCGATGCAATACCGGAAATACCCGACTGACTCGCTCACTCGACTTTCTTCCTTGAGGTATAATCACTACTATTTTATATAGTGATTCGAATAGTCCATTTCCGTGGAAAGGTGGAGAGCGCCCCAACAGTTATTCTGCCTTAATAGGCGCTCAAAGAAAATTTTGTGCAAATTTTTTCGTAATTGTAAATTAATGATTTTCCTTTCACAATTTTACGCGATGGTTGTCTTGCGTTTTATAAATTGGCGCCTATTACTAATATATCTTGCTAATTCTACTAAATTTTTGTGTCTGGTACTGGAGCTTGGGTTTGGTAGAGACAATTTTTTCTATGTCAGCTTAATCAGATTCTCTCTCCCCAATTGTATCTTCCCTTCTTTGTTTCTTCTTTCTTATCATTATTTCAGAGAAACCAAATAATGTCTTTTCCCCTCTTTCCAAGCGAGCTTTTTTTTTTTTTTAATCATATCACCCCGAGGAAGGCGGTAATGCCACTGATGTGCATGGGGCTACGTAAGAGTGAAAAGATTAGAAGAGATAAAGCCGGAAACCACATCCTAAACAGGGAACAAGGGATGAGCCTCTATACCTGTTCAATAGACGTGGGTGGAGTGTGAACCGGGCGATAGTTTAGCGACAATTGAAGACTGACAAGGAGAATTCGATACTTAAAGTGTGGGTGCGTTGGCCGGGAGGAATGTTCATTTTGAACTTTCCGCAAAATATAAATGCGCACGGCAGATTTGTTTGTTTTTTTAATTAATATGATACTTGAATATGAGTACAACGGACTTTAAAATTTGTTTATGGCAATATGGTGAAAGAGAATTAATGCTTAGGAATTTGGGAGTGTGTAATTAAAGAATGTCTTTGGTGTATTTGCTCCTTAGGTCAGTAAGTAGTTTTTGAGGCAGGGAAGAAGGTAAGGAGAAGTGAAAGGAGGCGAGCATAGTAGCCGCTTGACATAGGTCAAGGGAGATACTCTCGTCTCTAGAGGCGGTCTGCCCGGCGATGCTTTCTGTATCCGCTTTTTCTTTTTGGATCACAGCAGTATGTGCGTTGTGGTACAGTGGATATCAGCTCGGAACGAGAAACCGGGGAGGCGAGTTCGAATTCCAGTTGAATCCATTGTATTCACTTACGCGCAAATACCCTTGAGAAAGGTATTAATCCGTCTCTTCCTTCCAGTTATGGGTTAAATAGCAGGACAGATTGGGTTCTATAGCTTTGGTCGACAACCAGTCTACCGCAGAAAGCAATGGCAACCTACTGCGGGATAATCTTGTGCCCAGTCAGTCATGTCTCTTTCAAGACATGATCACCCAAGCGTGTATCACGTATGGCACTTAACTGACTCACTGATTTGGTACTGGGCTTCCAATTGGCTGATAAAATTCGCGTAGGCTCGCGAACTGGAAATTTAATATTAGTTAATTTTTAGTTTTCAACCGGAACATCTGCGCGGACCCGGATACGCACCGACAACTTTTGGTCATTTGCTTTTTGTTAGTGAATGCAGAGTTGCATACCTTAGATCAATGAAGTAAATATTTGTTGAAGTAGTTAATAGAAGTTAACAACTTTAGGAAATGATACTTGAATTGTTCGTTGAAGAACCAAGCTACAGTTGTACGTAATGTTCTAGTCGAAGATGAACAGCTAGACAATGGAATCTAGTTTGGCTAGCTTGTCGTGTAGCTGACGATGAGTTAGTTCGGGTCGCTATGTCGAGCGAAAAGGTTCGTGAGGCAATCGATCAAAGCCGAGTTCCTGTTTAAATAGGCAGTCCTATCCCCGCGCTTATTCCATGCTCGTTCGGCGGGAACATGTAACAAGCAACGTGATTAGTCGGTTTACAATCAAAGGAACTGATTGACTAAGATCATTTCAGGAGGAACAGTACCTTAGTTATTTTGGGTATATTTTTTAGAGATTTACACATTTGAAGTTTCAGTATCTTGTTTCAGGACAAGTAATCAAACATTAAAGGTTTGTAGTTTTGATGAATTGGCAAGAAGAGAAAATGTTCATATTAAATCATCGGACACGAAGTAATATTCCAAAATGCTTAAAACAAATTGAGAGAGTTCGTTTCTCACATAAAAGTTATACGGTTGTATTCAACATGAATAAAAAGATATATTTTAAGGTACTTAGTTAGAGTTCTTTGAAATTCCCGTGCTCTCATTAGAGGTTGATAATGTATCAGCACGTCATTTGACACTGGCTTATTCAAACGCGTAAGACTCTCTCTCTCTCTCTCTCTCTCTCTCTCTCTCTTTCTTAACTCCTGATTCAACTTTCTCTGCCTATTTATTTCGAAGAGTGATTTGACGTCAGCTCGTTACTTTTTCTCAGTTTGCAAGCCGCTCCCTTTTCATTGGTTAAAGTAAATTTTCACGTAAGCTGGTTAAACTTCAGTCCGAAATTTGTTTTTTTTTTCTGTTGGTCATAATAAATTTTCGCACAGGCTCGTGAATTTGAAAGAGTTAAGAAAAGAGTGTGATTTTTATTTCGCATTCTCTCTCACTCTCTCTCTCTCTCTCTCTCTCTCTCAACTCCTGATTCAACTTTCTCTGCCTATTTATTTCGAAAAGTGATTTGACGTCAGCTCGTTACTTTTTCTCAGTTTGCAAGCCGCTCCCTTTTCATTGGTTAAAGCAAATTTTCACGTAAGCTGGTTAAACTTCAGTCCGAAGTTTGTTTGTTTTGTTTTTTTTTCTGTTGGTCATAATAAATTTTCGCACAGGCTCGTGAATTTGAAAGAGTTAAGAAAAGAGTGTGATTTTTATTTCGCATTCTCCAAAAATAACATTTCAGAGTTCAGTCGGAGACGTAAGAAGTATAATGTGAAAACAAACTTTTTGAGTGAATAAAAAAACAAAAACAATCCTAGACGAGAAACAAGGGATAAACTTTTACTCGTGTTCAAAATACCGAGGAGTGCAAACCGGGCGATAGATGGTGAACCTATCCACTTCTAGTAGAAGAAAAATAATTAAATAGTGAATAAAAATTCAGGTCTCAGTCAGAGATGCTAAAAGCATGGAGTTTAAATAGACTTTAGAAGGAACAGGAAATTTGGTCCTAAACAAGAAAAACAGAGGGTAAACCTTTACTCCTGTTCAAAAGACAGCGGAGAAATGTGAACCGGACGATAGACGAAGCTGTCGCTACTCTTATTAGGAGTGAAGGAAAATAGATAAATAACTAGTGAATAAAATTTCAGAGTTCAGATAACAGGTGTTAGAAGTAAAGAATATTTTAAGCAAGCCACGGTATCTTTTTATTTTGCATCAGTCAGTTAAGTGCCATCAGTGATACACGCTTGGGCGATCATGTCTCGAAAGAGACATGACTGACTGGGCAGAATATTATCCCGCAGTAGGTTGCCATTGCTTTCTGTGGTAGACTGGTTGCCGACCAAGGCTATAGAACCCAATCTGTCCTGCTATTTAACCCATAACTGGAAGGAAGAGACGGATTAATACCTTTCCCAAGGGTATTTGCGCGTAAGTGAATACAATGGATTCAACTGGAATTCGAACTCGGCTCCCCGGTGTCTCGTTCTGATCCGATATTTGGCATACATTATTTTAAACAAACATTTTGTTTCGATTTTATATATAAAGTGTCCGTTTTTTATTTCGCGCCTAAAACGATGTTGACGCACACGCACATGCACAAACATTGCATGTGGATGGGGAAAACCCATTCTTTCTCAGAAGTTGAATAACATTAACAGGAAGTGATAGAGAAAAAGAAAATATTTTGAAAATAGTCATAAATCAACAGCACTTCTGACAAGGTACTGTTTGTTTTTTTCTGTCTCTCAAAAAAATTGTTGTGCAAGTACGTTTATTCTCAAGTTATCATCGATTTTTAAAAATACTGCTAAAAAAACTTTAAAGGTTTTTGTGGGGAAAGCATTTTTTTTATTTTTAAATATATTTTGAAGTGTTTTCTTTAATTTAACAAAGAACAACAAAAAAACAACAAATGACTCATTAATGCAGAGTTGGTAACCCTCCTGTATCTATCCATTGAGATTTCATAAAAAAATTGTTATAATTTACTTACTAATGTTCATGCAGGAAAATATATCCATCTTGCGTGGCAACCGGTCTAGGAGAAGGAAAAACTATTTATTTGATTGAATTTGAAGCGATTTTACAATTTGCTAGAAAGTAAATAAAATCCATGATTTGGATGAAAAAACAAAACAAATTCAACACAGCTTGAGTAACGAATTTTTACGATATTAAAGACGGTCTTTTTTAATAATAAAAATTTAAAAAATAAGCACTTGTCTGCTTTTGCTTTCATTTATCCTGTTGACTTTCGTCACCTTTATTGTCTTTTTTTCTTTGGTTTTGTTCTCTTTAAAGACAATTTCACGACTTTAGGTTAGAAAATAAACGTAGTTGCCCTTATCCGAACATCACCCTTCATCCGTACAAGTTATGTTATTTTCAGCGCGTTATATATAAACGCACAGAACACTATGGCTGGTTTTTTGAGGGTCTCGATTTGTACCCCATACTTTCGACCTTGTCCCACATCTAAGCTACGTATTGGAAAATCAAAACAAAACTTCCAGTAAGTTCTAGAATATCGAATATGACCCCACTGTTGCCTCCACTGATTCGCAAAGTTTTTTTTTCGTCAAAATGTTTATGAATAAATTAAATTTCAAAAATAATTTCATACATTTGTGAGTAAATTCTGAATGTTTCTTCATTTAAAATCCAACAAACAATTATTTAATTTTTGCAAGAATTTCCAAATTAATATGTTTTTCTCCGGAAATAAAGAAAAGGAGTTTCATTTTTATTATTTACATTTTTAACTGATAAAAATCTGGTCACCTGCTAACGAGAGAAATACTTTAGTAGCTAGCTTCTTAAAGTTTCGAACGTATTAGAAAGGATTTTAAAAAGTTAAGTGATTAAAATTTTAAAAATGCTTTGGTCATTCCTATTAATTTTAAAAAATCATGGTAAAAATTATATATTTTTTTACGTTATCCCATTCCATGTAATTTAATAATTTTTTTAGAAATCCATTGCCGATAAAAACCTTTTTTTAAACGCAGGAATCCTTAGGGAATGTAAATTAAAAATTATATTTTTTTTCCGATCAGTTACAACAACTTTCACGAAAATCTGCTCAAAATAGTAAAATAAAAAATGCAATAAAACTATGATATTATTTAATAATTAAAAGCTTGTCTAATTATATTTTAATTAGATAGTATTTTAATTGCTTTTAAGGACATTAAGTCATTTTTTAGTCTGAAAAAATATTTTCGATGAAAATTGTTTTCATTTTTTCTTTTGTAATTAGAATAATTTTTTAGAAAGTTTAAAAAAAATTAATTCTTGAAAGCATTGATGCGGTTAGGTTATTAAGTGAAGACTAATTGATGAAAAATTGAAAATCAATGTAAATCTTCATGCATCAAGATTTTAAGAATTTTTAATTTTTTATGAGTAGATGTTTTTTCAGTATGGTATTTCATATATTTCAGAATTCAACAGTCATTGCAAATCAGCCTTTCAAAATTTAAAGTAAGTTTTTAACTTACAACTTTTTAGCAGTTTTTCCTATACATATTAAGACAGTACGTGGATTATCATTATGCTATACATATATATATATATATCTCCAAGTATGGGTGGAATAATATTCCCCATCCAAAGAAACACTATTTTTTAAAAAGTGCTCAATACAAAGTAGAGCTAATAATAATAATATTTATTAATAAATTATAACATTGATATTATAAAATCACTACAAAAGTAGCCATTTTGTTTCGACACTTTTTGTCTTATCAAGTGATGTGGTTATTTCAAAATAATGTGGTTTTGAAATAACCACATCACTTGATAAGACACAAAAAGTGTCGAAACAAAATAGCTACTTTTGCAGTGATATTATAACATATCAATGTTATAATTTATTAATAAATATTATTATTATATATATATATATATATATATATATATATATATATCCAAGTATGGGTGGAATAATATTCCCCATCCAAAGAAATACTATTTTTAAAAAAGTGCTCAATACAAAGTAGAGCTAATAATAAAAGACTTGAAAAGACACAAAAAGTGTCAAAACAAAATAGCTACTTTTGTAGTGATATTATAACATATCAATGTTATATTTATTAATAAATATTATTATTATTATTATTATATATATATATATATATATATATATATATATTGTAATATTTGTTACAATGGTTTATAAAAGCAGAGTATCACTACACAAAAATTTTGCAGTAGTAAAATAAAAAGTATCTACTCTTTCTTAAAAAACCTTCCATCCCATTATAAGAATTATCCAGACAAAACTAAAAAGTGACCTGTCCAAAACTAAGCTACCCCACAACGCTCTTCTAAGCCAAAGCTGTATCACTATGCCATAGTGACTATGGCTATAAACTGACTGCTAAATCCTACTACACTCACACCACATTCCCTTACACATCATATTACCAAAAATAAATCGTTTTCATCATTTAATTTTCATTTAACCTCATCACCAGAAGATGAGCAAATCTGGCTCCTAAACGCGAATTTTTTTCTGTAGTGATACTGTGCTTTTATAAGGCATTGTAACAAACATTACAATAAAGTTAGTTCTTACGTTGTATCGAGCACTCTTTATAAAAGTAAATGCATGAACACTGGGTTTAAAACCTACATGTTCCATAAATTTCTTACAATACTATATATATATATATATATATATATATATATATTGGAGAATTTTTGTCTTTATTTTCAATTGAAATTAAAGCCAAAATACAACGTTTAGAATGGCTCATGATTAGACATTCATTGTCTCTTAACAGTGTATGTTTAGAAAATTATTTGCTGCCTCGATACACTCTGTGTATATATATATATATATATATATATATATATACTGTATATATATATATGTGTGTGTGTGTGTGTGTGTGTGTGTGTGTGTGTGTGTGTGAAAAGTGTATGTATATAATTATAAATATCAATATATATATATATGCAATTTGTTATATATATTATATGCGTGGTACTTATTTGAAAGCGCTCAATATCAGTGATAGAGCTGACATATTAGATAGGTGTGAGTTTGTAACACCTATATATATATATATATATATATATATATATATAGGTGTTACAAACTCACATATATATATATATATATGTTGGAGAATTTTTGTCTTTATTTTCAATTGAAATTAAAGCCAAAATACGACGTTTAGAATGGCTCATGATTAGACATTCATTGTCTCTTAACAGTGTATGTTTAGAAAATTATTTGCTGCCTCGATACACTCTGTGTGTGTATGTATATATATATATATATATATATATATATATATACTGAGTATATACTGTATATGTGTGTGTGTGTGTGAAAAGTGTATGTATATAATTATAAATATCTATCTATATATATCTATCTATATATATATATATATGCAATTTGTTATATATATTATATATGCGTGGTACTTATTTGAAAGCGCTCAATATCAGTGATAGAGCTGACATATTAGATAGGTGTGAGTTTGTAACACATATATATATATATATATAGGTGTTACAAACTCACATATATATATATATATATATATATATACACACACACAGAGTGTATCGAGGCAGCAAATAATTTTCTAAACATACACTGTTAAGAGACAATGAATGTATATATATATACATTCTTATATATATATTCTATATAATGTATATATATACATTCTACATATATATATATATTCTATATAATGTATATATATATATACATTCTTATATATATATTCTGTATAATGTATATATATATATATATATATATATATATATATATATAATAAATGCAAGTTGTCTGCCCTTAGCAAGACAGAGTTACGGGCCTTGGATATTTTCTTTATTTTTTTTTTAAAACCAAGAAATCGATTATGTCGTCAGATTCAAAAATAGAAAAACCAGATATTCCCCGAAAGTTTTTGTCTTCTAAGAAAATGAAAGTGAGTAATGAAAAAGTTTTATTTATTTCTCTCCGTGCTTTCTTTGTGATGAAATGTAGAATCTCTTTTTTACACAATTTTTCATAATTTTTAAAAGTTTTTTGCTTTGTTGTTCGCAGTGAAATTAATGTTTTTCCCTATTTCAACAGTGAAGGAATTAAAAAAAAAAAGTTGTTTTTTTTTATTTAATTTGAAATTTTATTTTAATATATTGAAGCAATTGGTTTGGAATTTGCTAAAATACAAAAAAAAAACTGAGTTGGGGAAATATACAAATAGAACACGGCTTGAGTAACGAATTATTTACGATAAAATCTGTCTTCTTCTTACTCTTATAAAAAAAGAAGCAGTTGTCTGCTTTCATGTCTTGTTGAATTAAATGAAATCCTTTCTTTGGTCGTTTTTCTTTGGCTTTGTTTTCTTCGGAGACAATCTCACGACTTAAGAAAAAAAAATACTGTAGTTGCCCTTATCCGAATACCAACCGAAATCCGTACAAGTTAATGATGTAATTTTTATTTCGTGCGTTCATGTCGCAATCAAATAGGACAAGGTCAGTTTAAAGAAGAAAAAAAGAGTTTAACTTTTTAAATTAACGACAATAATAGCATAAAAAAATTGGAGTTCCCTCCCAAATTCCCCTTTTTGGGAGCGCATGAGGCACCTTGTAATAAAAAACCAAGCCCCTTTTCGAATGATATCCCCTACTAGGGATATGGTATCCTTTAGGCTTTTTGAGTGAATTTTTGGACAATCAATTGTTTTTTTTTTATTCTCTTTCTTTCGCTCTTCCCTGCAAAAAACATGAGTGACACCAGGACTGCAGTATTTTTTTGGCCTTGTGCCACATCTTAGCTACGCTTGGAAAATCCAAATTTTGAGTAAATTCTGGAACATCAACGACAACGTTTGGCTTGAATAAATTCCAAACAATCAAAAATAATCTCTCTCTCTTCTCATAAAAAATATTGGTGACAAGAGCTGACCTTACGTAGATATATAGCTCCACTCATTTTTATAACTAACTTTTTAAATTGAATTTTTGAAAATAAAAAAAAAAGTTTTAAGGCTTTTATTTTAGTTTTTAATTGAAAGCTAAAAATGAGTAATTTCCAGTAAGCAAAATACTCTGCTGGTGTTTTTCAAACAGAAATTATTGATTGGAATATAAAATTTTCAATTAAAAAGATTTTTTTTTTCCCCACTTTTTTGGCCATTTTTGAGTGATCGACACATTTGTAAACAAAATTTAATTCTCTGTTTTAAAACTACAGTGTAACCCGGATATAAGAGAGCTGTCTGGACATGATAAGAGTTCTCTTATATCCGGGTTTGGTTTATTTTATTAAATACATTACCACCGGCTCTAATTTGGGACCAGAGAAAATCTTCCTTATATCCGGGTTATACTGAAAAAATAAAATCTGTGTGACACGTTATTTTTGGAATATTAACAAATTTAGTGTTAAATTAATCTGATTACTTATAGAAATTTTTCTTTACTATGCTGTTTTCTCAGCAAATTACCTTTAGTTTTCTCTCACTGGGTATCCTATACTTTTTTGGCCTTGTGCCACATACTAAGCCATACTTAACTTACAAAAAAATCCCAACTTCAAGTAAGTTCTGGAATATCAACAGTTAGAATGACCCCCTCCCAGGAGATTGAATGAATTCTGGACAATCAAAAATATTCTCTTTTTGTTTTCTTTCTTTCTCTCTCTCTCTAAAAATCACAACTTCCAGTAAGTTCTGGAATATCAACAGTTAGAATGACCCCCTCCCAGGAGATTGAATGAATTCTGGACAATCAAAAATATTCTCTTTTTGTTTTCTTTCTTTCTCTCTCTCTCTAAAAATCCCAACTTCAAGTAAGTTCTGGAATATCAACAGTTAGAATGACCCCCTCCCAGGAGATTGAATGAATTCTGGACAATCAAAAATATTCTCTTTTTGTTTTCTTTCTTTCTCTCTCTCTCTAAAAATCCCAACTTCAAGTAAGTTCTGGAATATCAACAGTTAGAATGACCCCCTCCCAGGAGATTGAATGAATTCTGGACAATCAAAAATATTCTCTTTTTGTTTTCTTTCTTTCTCTCTCTCTCTAAAAATCCCAACTTCAAGTAAGTTCTGGAATATCAACAGTTAGAATGACCCCCTCCCAGGAGATTGAATGAATTCTGGACAATCAAAAATATTCTCTTTTTGTTTTCTTTCTTTCTCTCTCTCTCTAAAAATCCCAACTTCAAGTAAGTTCTGGAATATCAACAGTTAGAATGACCCCCTCCCAGGAGATTGAATGAATTCTGGACAATCAAAAATATTCTCTTTTTGTTTTCTTTCTTTCTCTCTCTCTAAAAATCCCAACTTCAAGTAAGTTCTGGAATATCAACAGTTAGAATGACCCCCTCCCAGGAGATTGAATGAATTCTGGACAATCAAAAATATTCTCTTTTTGTTTTCTTTCTTTCTCTCTCTCTCTAAAAACCCAACTTCAAGTAAGTTCTGGAATATCAACAGTTAGAATGACCCCCTCCCAGGAGATTGAATGAATTCTGGACAATCAAAAATATTCTCTTTTTGTTTTCTTTCTTTCTCTCTCTCTCTAAAAATCCCAACTTCAAGTAAGTTCTGGAATATCAACAGTTAGAATGACCCCCTCCCAGGAGATTGAATGAATTCTGGACAATCAAAAATATTCTCTTTTTGTTTTCTTTCTTTCTCTCTCTCTCTAAAAATCCCAACTTCAAGTAAGTTCTGGAATATCAACAGTTAGAATGACCCCCTCCCAGGAGATTGAATGAATTCTGGACAATCAAAAATATTCTCTTTTTGTTTTCTTTCTTTCTCTCTCTCTCTAAAAATCACAACTTCCAGTAAGTTCTGGAATATCGACAGTAGACCCTTTGGGGCCTTAATGAATAATTCTTGACAACAGTCTCCCTCTTTTTCTCTCATGGCAACAATGCTATTGAGCTGATTTTTTTTTTGTTGTTGTTAAAAACATGTCACCCTCCCAAGCAAGGCGGATCCACCACTAGTGGACATTGGGTTTTAATAGTGAGAGAAAAGACTGGATACATGTGGTATGAACAATTCAATTGACGTAGGAATTACGTTTTTGGAGGTTGTAGCTATCATCAGGGAATCGTGAAGAGAACTACAGGCAAGCATTTAACTGCCTTTTTTTTACAAAATAACAAATTACTTCTTCCCCACCCGTTTTTTTATTTTATTTTATTTTTCATTTTTTTTTATTGGAAACTTTAACTTCTAAAACTGTTTACTTTATTGTTAGTTACAACCAGAATCTTTTCTTTTTGTAAGCATTCATGAATATCACTTTTTTTTTGTTTATCGTTAGAAAAGAATTCATAATCTATTTGTTTATTAGTGTTTGTTTTATATTCGTTTTTATTATTTGATTTAAGACTTTTTTAAGAGTTATTTGTTTTTATTTATTATTTCTTTGTTTTACTGCATATCAGCACCCCAAGGATATTTAATGCCAACAAGATTTTTGGGGGGGATAGTTACGAATAGAGGGAAATCAGTTTGTTGATTAGGTTTTGTTTGGTATATCTTTCTTGTTTTATGACATTTCAGTGGGTTAATGTCAACAAGATTTTGGAGATATGTTTGTATTAAAATACTCTTAGATAGACTACGTATTCTTTGTTAGAAATCAGTTTTTAGATCAGATTTCAATTGTAATTGATATGTCCTTGTAAAGAGGGTTTTTTTTGTCAAATGTATTGCTGGCAATATTTTTTAAAATTCGTTTTAAAGTTTAGTGTTTAGTTTGTCTATACTTCGTGTTTGTCTTAAGTGTTTGTTTTTTTTATTTTTATTATTATTGTTTGCTTATTTTATGTTTGTTATTTATTGCTTATTTGTTTATTATTGTTTGTTTATTATTTACATATTTTTATTTAATATTAATTCGATTTGATGTGTCTAGTTTGCTATGTGAGTTGCATTTACAACCCATCTGTAGAGGATCAGACTACTTTTTTATTT
Source organism: Ascarosepion bandense (assembly GCA_037127315.1). Lineage (NCBI taxonomy): Eukaryota > Metazoa > Mollusca > Cephalopoda > Sepiida > Sepiidae > Ascarosepion > Ascarosepion bandense. The sequence goes on from JBBBDQ010002186.1 coordinate 72,689, forward strand.
ATGAAATAATTTAGGCTTCTCAATTCTACGTGTACGACAAAGTGAACAAACAAGACAAGTGACAGGGTAATAAATTTTAATTTTAATAACAATGGAGAATATTAAAATAAAGGGGTAAAATAAGTTACCTCCCTTTTACTTTTGTAGACAATAATTTGACACAGTTCAAAGATGTTGAGTTGGAAAAAAAATAATCTGTGTTTCCAAATAGGTGAAATAATTCACAATGATGAGTTGGAAGAAATAATGTGCGTTTCCAAATAGGTGAAATAATTCACAATGATGAGTTGGAAGAAATAATCTGTATTTCCAAATAGGTGAAATAATTCACAATGATGAGTTGGAAGAAATAATCTGTATTTCCAAATAGGTGAAATAATTCACAATGATGAGTTGGAAGAAATAATCTGTATTTCCAAATAGGTGAAATAATTCACAATGATGAGTTGGAAGAAATAATCTGTATTTCCAAATAGGTGAAATAATTCACAATGATGAGTTGGAAGAAATAATCTGTATTTCCAAATAGGTGAAATAATTCACAATGATGAGTTGGAAGAAATAATCTGTATTTCCAAATAGGTGAAATAATTCACAATGATGAGTTGGAAGAAATAATCTGTATTTCCAAATAGGTGAAATAATTCACAATGATGAGTTGGAAGAAATAATCTGTATTTCCAAATAGGTGAAATAATTCACAATGATGAGTTGGAAGAAATAATCTGTATTTCCAAATAGGTGAAATAATTCACAATGATGAGTTGGAAGAAATAATCTGTATTTCCAAATAGGTGAAATAATTCACAATGATGAGTTGGAAGAAATAATCTGTATTTCCAAATAGGTGAAATAATTCACAATGATGAGTTGGAAGAAATAATCTGTATTTCCAAATAGGTGAAATAATTCACAATGATGAGTTGGAAGAAATAATCTGTATTTCCAAATAGGTGAAATAATTCACAATGATGAGTTGGAAGAAATAATGTGTTCTGTTCCAGTTCAAAGTGAAAGTTGTAAAATAATATGCAATCAAAGTGTGTGCATAAAAAAATGTCAAAAAAAATACTTGCAGTTTACCAGGAACAAAATGTTGAATATAAAACTTAACTTCTGGTCAAGTAAAGAAACCGGTTTACTTTCTTTTTACGAGAGGCAAAAACAGGTATTGCCTTAAAAGAAAAGGTGAGCATGAAAAATAAGTCCTGTGTCTTCCAAAGAAACTTTCCAACTGAAGCTTGAAGAGCGGGAAGATTCCCGCTTTTTCGAAAAAGAGGCAAAATGCTGCTGCTGATGGAGAACGAACCAATGAAACGTTTGGTTACAAAAAGAAGATGGTTTGAATTATTTTACAAATTCCCTTCTCTCACTTTTTATAAAATAGGTGATACGTGGGTATCATAGAGAGCTCGACAAATACCCCCCACCAAGATTCTTAGTCAAAAAATAAGAATCTGAAAGAAAAAAGAGAGAGCTTCTGCTGAGTAGGCACCGCTTCGGTCGGCGGAACAGGGGAAACATCAGACTTATGCAGGCTTAAGACGATCTATTGCAATTGTGTCAGTGCGGCCATTAACCGAAACAGTAAAATATTTATCATTCCGCTGTAATACCTTATGAGGTCCAGAGTAAGTTGGTGTTAAGGGTTTACGCACTCCGTCTCGACGAATAAAAACAAATTCGCAAGACTGTAAACTCTGTGGTAAATAAACTGTACGATCGGTTGAGCGAGAAGGAGTATAAGATAAGCTCGACATTCTCCGTTTTAAATCCTTTACAAAATCAGATGTAGGAGAAAAATTCTTAGGGTCAGAAATTAGCTGACCAGGTAGTGTAAGGGATGTACCAAAAACTAATTCAGCCGTCGAGCAACATAGATTTTCTTTGACAATATTTCTCAAAGAGAGCATAACAAGGGGTAATTTATCAATCCATAGACGAGGATCGTTATTGTCAATAAGGGAAGATTCCCACTTTTTCGAAAAAGAGGCAAAATGCTGCTGCTGGTGGAGAACGAACCAATGAAACGTTTGGTTACAAAAATAAGATGATTTGAATTATTTTACAAATTCCCTTCTCTCACTTTTTATAAAATAGGTGATACGGGGGTATCGTAGAGAGCTCAACACATCTCTACAAAAACTGAAACAAAAAATATATAGTGATTTAGAGGTAGCATTGTTTGTAGCAGTGTTAGTGGGTGTGTGAAATGTTTCTTTGTCCTGCAAATATCACACACATTCAGCATGTTAAACATAGAGGATTTAAATCCTTAAGGAATAAGAACGGTTTTACGGTGTTAACCCTTAAATGAAGAGAGACTCAACAAAGTTTTGGTCATTTGCTTTCTGGACCTCTGAGGGCAAACATCTGGTTCCTTGCTTTCTCGGTATCACCAAAAGCTAACTCTGAAATGTCCTCACAACACCCTCTCTTCAGACAAGTTTTAGAACCTGTAACAAAGAGATGCTGACATACTGCAATTTCTCACCTGACCGGTAGCAAATCATTAATTAGAAAAAATTATGAAAAATCGACACACACACACACAAAAAAAGAAAACAAAAGAAAAAATACAGAAAAATAAACAAATTTTCTACATGTATCAGAAGTTTAGAAACTTTAGTCTAGCAAATATTTTGGCCACCTAATATGCCGGCAAGATATGGTAACTGGTCTCTCTGGCTGCTCTGATGGTGGGACTGGTGTGGTCTCTGGAGCGTCGTCATTCATCCTGGTGGTATCTAAAAAGGCAAGCTTCAACTTACATAAAGAAATGTTTCCAATGGCCTTTTTTTATTTTCACCTTTTAAATGTTTTGTTGCTTGAGGATCTTAAATGTCTTCTGTTAAGATTATTTGATTAAAAAATACAGCTAAATAATAATTTAATCAAGAAAAAGTGTCATTCTTTTGAATTAAGTATCAAATCTCGCTGCTGATCTTGAAAAGCTGTGGTGGATCGATGTAAGAAATGGCTCTTAAATTTTAAAAATTTAATTTTGCAAAAATTTCAATATTTAAACAATTTTACAGGGGGAACCAGTTTCTCATACAACCTTATAGTGGATTGAAAATGGAGGATCAATTTACTTTAGCATTGTATAAAAAATTGCCCCCCACCCCCCACCAAATTTGAAATGTCCTCACAACTCCCCCTTTCAAGACAGGTTCTAAAACCTGTAACAAAGAGATGCTGAAATAATGCAATTTCTCACCTGACTTAGGGATGGTAGCAAATCACGAATTAAAAAAAAATGCTGAAAAATGAACACACAAAAAAAAACAAAAGAGAAAACAAAAGAAAAATCTACAGAAAAACAAACAAAATTTTTTTACATGTATCAAATGTTTAGAAATTTTAGTCTTAACAAATGTTTTGGCCACCTAATATGTCAGCCAGATATGGTAACTGGTCCCTCTGGCTGCTCTGATGATGGTGGGACTGATGTGGTCTCTGGAGCGTTATCATTTATCCTGCTGGTCAACTTGGCTAAAGAAATGTTTCCAATGACACAAAAACGTGTGCAAGTCAGTAAAGATTTTGACATGTATATGAGATTTTGAGTCTGTGCAGGAGGTTGTAAGCCAAATTGGCCATCCTGATTGTAAATCAGCCTAAAAAGGAGATGAGGTCCAGCTGCTTCTGCAAAAGCTGAAGTAAAAATTGTCCTGGGGTTTGAGTGTGGTGCCATACACGGATGAGCACATCATCGCTGCTTTCACAGCTGTGCAATGTCCCAAAGAGACTAATGTTAAATTCTCCAACAAATTCAATTGTCATTGTTCTTAGGGCTGACTGGGAAGTCTGATAGAACCTCTTGACCAGTCCATTTGCCTGTGGATGATATGCCATTGTTCTAATTCTCTTCGTTCACAGTAGTTTCATCAATTGGTCAAATAGGTCAGCTTTGAATTGATAACCTCTGTGTGTCATGATGACTATGGGTACACCAAAATGAGATATCCAGCCTGCAATGAAGGCCTTCACTGTTGTTTCTGCAGTGATGTTTAACAGAAATAGCTTTGCGCCAACAGGAGAGACGGTTAACACATTTCAGTAATTAGTTGTATCTCTCACATGAGGGCAATGGTCTTGTGAGGTCCAGGTTTATTTGAGAAAATGGCTTATGGGTCATTTAATGTTGAAATTTAGTTTTCTTGCAAGTTTTGAAGTATTAGGACCTTCAATAAGTTCTTGCTGTTTTCCAACAGATGGCATTCACGGAACTGCATGTATATAGATTCAGATTCTGTGAGGAAGTGCTATAAGCAGCTTGAAATTCAGTGTATATCATTTCACTGAAGTGTAAATAACTTTGTTTTTCATAGTGTTAAACATGTTGGATTTCATGCTTAAAAAAAGTATATTTGCAGGGAATTTTGCTGCACTACTTTATTCAAAAGAAATCTTCAGCTGAAGGACACAGAATTTTTGTTGAGACTTAGAGCGACCATGTTCTGTCAGAAATAATGATTTAGACGTTAAATATAAGGAATGCTCTGGCACGCTGAAAAAATTTCAAGACAATGAATTGGAGGTATTTCATAAAGGCTCATGTCAAGTACAAGCTAAACTTGCAGAATCTTTGGGAATTGATCACACAACAGTTTCAAAATGATTCAAAAGCATGGACATTGGGTGCTGTATGAATTGAAGCCAAGAGATGACGAATGGCGTCTTGTCATGTATGAACTGCTGCTTCAATGGCAGAAAAGGAAAGTTGTTTTTTTTTTTTATATATATATATAGCCCCCAAGCAAGGCATTTTACAGCCACTGTTTTGCAGGGGGTTACATAGGAGGAAAGTTATGAGAAAGAGTGATAGGTTATAGGGGGTGTCAGGAAGTGGGTAAGAGAAGGATGAGAATACTGATTAAAGTGGAGTGGATGGAGAAAGGAGCATGAGAGAGAGGATGCAAATTAGTGAGATAGATGACTGTTGACTTTACATTTAAATTCTTGGAAATGGTAGTTGTCAGGGAAGCAAGTAAATGGAAGGAAATTCCGCAAGTGGGAAGTGTGAGAAAAGAAGCTGCTGGAGTAGAATTTGCGTTTACAATTTATTGGTTTCACAGTAAAAGAGGTGGGACCTAGTTGCTAATCTTGTGGCTCGAGTAAATTTATATATAGGGGCACCATTGAGCTAAGTTCATTGGAGCAGAAGCCGTGAAAGTATTTGTAGAAGAGACACCGGGAAGCTACATTGTGCCGGTGAGAAAGTGACTGTATCTGAGCTGCCAAGTCGGGATCTATCACATTACAGATTCTTCGTTGGATTTTGTCAAGGACACCTAGGTGAATAGCAGGAGCACCTGACCAGATATGGCAGCAGTATGTAATGCATGGGCGGATGGTAGATTTATATATGTGCAGGATTGTTTCAGGCAGAAAAAACTTCCTGGCCGTACACAGAGAACTAACTTTCTTAGCAATGGATTTAGCTATGGATCCTATATAGTCATTCCACTTCAGGTCTGTTGTGAGAGTTAAACCGAGGAGCTGTACTTCACGAGTCATTTACCCCAGTCTGTCACAGATTGGAGGTCTTTTCATGCTTGGCAGCAGGGTTTGCTTTGTCAGTTTAAGCAGATTTTTGATCGATGCAAGAGTAAACCGTATTGTCATCAGTGTATATGCCTACTTGGGATCTTAATACATCTGGGAGATCGTTAATGTAGATAAGGAAAAGCATAGGAGGACAGTATTGGCAGTATTGGGAGGCATATCTGTTCAATACTACCTTCATTGTGCGATTTGAAAGGAATGACTAGATAAGGTCAAACAATTGTTCAGTTATACCATAACCTCGCAGCTTGCGTAGAAGGCCAGCCTGTCAGATTCTGTCAAACGCTTTGGAGATATCTAGGGCAACAGTTTGGGCTTTGCTGTTCTTGATGAGAGCCTAGTGTATGTACTCAGTGATGGTTGTGAGCATATCAGCAGTAGACCTGGTGAAGCGGAAACCATACTGTCAGAGAATAGGCTGTGAGGTGTTGAACCACCTCGGCATTGATGATGGCTTCGAACACTTTGCCAAAAATCGGTAGGAGGCTGATAGGGTGGTAATTAGAGGGGTCAGTGTTCACCAGTGTTTTTCCATCATATTTTAACCGGTGATGAAAAGTGGATGCACTACAACAACCCCAAGCTTGGAAGATCGTGGGGTAATCCCGGCCATTCATCAACATTGGTAGTAAAACCAAATAACCATAGTTCAAAGCTTCTGCTCTGCATTTTGTTGGATCAGTTGGGTGTAGTTTATTATAAGCTGCTCAAATCGACTGAAACCATCATGTGAGATCGTTATCGACTACAATTGATGTGCTTGAGTCGAGCATTGAAGAAAAAATGGCTCCTATGGAGAAAGTGATTTTGCAACATGGTACGGTAGGTCACATGTTGCAAAGTGGGTGAAAACCTACTTGGAAATGCTTAAATGGGAAGTCCTATCCAATGTATTCACCACACATTGCCCTGGCCAATTATCACGTTCCTATCGATGGTACATGACCTGGCTGAGCTGCACTTTCATTATTATAAAGATGCCAAAAAGTGGGTCGGCTCATGGTTAGCCTCAAACGACATGTCATTTTTTCCAACATGAAATTCAAATGCTGCCAAAAAGCATTGGCTAGCAATGGACAATACTTTCAGTAACATTTTTCTTATTAATCTTTGTAAATAAAACATTCAGTCAGTTAAATGCCATACATGATACACAGTTGGGCGATCATGTTTTGAAAGAGACATGACTGACTGGGCAGAAGATTATCCCGCAGTAGGTTGCCATTACTTTCTGCGGTGAACTGCTTGCCAGCCAAGGCTATAGAGCCCAATCTGTCTTATTATTTAACCCATAACTGGAGGGAGAAGAGATGGATTAATACCTTTCTCAAGGGTATTTGCACATAAGTGAATGCAGGGAATTCAACTCGAATTCGAACTCGGCTTCTTGATTTGTCATTCCGAGTTGATATTCAATGCACCACCATGCACATAAAAATAAAACATTACTTATCATGAAAAACAGCGAGAGCTTATTGAAAGTCGTAATAATAAAAATGTTATTCTGCTTTCGCAACTGAATACAAAATAGATTTTTTTTTTTTCTTGTTTTAAAAATATATAGCATGTATTTTTGTACCTTTTATAGTGTTTTGATTTTAGTTTGGAAGTTTGCTATTTGTCCATAGCTGGGACTTTAACTGTGTTTTATGTTGTAGTTTGTTAAAGTTATATTTGGGATTGCAGTTTGATTTCTCCAAGAAATTGTAGCATATTATATGGATTAATGTCATGGAAGTTCTTTCATGTTGGTTGTTTGGTGGTTTTGTTTAACAGCATATCAGCCACAATTTGTTATTTAATGCCAAAATCTAAATAATTTGAATGCAGTTGTATTCCTTCAACTGCAATAGTCATTTTGTTTTAAAATGTATCCGTCCTCATTTTACTATAAATATATATTGTTGGTCCTTATTTATTTATATATATATATATATATATATAAATCTAATCTAAACTTATTTATAAATGGAACTTTGTGTGTGTGTGTGTCCGTTACCTATAGGCTTCGAAACGGCTGAACCGATATTCTTGAAAATTTACACAGTTGTACTATAAGCGTCTGCGAGTGTTCTTAGCTAGGTTTTGTGTCGAGGTACCCCCGATAAATATCGATCATCGAAAAAATCGGGTTATAGAAGGAGTGGTCCGATTTTAATCAAATTTGATACACTCATAGACAACAACAAAAGAAACGATATTCAGAAGTTTCAAGGTTGCAGTTCTTACAATAGTGCAGAAAATTTTATATCAATACCAGGAAACCAAAATTTGATTTACATCCATTCATTTTTCTTTCAGTCTACAGTTTTGCTTTAATGGAAACAACTATTGCTTTTTAGTCTTTCGTGCCAACGTCCAAAGAGTCTGAGCTCCAGGACCATGGATTAGTTTTAAAGCTTTCATTACACCCAAGCAATGCCCGGTTATACTGCTAGTATATGTATATATGTATGTGTGTTATATGTACACACTTTCCTCGTGTTTCGTTCAGGGTTTCATTATTTGCTCATAGCTGGGATCCTAACAGGTGCTACCACCCTGGGTCAGAGTGAACCTAGGATCAACAACCAAGTGCTTCTCAGAACCTCCTGGTCAGAGGCTATAATACTGGATTATAGTTTATTGTCATACCCAGGACTAGCTATGAAGTCTACTTGGACTTAGTGGAAACAGGTTCAGCAATAAATAAGCATTACTAAAAATAAGAACTAGACAAGGCATCCCTAGACATGGACAGTGGAGAACAATATACTACTGTAAGCTACCAGGTTTGACATACTTCTGATGAAGGCTAGAGGGCACACTGGCCGAAATCTTGTGATACCAACCACAACAAAGATGAGCACAACAGTCCATATGTAAATAGTGTAATAATAAAAATAATAAGGATTATTTAAATTTAAAATAATATGCTTAAGGAATATAATTATCTAAATTAGGCTAATTAATTAAAAAAAAAGGTATATTGGTATGGCCAATGATTCATACCATAAGCTAAGTAGCGTATTAAGAGACAGGAAAATTTCATTGGTAACAAAGAAAAGAGTACTGGATTGTTATATGATGAGATGTGGTAAGCCATAATCGCCTACGTCCTGAAGAAACACAGCATGTAGAAGAACAACTAAAAAAAATTGATGATTATCCCTACTTATTGAATGATTAAAAAATATGTTCTGTTGGCAGGAACTCGAATGTTGATTTTGAAAGAGAAACTTTTATGAAACAATGCATAGGATTCCTTTCAGAAGTTAAACATAGTATTAAGAAACAAGCTGATAGGACATCACTTAGCTTAGTCATTTGGTTTCTCTCCTATTGATTAGGGTTCAAAACTGTTATGAGAGGTTATTAAGTTTGGGAAAACTGGTTATTTTTTTTACATATTTATTTATACTTGGATGTGCGTTGTGGTGCAGTGGATATTAACTCGGAACGACAAATTGGGGAGCTGAGTTCAAATTTTGGTTGAATTCCATGCATTTACTTATGGACAAATACCCTTGGGAAAGATATTAATCCATCTCTTCCCTCCAGTTATGGGTTAAATAATAGGACAGTTTGGGTTCTATAGCCTTGTCTTGCAACCAGTCTACCACAGAAAGCAATGACAATCTACTGCAGGATACTCTTCTGCCCAGTCAGTCATGTCTCTTTCAAGACATGATCACCCAAAGCGTGTATCACGTATGGCACTTAACTGACTGATTTATACTGCAAATATAGTATGTAGAGAAGTACTGTAATGGATCTGTTTCATTTATTCCTTTTTTTCACTAACTTAAAAGTGTGTGTGTGTGTCTATATATATATATATATATATATATATATATATATATGGTAAATATCTTTATGTTAGTTAATATAAAGTGAAGGAGGCTATAACATTTTATTAACATTTTAATTAGTACAATATTATTTACTTAATCAACGTCCATTGAATTGTATTTGAAATCATGAAAATTATATTACATGATCTGTGAATTTTTCATGGGTTCAACTAGTTACAATTAATCACTCTGGGCAAAACAATTTAGAGACTGAGACTTGAGGGGTGCTTTTACTTAATTTGGTGTCACTGGTTTCAAAAAGTATGCAAGTAATTGAAGTTGACTACTAGTTGTCCACAAGTATAAGATGGAACCATTTTCCGTAACAATTATGTAATAAAGTTTATGCAATTTATCTTTTATCTTCCAGTCATACTGGAAAATGACAAAATTTATACAATGGGAGGTTATAAAAAGAAAATGCCTGAGTTATACTTTGTGTATAGAACCATTACAGCAGAAGTGTGACATACATAGATTTTGCAGTATTAATATATATATATATAACACATTGAGTGCTGGTGTTAATAAAATAGTATTTGATGTAATATAACAGAGCTGTTAAGTATATATTAACAAATATACATTTTTTTTTCTTCACCAGTAGCATGACATTTCATGCACAATAAAATCTTCAGTTGTTGAGTAGAAACTGGCCGTTACATAATTTTAATAAAATATCAGGTTAACGCAATGTTTGTGCAGCCTATATATTGTACACGGAGATTCATTCAGTCAGTTAAGTGCTACACAGGATATACACTTGAGCAGTTATGTCTCCAAAGGAATATGGCTAACTGTGCATGAAGCCCAATATGTCCTGCTATTTAACCCATAGCTCGAGGGAGAAGTGATGGATTCATATCTTTCCCAAGGGTATGTTTGTGTAAGTGAATACAACAAATTCAAATGAAGATTACTGATTTAAAAAAAAAAAAAAATTGTATTTGAAATAGACGGGATGGTGCTGTTCATGAAAATAAAGTATAACATTGTTTTCTTTTTCAGAATTCTGCTTTCAAAGGGTCTTCATTTGAAACCAGTGTTTGCATGTTCCAACAATATAAAACTGCTCTTGTAAAATGTAAGTGAAAATTTTATATTTTTATACTAATGTTTACCCAACATGCAGGAAGGAGTATCTTAGAGAATCTGATACTCACAGGGCAGATGGAGGGAAAGTGAGACAGGGGAAAGCAACACGTGACATATTTGATGGGCTTGAGCAAATGGATGTTAGAGCAGGGTTTGAGAGGGGTAATAAGTACTAAGTCCAAGTACTATTCAAGGTAGAGTTACTCCGTGGTGTTGTGTGTGTCTGTCTGTCTAATATATATATATATATATATATATATATATATATATTTTATTTATTTATTTATTTATTTTTTTTTTTTATTATAAATTATATTTTAGAACATGTACAAATTTTTTATATATCCACTACAAATTGTACATTTGTTTCAACATTGAAACTACATTGTCTCATCAGGTGATGTTGACAGGAATGGAAAGCCTCTTTTCTTATATTTGCTGAGTTGTGTGTGGGATGTTGGTGGGGGTTAGTTATAAGGGAATAATTCTTGTGAATTGTCCGTTTGAATTTTGAAGAAAGTGGTGTGGGTAGTGAATATAGTTGATTAATGGGTGTCTGGGAATTTTGTAGACAGATTTAACATTAGCAGATAGGATGTAAGGTTTGATGATCTTGCGACTAGACTTTATCCTTTGGATTTCTTAGAGGAGCAGAATAGGGAGGTGTAAGGGGTGGGGAGGGATGGAATTGGACTTACCGCTTATTTGTACAACCATAGAATATTTTTGTATTTATTTTTTTCTTCGTTCTTTATTCACTCGGGGAGATATATATATATATTTTAATTGTCTCATTCCAAGCAAAGCGGTACCGCCACTGATGCACGGGGGTGGGGGCTACATGAGAGAGTTTAAGTTTCAGGCAGGAGGAGAGTGAAGAGAAAGACGAACCAGTTACAGAAGGTGTCAGAGAAAGGGCAAGAGAAGGATGTGAACACAGGAGTGAAGAGAGTTGCAGAGGTAGAGAGAAAGGAAAAAGAATAAGATACATGGGGTGAAGTAGAAAGGACTAGAGTCAAGTGGATAAGAGAGATAAGGGAGTTCCACAGACGGAAAGTGAAAGACAAGAAGCTGCTAAAGTAGAATTGTTGCCTGCATTTGGTTGATTTAACTGTAAAAGAGTGGAACCCTATTGGCAGTCTTGTTGCTCGAGTAAATTCTTGTTGAGGGGGCACTAGTGACCTAAGTTCATCTGAGCAGAATCCATGGAAGAGCAAGAAGTGAAGTTCATTTGGTTATGCAGGAAATACAAGGGTTAACCGTGGACTTGAATACTGTAATGATCAGGGTAAACATCCTGTCAGGAGTTTTTTCCACAAAGCAATTCTTGGGAAGAAGCTGTTTGAAAAAAAATTGGCCAGCCACTCATTTTTCAAGCACATCTGTCTTTTAGGGCACCTAGCTAATCCCTGTTACAGACACTTGCTTTGGCACATTTGTATTTGTTCAAAGGCACAGAGCCCAGCTGTGGTTTATACTGTAATTATGTTGCGCAGATCTAGTTTCACTTTCTGGTAGAAGGTGCAAATCTGGTGTGGTCAACAGCCTGAACAAGGTCAGTGCTCATGATGACTTGTGAATTTGTGCTATCACAGCAATTGACAGCTCCCAAACAAATTTTACTTGGGTCAACCCGTGGTATGGTTTTTAGGCACTTTGTAAAGGTGTTGCATGCTGGGATCATTTTTTCCATATGGATAACATCAAGAAGTCACATTTCTGACAAATAGATCATGGTGTGATATGAACCCGGGCTTTGTGGTCAGACGACCAACATTCAAACCACTTGGTCATGTGCTTATAGGAATACAAAGGGAATCGGATGATTTACACTTGTGTATGTTGACAAACACTTAAATTCCTAGAAAGTTTCCTAAGAGAGGATGAAAAGTGTGACAATGAGACCTAAGTCTTATTGGCATGGCCAAGGATTCATTATAAAAGCTAAGCAGACCATTGAGAGACAGGCAAAATTCGTTGGAAAGAAAGAAAAGAGTACTGGATTGTTGTGTGATGTCTGTCCTTCAATATGGAAGTGAATGCCAAACAATCTCATCAAAGATGAAGGAAGGACTTGAAGCAACTGTAATGAACTATATTGCTTTTTTTTTTTTTTTTGTCTCTCTTTACTTTTTGATAACATTCTGAATATAAATATGTTCCTTGTTCTGGTGTCTTTGACAAACTTGCACTGTTTTTGTCCTATCTCTGGCCTGATTCTGCTGCATGATCTATTTTTTCTCTTTTGTTGCTTGGCGCTATCATTAATCTGTCATCTCTTTATAATCCGTGGTTGTTTATGTAGGTTATTTTGTTGATTTTATTTAAAACTAGCAGTATAGCCTGGCGTTGCTCGGGTGTAATGAAAGCTTTAAAACTAATCCATGGTCCTGGAGCTCAGACTCTTTGGGCATTGGCACAAAAGACTAAAAAGTTTCCAGTTAAAGCAAAACCGTAGACTGAAAGAAAAATGAATGGATGTAAGTCAAATTTTGATTTCCTGGTATTGATTTATATATATATATCTATATTGATTTTCTGCACTATTGTAATGACTGCAACCTTGAAACTTCTGAATATTGTTTCTTATGTTTTTGTCTATGAGTGTATCAAATTTGATTAAAATCGGACCACTCCTTCTATAACCCGATTTTTTTCAATAATCGATTTTCAATATTTATCGGGGGGGGGGGTACCTCAACACAAAACCTAGTTAAGAGCACTTGCAGACGCTTATAGTACAACTGTGTAAATTTTCAAGAAAATCGGTTCAGCCGTTTCGGAGTCTATAGGTAACGGATATGCACACACACACAGACAAAGTTCCATTTATAAATAAGTTTAGATTAAATGTGTATACCCATCAATTCTGAAACTTTATATTGTTTTTTTCTTTTGTTTTTAATTGTATCACCCCGAGCAAGGCGGTAATGCCACTGATGTGCACGGGGCTACATAAGAGTAAAAAGATCAGATAGGAGAAGAGTAAAGAGAAAGACGAACCAGTTAGAAAGGAGCAAGAGAAGGATGGGAACACAGGTGTGAAGACAGTTGCAAAGGTGGAGAGAAAGGAAAAGAACAAGATATACAGGGTGATGTAGAAAGGACTGGAGTCAAGTGGATAAGAGATGGGAATTAGACAGGAGTAGAGTGAAGAGAAAGACGAATCAGCTACAGAGGGTGTCAGAGAAAGGACAAGAGAAGGATGGGAACACAGGTGTGAAGAGAGTTGCAAAGGTGGAGAGAAAGGAAAGGATATACAGGGCAGTGAAGAAAGAACTGGAGTCAAGTGGATAAAAGATGGGAATTAGACAGGAGGAGAGTGAAGAGAAAGACGAATCAGCTACAGAGGGTGTCAGAGAAAGGACAAGAGAAGGATGGGAATACAGGTGTGAAGAGAGTTGCAAAGGTGGAGAGAAAGGAAAGGATATACAGGGCAGTGAAGAAAGAACTGGAGTCAAGTGGATAAAAGATGGGAATTAGACAGGAGGCGAGTGAAGAGAAAGACGAATCAGCTACAGAGGGTGTCAGAGAAAGGACAAGAGAAGGATGGGAATACAGGTGTGAAGACAGTTGCAAAGGTGGAGAGAAAGGAAAGGATATACAGGGCAGTGAAGAAAGAACTGGAGTCAAGTGGATAAAAGATGGGAATTAGACAGGAGGCGAGTGAAGAGAAAGACGAATCAGCTACAGAGGGTGTCAGAGAAAGGACAAGAGAAGGATGGGAATACAGGTGTGAAGAGAGTTGCAAAGGTGGAGAGAAAGGAAAGGATATACAGGGCAGTGAAGAAAGAACTAGTCAAGTGGTCAAAAGATGAGTATTGACATTCCATTTAAATTCCTGAAGGTTGTAGCCGTCAGGAAAGCAAGAATATGGAAGCAAGTTCCACAGGCGGGAAGTGCGAGAAAAGAAGCTGGGGGTGTAGAATTGTTGGCTGCATTTGGTAGATGTAACTGTGAATGGGTGAGACCTAGTTGGCAGTCTGGTTGCATGAGTAAACACCTGTTGTAGAGGCACCAGTGACTTAAGTTCGTTGGAACAGAAGCCATGAAAGTATTTATAGAACAGACTGAGGGAAACCACATCCCGTCGGTAGGGAAGTGGCTGGAGTCAAGTCGCCAAGTCAGTACCGATCACATTACTGATTCTCCTTTGGAGCCTGTCAAGAACACTGAGATGGACAGTAGGGGCACCTGACCATATATGTCAGCAGTACTCCATGCACGGATGAATGAATTTTGTTATTTCAATGGATTATAAAAGCATTATATCATTTTTTTTTTTTTTTTTTTTAATCTTTATTTTAATATATTGTAACACTATTTTTGCATGTGGAAAAATGTAACCCTGGTTTAGCATGATGGAGCGAAAGAAATTATTATTAGTTGTATTATTAATTCTGCAGATTATTTGTTTCAATATGAGTAGAGAGGAAAATAAGTCTAATAGATAATAAAATTGTTTATTATCAGTTGCAATATGAATGCAGCTAATGAATTGTGAAAAAATATATTGCAATTTTTTAGAATCTTGGAAACTGGCTGGGAAGTGAATTGAAAAACATTTTGCAGGTGTAAGCAACAGGTTTAGATGGGGTTATCATATTGTCAGTCATTGTGTGAAAAAGCGAAGGCCTTACTGCTGGCAATATACTGAAGCCAAAATATTGTTTCAGGATTGTCACAAACTTTTGATGAGGCCAGGAAAGGTCAAAATCCTCAAAATTATTAAATCCTGAGAACAGATTTTGAAGTCGGAAAAATAAATGATGTAATCAAAAGGGAAGAAGATGAAAAGACTTGATTTACATGGACACCCTGTGTCCATCATACCTCGCCCAAGAGAATTTGGGACAGGCATAAAGATAGAGCCTCAGAGGTTCATGATCAGTTGAATTGAAGCTGAGTTTAGGTTGAGTCGAGATGTAACGACAAGGGGAGAGATGGTTCCCAACTGGGAGCCATGATAGAGTTCCTAACTAAAGATGTACAGACAGATAATTGCCATGCTGTTGGGTGCCAACCGTAGAGACAGTGACGGTTGCCATGCTGTAGAGACAGAGACGGTCGCCTCCTATAGAGTCCTGGCTGAAGATGTAAAGAAACAGAAAGAGCCGAAAAGAGTTAAAGACAAAAAACGAACAGAGAGAGAGTTGCTGCGCTGAGCTAAGGCAGATAAGACGAATTTACCATCACCATCATCCACCACACACAAAGACCACTCTCTTGGCAGTTTCCGTAAAGCTTCGGTGAAAAGCTTGAATAAGACATTTTCAATCATCACAACTTGAAAACTCCGATTGGAGTGATAAATGTTACCAACCCAACCAAAAGCTTGAATTAATGTTGAGATGACAAACATTACTGTTAGACGAAACTTTCGCTCCATTGTAAAGATAAGAAATTAATGATTGTTATATTCTATTTCTTTTTATTATTGTTGTTGTTGTTGTTGTTTTTTTTTGTTTTTTTTTGTGTGTGTGTATATAAACATGTTATGGAAATTAATGAATTTTTAACGAAACTTGGTTATAAGCAACCGACATTTTGTAATGAATTATTCTGAACATTATTTTTACCGATACTCGTATTTAAGTACGAAAATTTAAGTACATATTTAGATCGAAAATTGTGTTATATAAGCATGATAAAAACCTCGTCTGATCAAGAGGCTATTCATAGTCGAGTGGTTAAGACAGTACCAGATCAAATGGTAGCTTCCCCTATGTAAATAGGGGTCGCAGGTTCGAATCCTGCTGGATAGCACACATTTTCGCAATAAAAATTTATCGTGAAATAACCAGGCCGGTAGATATAAATATAAAAATACTGTTTAATTAAAAACAGAATATCTACTTAAATACGAGTATCGGTAAAAATAATGTTCAAAATAATTCATTACATATATGTATATATAAAGACTTTTTCCGCAACTTATTCAGGCATCATTCAATTTACTTTTGGTGTCGTTCTCATTAACCCAATTGTGCGCACGTCTGGTCTGGTTAACTTGATAAAGAGACAGCTAGCAAGATTTAAACGTGTCTTCCTTAGGATCAAAGTTCACAGCGTGGGTGAGGAAGAACATTGTTGTAATAGATGGCTTGAAGACCAGATACTGTGTTAAAGTCATACGACTAGTGGCCGGAGACTGGCGTCACAATATCACCTGAAGAACAGTATTGTTCTGAAACATGAAAATTTTTGTGTCGTGATATAATGCTAATAACAAAATTACAATATTAAGCTCTACTCTGCCTTGAGCACTCTTTATAAAAGTAAATGCTTGAACAGTGGGTTTTAATCTAGGTACCTCTACTTTTCAGTATAAATTTTCGATACCTGATTTTAAAATGAAATTTTTAAAATTAAAAAAACGTTCTTGAAGATTTAATTTTAGATTTAATTAAAAGCCTAATGATTCAATTTATTACATCCATTCAGTAAAAATTTCTGTTATATTTCAGATAGAAATTATATAGATTTGAAATCGCATTTAATTTTAATTTCTTAAATTTTCTTAAAAACAGCCATTTTCTTAAACTTAAGAAATTTGTAAACAAACAAAAATTTATCGATTTTAAAAATATTTCAAAAGATTCCTGACACTTTATTTTAGTAAAATTAGAAAAGTGAAAGTTAAATTAAGCTGATTTAAAAAGAAGTATTATTTACTTATAGCATAAAAAAGTAATATACAACCAATTATTAACGATTGGTTGTGTTCATCTGATCGAAGGTTTGACGGATTCGTGGGTGATTTGGTGATGACAGGTTGTACGCATGCCCAAAACTGACAATTTTCATAAATCTAAGTGAAGGGACAAATCTCTTAAATTACATAACCGTTTCATAATAATGGCAATTTCAGTCTACCATACATGAAAATAAGGTAAAAATATAATAAATTAAAAATTACTTTTTAAAAAAAATAGCATAACTACGTTTATTAATCTTTGCAATTTTGCACCCGTAAATTTTGTTCCAATTAATTACTAGATCACATTCAATCGACATGTTAACCCTCTAGGGCCATTTGTATCATATTTGATACAGTATTTCTGTTATATATCCATAAATAACAAACACGTCTGTATATATAAAAATATATCAAGTGATATTTTTATTAATGAATGATGGACCGTGTAGCCTAGTGAACAGAGAGTGAGAGAGCGCGCTCCTAAGGGGCCGACGGGGGTGACGGGGGAGTGTCGTCGTATCTGTTGCTCCTCTGGTCCGGTCTGGCTCTCTGCCCAGACTCTTCTGTCTGACTCATCTGACTGACTGGCGAATCCGTGTTTTCGCAGTCTTTATATATCTTCCAAAACCGGGACTTGTTTCTTCCGGCTTTGCCTTGATCACGTGACGCCCACGCGACGCCTACGTAATTCTCAGAGACACCTGTTCTGTCTGCCTCTTGTAGCCATTTCCGCTACTGTCGGAAATAAGGTCAAACAACCATCCGTTCCTTTCAACAGCCGGAAAACGCCCCCGCTTCCTCACTTCCTCGGGTGGGCCTAGATTGTTATATTACATTTCCCTATAAGGAAACATTTGGTATTCATTGACTGAGCAGTCAGTACTGCTTTCATTTGAAATTTATAAAATATTTCTCTTAAAAAATTTTTCAGGAAAATATTTCTTTCAAGGCTTGTTTTCATACTGTATCAAATATGATACGAATGGCCCTAGAGGGTTAATACAGAATTTTACACGATTTTAAACTACTATAAATTATTATAATTAAAATGTAAAAAAAAAAAAAAAAAAAAATGAAAAAATTCTTGTAAAAATTTACTATTCATCAGAAAAAGTTTATTTCTTCAGACAATAATGTCTTTAATATTTCTTAATTAGAAAAGCTTTTAATTGTTTTTGTAAATAAGTAATGTCATAGTTTTATTGGATTCTTTATTTTTCATTTCAGAGCAGATTTCCAGTTAAATGATACAAATTTGAAAAAAAAAAAGTGATTTATTTCCAATCTCTAATGACTCATACTTTTAACAAAAAAAAACAAATTCAATAAACGAGAAGGTCCTGTGCAGAATTTTACAAAATTAAGTAAGTGGGGGTGTAAAACATTTATAAAAAAGTTTTTACCAATATTTTCTAAAAAGAAACATTTCAAAAATAATTTCATTCATTTGTGAATAAGTTCTGAAAATTTCATTAAAATCGGACAATTATTTGATTTGTACAAGAACTTTCAAATTAATGTGTTTTCAACAGAAAAAAAGCGCAAAAAACATCAATATTAATCTTTGTAGAAGACGATGACGTAAACAAAACGAGCATTCTAACCAAAATTTCGAACTTGTTAGAAAGGATTAAAAAAATTTAAAAATGATTATTAAAAATTATGATCTTTCCACTTAATAATAATATCAACATTTTGACTATAAAACTTTATTTTCATTAAGTTTGTGGCATTTTACATTATGCTATGCTGTTTTTCCCGCGAATTAGTGGAGTTACCTATTTTAATCTGTGTGCTCTTTCACTTTGATATATATATTGTAAGAATGACTGTTGAATATCTATTTGTGTGTGTGTGTGTGTGTGTGTATATATATATATATATATATATTCCCTCCTGTCATGCTCAGTGGTGATAACCTGTGTGGAAACGGCTAATAATCCTCTCAAATATTTTACCATTCTTTTTTTAATCATTAGAGTACACTTGTAATATTTTATTTAAGAAACATTTTTATTGATCTTGTCTTTGGCATTGTTTTTTCACAATATGTCTGTCTTTAATTTTTCATTGAATAACTTGATTGATTCTAATTTCAGGTCAAAGTCCTGACAAGTTGTTTAAAATGGCCACTCGAAAACCAATACATAAATTTGATGGTAAGGCTTCAATTATTGATTTTTTTTTTTTTTTTTTTTTTTTTTGTGTGTGTCTGTCTGATGATGAAAACTAAATTTGTTAATGAAACCATTTTTTTTCTTCTAATAAGCAAATTAAACATCATTGGTATTCCTTATTTGCAATCAATGGTTACATAAATGGTCTTTTTATTTTTCTCTTCAGTCTCGGATGCCCATTTGATCTCATCAAATGATGATGTGGCCATTAGATTGCCCGAGACATCTCGTGATTTTGTAATGATCGCTCTGCTGAAAATTATTTGTGATAGAAACGGAACAGATTCCAGTGTGTTTGAACGTGAGTGTTTTTTTTTTTTTTTTTTTTTTTTTTCCTCTTCATCCCTTATTTTTGCTCTAGTGGAGTTTAGAATAGTTGAAGTTTTGTGCAAGTCTGAAGAAACATCCCCACAAAAGGATTGGGTGTGAAAAAAAAAATGGTTTCTCCCTTGACACTGCTATTATTTTAAGTTACTTCAGCAATGTTTACTGTTTTGAAAAGCAATAATAACAAGTGGTAGGAAAACAAGACACATAACAAAATGAATTTAAGCTTTTTTATTTTTGTTTTTTTTTATTTATTTATTTTTTAAACTTTTTTTTTTTTTTTTTTTTTTTTTTTTAACTTTTTTTAAAAAAATTTTTAACTTTTTTGCATGTACAACAAAACTGTCGTTCTCATTGTTTTTACACACCTTTTCTCCAGAGATTATTTCATGGACATTGGTGTGGAAAAGGTTTGAGTGAAAGACATACAATGATTATACACCTTTATTTCATAAAGAAATCAGCTTAAAAGTCACACCCTGTGCAGCCTTTTAAGCTATCAGTTGCCCTAAATTCTGCCAGATGTTTTCCATCCTAGCAAGATAACATCTTTGGCTCAAAATGAGGTAATTGCAAGCCAGTTATTGTAGTTTCTGATGTGCTGGATGAAGTGTTTTTGAGTTCCCATCCAGAAATGATAGCATTTGTTTTCGAGGAAATGTTACATCCTCCTGTTGGATTTGTGTCTTGATACAGCACATTCCCTCTGGTTCACTCTTGAATTTGAAAGCATTACAGCGCTTACAATGAATTCTCATTGATCCCGTTGATGGATGCTCTGAATAGTCACTGTCAGAGTTGTATTAAAAACCAGCTTCACAGTCACAAAAGAGAAGCTGAACTCTATTTAGTATGACTATGATAAACATTACCTCATTTGTGCTTCTTTTCGGATGAGCAGCATCTATTTCTCTGCTTAATAAAATCTGTCTGTCCTTTACAGTTTTCAATCTTCTCTTCCTTGCAACGTCTACTTCTCTCCTTGTTTGACCGTCTTTGGTTGAATCAGATGCTCTAGACCTTCTCTTCCTGGCAGCATTTGCGTCTCTCCTTTGCTTGCCTCTCTTCTGATGTTTTAGATGCTCTTGACCTTCTCTTCCTTGCACCCTTTACTTCTCTCCATGCTTGCACCTCTTCTGATGGTTCAGATACTCTACACCTCTTCTTTGCACCATTTGCCCCTCTCTTTGCTTGCCTCTCTTCTGATGTTTTAGATGCTCTTGACCTTCTCTTCCTTGCACCCTTTACTACTCTCCATGCTTGCACCTCTTCTGATGGTTCAGATACTCTACACCTCTTCTTTGCACCATTTGCCCCTCTCTTTGCTTGCCTCTCTTCTGATGTTTTAGATGCTCTTGACCTTCTCTTCCTTGCACCCTTTACTTCTCTCCATGCTTGCACCTCTTCTGATGGTTCAGATACTCTACACCTCTTCTTTGCACCATTTGCCCCTCCCTTTGCTTGACTCTCTTCTGATGTTTTAGATGCTCTTGACCTTCTCTTCCTTGCACCCTTTACTTCTCTCCATGCTTGCACCTCTTCTGATGGTTCAGATACTCTACACCTCTTCTTTGCACCATTTGCCCCTCTCTTTGCTTGCCTCTCTTCTGACGTTTCAGACACTCTTGACCTTCTCTTCCTTGCACCCTTTACTACTCTCCATGCTTGCACCTCTTCTGATGGTTCAGATACTCTACACCTCTTCTTTGCACCATTTGCCCCTCTCTTTGCTTGCCTCTCTTCTGATGTTTTAGATGCTCTTGACCTTCTCTTCCTTGCACCCTTTACTTCTCTCCATGCTTGCACCTCTTCTGATGGTTCAGATACTCTACACCTCTTCTTTGCACCATTTGCCTCTCTCTTTGCTTGCCTATCTTCTAATGTTTTAGATGCTCTTGACCTTCTCTTCCTTGCACCCTTTACTTCTCTCCATGCTTGCACCTCTTCTGATGGTTCAGATACTCTACACCTCTTCTTTGCACCATTTGCCCCTCTCTTTGCTTGCCTCTCTTCTGACGTTTCAGACGCTCTTGACCTCCTCTTTCTTGCAGCATTTGTTTTTCTCCTTGCTTGCACCTCTTCTGAATATTTAGATGTTGTTGACCTATCATTTTACTGATCTAAAATAAACATATATTGCTTCCCCTATGTGGATAGGGGTCGCAGGTTCAAATCCTGCCGAATGACACGCATTTTCATAATAAAAATTTATCGTGAAATAATCAGGCCAGTAGATATAAACATATAATACTGTTTAATTAAAAACAGAATATCTACTTAAATACGAGTATCAATCAAAAATAATGTTCAAACAAATCATTTCAAATTGTCGGTTGTTTATAACAAAAGTTTTGTTAATTTCCGTGACATATATATATATATATATATATAAATAAAATATTTAGGCGATTTTAATTGTCACTGAGACAGGTGTATTGAAAAACCTGCTTATTTATATTTTTAAATTTTTAAATATTTACTTTTTTAAATTTTATATATTTTTGTAGTTTTCTTTCTTTTCCTTCTTATATTTGTTTTTAAGTTTTTGTACTTGTAATTTTTTTTTTAATTGTTTTTTTTTTTTTTCTCATTTATTTATTTTTTTAAATTTATATTTTAATTTTAATTTTCTAGGTATTACCACATTGCTTTATGCTAATAAAATGTTACCTGACTGGATTATGAAATCAGACTTCACCAGCAGAAAAGACATATTACAATATTTGAACCAATTACGCCTCGGAAACCCGGTAAGTTATTATGTTATTTGATCTGCTTTAATAACTCCTGAAGACTAAGTAACTGGTTTTTATCTCAAGGTACTGACAGTATTTATCTATTCTTGAACAAACTAAAATACTGATAGAATAAAATATAATAATAATAAAAACTAAAAGAATATTCCAACATATAAATAAACTCAACAAAGCATGTTTTAAAATTCTTCAATGTGAAAGGACGTCATAACATTAATAATTTTAATAGTTGACTTATTTCTATAAAGATAGATTAATGTTATATAAGTTGCATACACTTGCTTAAATATAAGCATATATCAATGTGTGATATATATTATATTTCAGATATAATGTAGGTATGGATATCAATTTGCACTTGAAGATTACTTTGTACATGAAACTTTGAATTGGGCTATAAACATAGGATAATTTGTATATTTATCAATATATATAATCAAACAGAGAGAAAGGATTGCAATAAATTCACTAAACATTTAGTTAGAATAACAGTAGAGAGAAAGCAATTGATGAAAGGTCCAGAAATTTATTATTAAAATGGTTCTGGTTAAGTGACACAAATGATTCTGAAGACTTAATCTACAAATGCATCTTGAATAAATTTTTTTTCTGTTTCTGTTTGGCTTTTTTATTATAAGTAACTGTATAGTGACTTTATTGTCACCCTGTGTATGTGTATGTGTGTATATATATATATGTATGTGTATATATATATATGTATGTATATATATATATATATATATATGAATAGAATAAGTAAAGCTAGAAAGTCTTTAATCTAACAGGTTTCACTTTAATAAACTTCTTCAGAGATATTGCGGTCTTTAAAAAATCTGAAGAAGCCTGTTAAAGTGAAACATGTAAGATTAAAGACACTTTTTTCTTACCTGTTTACTAATTCTATTCATCTTGTCGGATTTTGATCCATGCATTCAACTTGTATACACATAGTGTGTGTGTGTGTGTATATATATATATATATATATATATACTCACTCATACACACAATAAAAAGAACCTTCAGATATTATCAGTCATCTACATTAAATGAAAACAACCCACACTTATTAAAATCACATCTCAATCTGGTCACAACTCATTACCTATGTAGATATATGGTTCTGTTAATATTTTGGTCTCTCACACAAATTTAGGAACTGTGTCTGCTATTGGTGACTTATTGTTGAATAGCAATGTTTTGACAACACTAGATAAAATCATCTTTGATGGTGGATGTTTTTGTTAACCTTTCTGAAGATGTCTTATGCAAGCCGAAAGGTTACAACCAGCATAATAAAAACATATGCAAATGTTGGACAATTTTTGTCTTTATTTTCACCTGAAATTAAAGCCAGAATATGATGTTTAGAATTGCTCATTATTAAACATAATACATTAATTATCTGTTATATTTAACAGTATATGTTGAGAAAATTATGTTTCCTCAATACACTAAATAATTATATATATATATATATATATATATATATATATATTCATATACTTATGAATAGAATAAGTTCTTTTTTTAATCATGTCATCCCAAGTAAAGCATTCCACTGCCACTATAGCGCAGGGGGTTACATAGGGCGATTGGGTATAGGAAATGTCAGAAGGAGGGTGATAGACTAGTTAGGATGTACATAGGGAGAGAGATGGAGAGAATGGGTGTGAGTTAGTGTGTTAGGTGTCTATTGACCTTACACTTAAACTCCTGGAGGTTATAGCCGTCGGGAAAGCAAGCATGCGGAAGGGAATTCCACAGGTGGGAAGTGCGAGAAAAGAAGCTGTTGGAGTAGAAATTGCGGTTACATTTCATTGGTTTCACTGTAAAAGGGTGGGACCTAGTTGCCAATCTAGTATCTCGTGCAAACTCACACTTAGGGGGCACCAGTGATCTAAGTTCATCAGAGCAGAAGCCATGAAAGTATTTATAGAAGAGGCACAGGGAAGCCACGTCACGCCAGTGAGAGAGTGACTGCAGGCTGTCAGCTAAGTCAGTATCAATCACATTACAGATTCTTTACTGTATTTTGTCAAGAACCCCAAGGAGAATAGCAGGTGCACCCGACCAGATGTAGCAACAGTATTCAATACACGGGCGGATGGTAGATTTGTATAAGTGCAGGATGGATTCAGACGGAAAGAATTTCCAGGCTCTGCACAGAGCCGACTTTCATAGCAGCGGATTTAGCAATGGATTCGATGTAGTCATTCCACTTGAGGTCTGCTGAGAGTGTCAGGCCAAGCAGGCGTAGTGTTTTACTCTCTGGGAGGCAAGCCTGTTCCATGCTAATGGGAGGGAGATGCGGTTTTCTGTGGTGGTTAATTGACAGCAGCTTCGTTTTGGAAGAATTGAATTTTATGAGCCATTTCCTACCCCAATCCACCACAGATTGGAGGTCCTTTTCAAGCTCAGCCGCGAGGTTCGCCTTGTCATCAACACCAGATTTTTGATCAAGGCAAGCGTAAACTGTGGTATCATCGGCGTACATGCCTACTTGTGATCTTATGGCATCGGATAGATCATTGATGTAGATTAGAAAGAGCATGGGACCTAGGATAGAGCCTTGGGGGACACTCGCGTTTGTAGGGTAGTTCTGGGAGGCATGTCCGTTTAAAACCACCTTCAGTGTGCGGTTAGAGAAGAATGACTGGATTAAGTCCAACAAAAGTCCAGTAATGCCGTAGCTTCGCAGTTTCCGTAGAAGGCCGGAATGCCATACTCTGTCGAATGCTTTAGAGTTATCCAAGGCAACAGTTCGGGCTTCACCATTGTTGTCGAGAGCCTGGTATATATACTCGGTGATGGTCGTTAGCAAATCAGCAGTAGACCTGGTGAAGGGGAAGCCATACTGTTTGTCCGAGAGGAGCCCGTGGGCCGTGAGATGCTGAATGACCTCGGCATTGATAATGGCTTCGAACACTTTGCTGAAGATTGGAAGAAGGCTGATAGGGTGGTAATTTGCGGGGTCTGAGGGTTAACCAGTGTTCTTGAATATTGGAACCACAGAAGAAGACATCCAACAGGCAGGAAAGCAGGAGGAAGATAGGCAGAGGTTGTAGAGCTTAGAAAGGACAGGGGAGAGTTCAGGGGCACATTTCTTCAAGACTATGATTGGGATTCCGTCCCCACCACTCGCTTTGTGAAGGTCAAGTTTTGAGATTATGCTAGAAATCAGCGAGGGCGTGATGTGGACATCATTCAATTGAGCCTCAGTTCTAGATGAGAAATCTGACTCCAGACGAATCCAGACACAAATTGGTCGAGAATCTACGGGCAAAGCATTCAGCCTTGTCCGCTAAGGAGGTGAGGACCTCAAACTCGTTGATTAGTGGGGGTATTGAGGACTTACTCTTGTTGAGCACACTTTTACAGAGGCGCCAGTAGTCTTTGGCTCCGAACTTAGAGGATGCTATGTGCTGCTTCATTCTGGCAGCAAACAGCATCTTAACTTCGTTAAGTATCTTTTTACAATTATTATGAGCTGAGGCGAACAGGTGCCTGTTTGGTCCGATGCGTGGCTACGATAAAGCCGGAAGAAGTGATTCTGGTGGGCAATGGCGGCTGAGCAAGCGGGCGAGAACCAGGGAGATGAATGGGATTTAAGCTGAAATTTCCTGGCAGGAATGAAAGCATCGATGCCAGCCTTAACCCAGGAGGAGACCTCTGATGCACAATCTTCGATGGGAAGACTAAAAACATTGTTCCAAGGGACATCGCAGAGGAAGTCACTGAACGAATCCCAGTCTGCTCTTTGATAGCAGTAGGATATTCTGCTGGTCTGGGTTTCTTGGGTAGGGGTGGAGTGGAATGAGATGTTGACAAAAACTACGGCATGGTCAGAATTTCCTAGAGGGCAGAGCTGTCTGGTGGTGCAAGAATTTGGGGTGGAAGTGAAGCAGAGGTCTAGTAGCGAGTCCCTTCCATTAGGGCTATTGGAGAAACACGTGGGTAAGTCCACCACTTGCGTAAGGGATTGGGAGATTGAAAAATTAAAAATGTGCACACCAGCAGGGTCAGTTACAGAGTTTTCGAGCCACTTAGTGTGGTGGGTGTTAAAGTCACCAAACACGAAAATATAAAGAACAGGTAGGAAAAAGTGTCTTTAATCTAACACTTTAACAAACTTCTTCAGAGATATTTTGGTCTTTGATAAATCTCTGAAGAGGCTTGTGAAAGTGAAACATGTTAGATTAAAGACACTTTTCCTACCTGTTCTTTACTTATTCTATTCATCTTGTTGGATTTCAATCCATACATTCAACTCTTACACACACACACACACACACACACACACACACATACACACACATATATAGATATATATATATCTCATTTTATAATATCCACCTGGTAGTTACATTGTATATGAAATTCTGAATTTTGCAGTATCATAGGATAAGGTGTGTGTGAATATATCTTTATATTTAATTTTGTAAAGAGTGCTCAATACAAAATATAGCTTTATATTGTGATTTTGTTATTACAATGGTTTATAAAAGCATTACATTTTAATTTTAACAAAATTAACAAAATATATATATATATATATATATATATATATATATATATATATATTATAAATTATATTTTAGAACATGTACAAATTGTTATATATATATATATATATATATATATTATAAATTATATTTTAGAACATGTGCAAATTTTTATATATATATATTATAAATTATATTTTAGAACATGTACAAATTTTTGTAAATTATATTTTAGACCATGTACAAATTTTTATATATGTATATTATAAATTATATTTTAGAACATGTACAAATTTTTATATATGTATATTATAAATTATATTTTAGAACATGTACAAATTTTTTTATATATATATTATAAATTATATTTTAGAACATGTACAAATTTTTATATATATATATTATAAATTATATTTTAGAACATGTACAAATTTTTATATATATATATATATATAAATTATATTTTAGAACATGTACAAATTGTTATATATATATATATATATATATATATATATATATATTATAAATTATATTTTAGAACATGTGCAAATTTTTATATATATATATATTATAAATTATATTTTAGAACATGTACAAATTTTTGTAAATTATATTTTAGAACATGTACAAATTTTTATATATGTATATTATAAATTATATTTTAGAACATGTACAAATTTTTTTATATGTATATATTATAAATTATATTTTAGAACATGTACAAATGTATATATATATATATATATATATATACTACAAATTGTACATTTTGTTTTGACATTGGTCTTCCAATGTGTGTGGGATGTTGGCGGGGGGGCGGGGTTAGTGATAAGGGAATAAGTCTTAGAATTTTGAAGAAAGTGGGGTAGGTAGGGGATATAGTTGATTCATGAAAGAGTGTTTTATGACTGCTTGGCTAGCCTTTATTCTTTGGTTTTATTATAGGGGGAGAATAACAAGGTGTCTAGGGTGGGAAAGGATGGGATTGGACCTATCTTTAATGTTTATTTGTACAACTATAGAATATTTTTTGTATTTAAGCACAGTTTTATAATTAATCTAATTTTGTATATTTAACCTTAATTTTGAATTAGGAAATTACTTTTTTCTATAAAACTTTAAATTAGATTTGATTATAGTTTGTGGTGTGTAATAGGTAAAATTTGATATAAGAAGGTTGTTAGTACTATAAAGGTTTACCTTTATATAGGTACCTCCACTAATTAGTACCATAAAGGTTTACCTTTATATAGGTACCTCCACTAATTAGTACCATAAAGGTTTACCTTTATATAGGTACCTCCACTAATTCACGAGAAAAACAGCATAACTTAATGCAAAACGTCATGAACTTAACGAAAATAAAGTTTTATCATCAAAATGTTGATATTATTAAGAGGAAAGATCAAAGAATTTTTTAATTATTTTCTAAATTTTTTAATCCTTTCTAACACGTTTGAAATTTTGGTTAAAATGATTGTTTTGCTTACGTCATTGCCTTCTACAAGGTTTAACATTAATTTTTTTTTGCGTTTTTGTTTTTTGTTGAAAACACATTAAGTTGAAAAATCTTGTGCAAATCAAATAATTGTCCGATTTTAATTAAATTTTCAGAACTTATTCACAAATAAATGAAATTATTTTTGAAATGTTTTCTTTTAGAAAATATTGGTAAAAAAAATTTTTTTTAATGTTTTACCCTCCCACTTACTTAATTTCATTAAATTTCTCTCTCTCTCTCTCTCTCTCTCTCTCTCTCTCTCACACACGCATATATAACATTTTGATGGGAAAAGTTTGTTTTTATTAAGTCTAGGGCCTTTTTGTATTCATACTATTTTGTTTTTTTACTGATTTACTTGAGGTACCTTATATATATATATATATATATATATATATATATATATATAACTTCAAGAAAGGGTATAATAATCTTTTACATTCTCTTTCACTCCCAGTTGCTCCTTGTATCTTAACAAGGACCAACTGGGAGTGAAAGAGAATGTAAAAGATTTTAGAAGGAATCTGAAACCCAATGCTAAACCATAAACAAGCTATAAATCTCTACTCCTGTTCAAAAGACACAGGAGGAGTGTCAGCCACTTGATTGATGATCCTCTCTACTCCCATTGAGGGGGGAAAAAGAAGTAAATGAAATTATAGTAAATAAAATTACAGATTTTAGGCTGAAACGTTGCATTTAAGAAAATAGCCTAAAATGAAACAACACAAAAGTCAAACTATCATAATTTCTTTCTTCTTTTTCTTCATATCTCATTCTCTGACAAAATTTTAATAAAAGCGAAACCTGTTAGATTGAAAAACATTTCCTATTTATCTTAATATAAAATTGGTCTCAAATTATAAGATATATTTACATGCACACACAAACACGCAATAAATTTTCTTTCTTTCTTTTCAGTTAAGTTTCATAAAAAGTGTGACTAAAGAGTAAGTTAATTTTGTTGTATTCACTCTGAATTTTTTTTTTTGCTTTAAGTAGAAAACAGAATATGAATTGAGATTATTGCTTCTCATATTTCAAACTATTTCTTTTCTTGTTTATGGAACTCTCTTCCACCTTCTTGCTTTCCAGTCAGCTTTGATCTTTAAAAATTTAAAAGCAATATCAGTCGTTTTCTTCAGCCTTCTTAATTCCTGTTCTTTTATTGTTCTTTCTCCTTAATTATGTTTTTTTCTCATATTCTCTAACACTCAACCAACACTTGTATCTTAGTGCTTTTATTGCCTTGCTTGGGGTGAAATGATTAAAAAATTAAATAAAAAAGCAGTAAGTGTTTCTTTTATTGCATTTATGATTTTTTCCTCCATCTAAATACTTATTTTAGTTTGTTTTTCTTTCTTTTTTTTTACCAAGGCGGTATACTGAAGAATATGAAGAAATTGAGCTACTTGGTGAAGGTGGTTTTGGATCCGTCTTTAAAGTGAGTATGTAGTTATTCATAAATAAGAAACAGGAGTTATGTCCCCTGAGTTGTTAGGTTATATTGTAAAGAAAGGGAATTAGATTCCCATAATGCACTAGGAAGCCAGTTTGGGCTAAAAATAAAATTCTCTCTCTGATTAGATTAGAAAAACGTTTTTTGTTTTTTTTTTTTTCTTAAAATGAGCTCCCAAGAAAGATGTCACTGTATGAAGAGACATTTTTCTTGTGAGCCTAAAAACCATTTCTGCTCAGTTAAAGTGACAAATTCTTTGCATTGAACTATCAATGTTCTATCTTCACTCTA
The DNA here is from genome assembly GCA_037127315.1 of Ascarosepion bandense. Lineage (NCBI taxonomy): Eukaryota > Metazoa > Mollusca > Cephalopoda > Sepiida > Sepiidae > Ascarosepion > Ascarosepion bandense. Next base: position 102,902 of record JBBBDQ010002186.1, read on the forward strand.
CCAAGTGCTCTACGGTAAAACCTGCTTGCTGAAATATCTTTTTTATCAGTCAAACTACTAAAAAAAAAATTTTGGCCTCTAAACCATATCACAACTCAACATTATTTGTACATATATACATGCATATTCATACGTACGTTCAATTAATATTTGTATGCAATATTATATGAAAACCTTCTCTGTTTAATCAAAAATCATTCATTTAATAAATGTTACATGAACATCAAGAACTGTTTATATCTTATTTCAGGGTCTCGTGTAATATCACACATTAATTGAACATGTTGTGGATGGATTATATAATCCCAGATACCAAGAACAAGGCCACATATCATTTGCACCCCCCACAACAATGTATATAATTTTCCAATTGCACTATTAGCAAAATCAATGAGAATGGAATTTTTTTTTTTTTTTTTCTGTGTGACGCATTTCATTTTTTAGGACATCATCAGACAAAAGAGATGTTTATATTTCACTGACACCTTACCTGAAGGAGAGCAGATGTGGAAATTCTAAACTTTAAAATTTTTATATTGTATGTTTGGTGATATAGTTTACTTGACATCTTTTGCTTTATTAAATATCAATTTTGTTATGTTTTGACAATAAATCCTGTTTTTTTTTTTTTTTGTTTTTATCAACTCACACCAAACAAGGTAATAATGCCACTAAGACATAAGGAACTAATGGGCATAAGAGAGAATGAAAAGACTTTAAAATTGGGTGTCTGATTCCTTCTAAATCTGAAACAAGGGATAATCTTCTACTCCTGTTCAAAACACTATGGAGGAATGTGAATCGGATGATAGGGAAACCTATCTACTCCTATATAAAGTCTACTTGTTTGTTGTCGTCTGTATATGTAAAATGATTTGTGTGAAACTGTTTGCCACTTAACTGTCCTTTTGAAAGACATGAAATTTTCATAGTGTTTGGTTTCTGTTTGACAAAATTCAAAATACAAATTTCTAAAAGGCATTTTCACATCAGAATTTACATATTTACTACTGATGTTCTCTCGATTAAAGCACTTTCTATACACTTTCCTGGACCTTGTACAAGGTGAACATCATTGTAAAAAAAAAAAATGTAAAAGTACCATAAATGTTATAAAAAATACCAGAAGAAAGATTGCAAAATTAATTATTGGCTGACTTACAACCAGATTGGTGTACAATCTGTTGGTCGTAACCAGTCATATTTGTAAGTCGGTGACAACTTTTTTTTTTTTTATATATTCAAAAGTTCAATTTAAATTTTTTCCTTTTAGGCTCTCAATAAAATCGATGGCAGACATTATGCAATTAAGAAAATCCCCATTCGTGGTTTTCCAGACTATGTCTCAAAAGTAAGTCATATATTATTGTTCATTTTGTTTACAAAGAGAGTCTCTTTTTGTTTGGTACCTGGTCTCAGGGCTAGTGCAAGGGTCTCGTACTAACCTTCCAATCTATAATACAATCCCCCACCACCACCACCACTACATGTTAGTGAGTATTGGGAAGAGACAACTGAAGTTCCTGGGACATGCGGTGAGGAAGGAGGGCTTAGAGAACCTGATACTAACAGACCAGATAGAAGGAAAAAGAGACAGGGGAAAGCAACGGATAACATATTTGAAGGGCTTGAGCAGGTGGATGACGGAACAGGGGTTGTGTAGTGTAACAGGAGAAAGCGTGCTAAGAGCCACCAGGGATAGGGAGACGTGGAAAGCCATGATCACCTACATCCTGAAAGGACAGGGCACATAGAAGAAGTTTTCATATAAAATACAAATTTATTGTAACTTAATTATGTACAATAATGGATCATATGCAGTATTAATGAACAATTCAAGTAAAAAAATTGAAAATAAATACAATGTATCTAAATACAAGTTAGAGACAAGTCATAATAGATTACGCCATCTTAAATAAATCAACTATGTTTCAAGTCATAATAGATTACGCCATCTTAAATAAATCAACTATGTTTCAAGTCATAATAGATTACGCCATCTTAAATAAATCAACTATGTTTCAAGTCATAATAGATTACGCCATCTTAAATAAATCAACTATGTTTCAAGTCATAATAGATTACGCCAACTTAAATAAATCAACTATGTTTCAAGTCATAATAGATTACGCCATCTTAAATAAATCAACTATGTTTCAAGTCATAATAGATTACGCCATCTTAAATAAATCAACTATGTTTCAAGTCATAATAGATTACGCCATCTTAAATAAATCAACTATGTTTCAAGTCATAATAGATTACGCCAACTTAAATAAATCAACTATGTTTCAAGTCATAATAGATTACGCCATCTTAAATAAATCAACTATGTTTCAAGTCATAATAGATTACGCCATCTTAAATAAATCAACTATGTTTCAAGTCATAATAGATTACGCCATCTTAAATAAATCAACTATGTTTCAAGTCATAATAGATTACGCCATCTTAAATAAATCAACTATGTTTCAAGTCATAATAGATTACGCCATCTTAAATAAATCAACTATGTTTCAAGTCATAATAGATTACGCCATCTTAAATAAATCAACTATGTTTCATGGCAAATTTTAACATCAACTTAAGAATTTTCTTGTTGAATAATTTTAACAAGACAGGTAAAACAAATTTATCACAACTGATAATGCTGAAGTTGGATTCAATGGACTCTACAAAATTATGGGTGAGTATTCACCCAGCAGGGTTGGAAGCACAGTGGAGTAATGAATAGTGGTTTGGATTAATGAATCGGAGACAAGATTGAATTTCAGTTGAGCTTGTTATATTCACTTACAGCCAAATCTCCTGTAGATAGATTAGGTCCTATAGCCTTGGGTGGCAATTAGTCTAGGGAGAAGCAAAATTTGAATTCCAAACCTCCAACTATGGCTTAAATAACCAAGCATGCTGAGTGCGACTACATTCTTGAAGATACGGTCAATCTGAATTCGGATCAAGTGCTTTGCAGTGACCTTGACAGATGGGGAATTAACCCAACTAATAAGGGAATGTCAAAAATGCTCAAAACTAACTTGTCCCTAATTTCACAAACCCTTGGCCATATAGAACACTTAGGTAAGGCTTTAAACCTGCTGACCCAATAATTCCACCAATGATTTTCTTGAATTACTGCATTCAAATGTAATAGCATCATCCTAAGCCTCATTAGATATTGAAAGATGTTTTTTATTTTCTTACTTATGTCCTTGTTTAAGAAATTAAAGCCTTTGTAATAGAAACCATATAAGTATTCTTTCTTTCCCCCTCCCTAGTATTAGACAATTCTTTGTAAACTTCTTTCTCAAGAGGTACCTTTCAATTCTTTAGAATTCAAGACACCCAAACCCAATCTGTAAATATCAGATGTCAAAAGTTTTACTGTTTGTGTGACTTTCTGCATTATTTGTGATGTTTTCAGAGTTTACATGGAGTAGGTTTAGGCAGGTTGAATGCTAAAAGGTTATTGATTACTATGACAGTATTTACATGTAGAGGAATAGCATAGCTATGGGTGTGCCTCTTGGGTCTACTTTCATTTAATTTCTGCATGACTAAAGAAGAAAAATCGGTGCTTACGTATTATCGGGAGGACCTTTAAAAAAACGACTCAAAAATTAAAGTAAATTATTTATTGAAACGGTTAAAACAATAAAATAACATTACATTTGTAATTCCGGAGGCCAGAACGTCGCAATAGCTTCCAAAAGTGACTCAAAGACATCAGTACAGGCAACATGCTTCCGCCACATGAATTCGGCCAAATACGACTCCAAATGGTGACGTGCAGTGCCACAGTGCTTCTTGTTTCGCCACTTTGTCGATCCCCATAGGCGTTCCACTGTCTGCGTATGAGCCCCGGTGTTCGAATCCACAAAGTTGTACTTGTGGTTGACGTTGAGGTGATGAAAGCCTGATTTTTCCAGTTCCTTGGTGTTATAAGCGGGGAAAAAAAAGAAAAAGTAAAAATCAAAGGTCCTCTCGATAATACGTAAGGACCGAAAAATCTTTATCGAGCTAATGAGGTGCCAGAAAAAGAAACATTATTGAAGTGACAAAAAAAATTGTCAAATCGAAGTAATAAATTACAAGTTTTCCCCTCTCAAGACTAATTTCCTATCTTTCTCTGACGCGCCTCCATGCACTCTTGGAAGTATTCTCTGCAGTTTTGTCTTCATGGCCCTCTTGATGGCTATGACACCCAAAAAGTGGGTCCCCATTGAGCTGAGGGTAAATCACAGTTAGGTTAGGTGAGTAGGAAGGTTGCTCCAGCACAGCAATGATCATAAAGGAAACCTGTTTTTTTTTTTTTTTTTTTTTTTTTTTTTTTTTTTTTCTGGATGTACAAAGGACAAGAAGTTGTGGAGAGATATGATCACCTACATCCTGAAGGGACACTACAAAAGACTATTTAATTTCTAATAATTATCCCTTTTGTAGTTTTTCTCTATTTAGAACTATTGAAGAAATTTTTTTTTTTTTTTTTCACTTAAGGTTGATGAGTCATTTAATTAATAAAAAAAAAAACACTTCACTTTGTTAATGGAAACAAATTATTGTTTTGATTTTATTTATATATTTTTTCAGGTTTATGATGAAGTCAAAACTCTTGCTGGTTTGGAAAATCCATATATTGTTAGATATCACTCAGCCTGGACTGAAACTGGCACTCCTGGTAAAGTTTTACTTTCACAATTTAATGTTATTTCCATTATTATCCTGTTGTTCCCCCCTTTGTTAGCACAACTATTACGCCCTGCCAATACCTCATAAATAATGGACAAATAATTTCTGTGTAGAAAGAGGGAAAAAGAAATTACTTGGTGTTGGTATGAACAAAAACAAATGAAAATAAGACAAGTCTATTTTAACGTATAATAAAGTTATTTGTAATCACTTACTGCTTGAGAACAACAAGGATTGGGTTGGATTTGAAACCATGAATTTGACATGTTGAATTCCATGTGCAGACAGTTCACCAAAAGACAATTCATTGATGAACAGTTTGTGGATAGTTAATTCTTTGACAGGACAATGGGTGGACACTTTAAATCTTTCCATATTCAAGGTTTCACCCAGTTATTTATTTATTTTTTTTCTTTTTAGAAAATGTTGGTGAACTGTCCCGGTGTTGTTGGATGCTAGTGTTCCAAAGGCATTCTGCTAATTATGTCTCCTGTAAATAAATAATAGACTATTCCATTTTCAGGTGCAAGAAGAAAAAAAGACATGTCATATCCAGCTATGTAAAAAATGAAAGAAAGTCAGGAAGATAGAATCCATGGCTGTTTTACTGAAATGGAAAAAGTTGTCAATTTTAAATCTTTTCATTTGTACATGTTACTTTTTAAAATAACAACCAGATGTTTTATTGTTGTTGAACTCACAATGAGCTTATTCAATCATTAACTAAGAAAGTAAGCTTCATCAGAAATTTCAAAAAGAAAAACAATAAAATTTTCAGGGTTTAAAAGTAGTCATAATAACAAGTAGTTTACTATTTGAAATTGTATGGTTAATGTTTTGATTTTGTGGAAAGAGGTAAAAAGAAATTACTTGGTATTTTTATATTCCATGTTGTTGGGATGAACAAAAATGAATAAAAATAAGACAAGTCTATTTTAACACATGAAGTAATTTTGAATCACTTACTGCTTGAGAACAGCAAGGATTAGGTCGGATTTGAAACCATGAATTTGACATGTGTCAGTGTGTCACCATGTTGAATTCCATGTGCGGACAGTTCATCGATAGACAGTTTTCCGACAGTTGATTCACAGACAGGGCAATTGGTCAGCACTTTAAATCTTTCCAAGTTCAAGGTTTCACCCATTTTTTCTTCTTCTTTTTAGAAACTGTTGGTGGATGTGAGTGTTCCAAAGGTGTTCTGCTAATTATGTCTCCTCTAAATAAATAATGGACTATTCCATTTTCAGGTGCAAGAAGACAAAAGACATGTCATAACTGTTATGTAAGAAATTGGAAGAAACCGGAAGGGGGGGGATAGAAGCTATGGCTGATTTATTGAAATGGAAAAAGTTGTTAATTTCAAATCTTTTCAGTTGTACACCTTCACTTCTTAAAGTAAGGACCAAATATTTTATTGTCACTGAACTAACAATAAGCTTATTCAATTATTAACTAAGAAATTAAGCTTCATCAGGAATTTCAAATAGGAAAAACATGAAATTTTCGGGGTTTAAAAGTAGTAGTAATAATAACTAGTAATTTCCTATTTGAAATTGTATGGTTAATCTCAATTCTTATGCTAATGATTGAAAAAGTTCTTGGCAAATTCAACAACTGTAGAATATCTGTAGAAATTTCCCTATCATTGAACATTTGTACACCCCGACATGGTGTACTGGTTAGCAAGCTTGTCTTGCTAGAACCTATTACAACTGAGTAGTCAGTTTGATCCTCACAGGGTACTCCATATATTTGGCCTTCTGCCACATCTAAGTGGTGCTTAGTAAATCATCTATCATTAAACATTTGAGTTTAACAAAATATTTCAATACCAATCATAGATATGAATGTTGGTCATTTTAAGAAGTGGGTACAAATGAAAAGATTTGAAATAGATGCCTTTCCATTTCACTGAAACAGACTTTAACCATTTCTTTCTTTTCATTTTCTTACTGAAACTGATCTGCTTTGTTTTTTAAAGCAATCAAAACTGAATAGCCCATTATTTATGATGTATTGGCAGGATGCAATGTTAATGCAGACTGACAAAAGCAGGGACAAGCACAATTACAACAGGATTATTATTATTGCAAAATAATTTACTTTTTTTTATTTCTTTTCTTTTACCAGGAAATATTTTAACTTCAGGCTCAGTGGCAATTGAAAAGTAAGTTTGAAGAATATTTTTGCTAATTTTTATAAACATCTTCATTACTCTCATTTTGGGATTTCAAAAATTTACATTAACTTCATATGAGCATCAGCCTTAAATATATTTGTAACTAATTTAAATTTTAGCATTTCAATAATCAGACGTCCCATATAAACCAAACAATGGATGATAACTGGCAAAAACTTGGTCAAAATGTTGTTAATAATCTGCAAAAGTCAAGATCAGATCAAGTGTTTACATTTATTTACTAGTTGTTCAGTCACTGGGGTTTATTATTCTCAATCCATGTGCAATGCCACTTCCAGTAGCTATGTAGTTATCTCCCTTTAACTTTTTAAGTTATTTGTTCTGGTAATGAACTCATAACTCTTTGGGTAGAGACAAATACTGAAAACATATCGAATCAATTGCTGGGTCTGCTACTAGAAAAGTCGGTTCACTGTGTTGAACTCAAAAAACATTTTCTTGCCAGAATATCTTGCATGTTTATACCATGCCTTAAATATTGCTGTCACTGGGGTAAATTGTTCTCACTCCATGAGTCATGCCACTTCCAGCAAAGACACATTGCCCTGTGGATAAGTGTTTGTTGGATCCAGTGATTTGACCCCAATAAGCTGTCTACAGCAGAGTTAAACAAAAAATTAGAGTTCAGTTAAAAGGAAGATAACTGATACTTGAGACATCTGGAAGTAGCATGACTTATGGAACTAGAACAATCTACCCCATCAAACAAAATAAAGGTTTCGGTTCGAAATTCCAGTCACCTGAAGAAGGTTGGAGCAAACAGTCGCTGTAAATATGGCAACAAAGATGAGGACAATAGTCTGAACAATGTAAATAGTAGAAATAATAATATACATGAAGAAATCATCCTAATTTCATTATGGATGTAAATTGATTACCAAAGGAGAAGCGAAACACAAGTACTACTCTGAAGACATATCTTATATGGCAGAAAGAAGAACTACCATTTTATATATATATATATATATATATATATATATATATATAATTTTTTTTTCTTAACCTGGGGCTCAAATCTCTATATGTTGCAAATTCATAATGCAACCAAACTAGTACTACATTTAAATTCATAAAGTTTAGTTACCATAAAAGAAAGTTCTTCAGAACATTTACTAGGAAAGTATTTATTGAAAAGGTACAGGAAAGCTATGGCAGTGGAAAATTTGAATGAAGCCAAGATGCCAGGTCAAGACCGAAAACCACTGCACATTCTTGTTTGGATTTTATCAGTCTCAAAATATATCGCAGGAGTTATATGAATATATTTAAAACATGCAAAAGAAAACACTCTGAAACAAAACTTGGCTATACTTAAAACGAACTTAAAAAATGAATTATATGCCTCCAGTAGCTCAAAGATTCACTTATAAATTTGATAAGTTAGTTTTAAGTCTGCTAAAAACATGTTTACAATTGTCTACAAGCTTCTTTTCTTCTTTCAGAAAAACTTCCAAAATCAAAGAATTATTTGATGAAAATAGCAACAAGTATTTACATGCTGGAGGAAAGATTTTAGCACTGAACAGTGATAAAACAAACGAAATTAACATTGTATCAGATGAAAATCTCCAACAGCTAAACCGTGTATCACCACAGATCAATTACTTTTTAGTCTCCAATACCTTCACAGAAAGTGATACTAAATCTAATGAAGAAAATCGTGTGACTGTATATACAACAGATGGATCAAGGAGTACAAATTTTACTGATGGAAATGTGAGTTTGATTTGTTAAATGACCTTCTTCACACTGTTTAATCTTTATTAAACAAAGTGCCCCCCCCCACACACTTTTTTTTAATGGTTTTCTTTCAAACAGCTTTCCTTCCTCGTTTCTTTTCCCGCTAGAATTTCTTATTGCTTCCATGTCCTGTCTGACATCCTCAGCATCCTTCTGTGGAACAATATTTTTGCTGTTCTGATTTTTTTCTTCATTTGAGAAATTGTCCAGCACTATAAGGTCTTACACAGATATTTCATTACAGTTCAGCATTCTTTCCTTCGTTTCTAACTGAATTTTCTTGTTTCTTGATACTTTGCTTATCTTTCGGCTTTCGGAAGATAAATAAATGTCTTTTTCTGTCTTTGTTTGCTCTACTTTCGTATTGAGCACTTTAGTGTTAGGGTTTTCGTCTTGGGGTTTTTTTCTTTCTTACGAGTGCTTGACTTTTTGTTCATGTACTTCGTTTGTTTCTTTTTTTGCTTCCCCTTATTTTCCCTATGAGTTTGTTCTCAGTGGGTTATACAAGACGATTTAAATTATAACTTGATTAATACAAGTTTTGGTAGAGTTAGTTCTCTTACTATTGGTATTGTTGTTGCTATAGTTAATATTATATAAAATTATATTTTTATTCTTTGTTTGTGATGCTTGTGTGGAGCAGAAATGCAGCCGGAGAAAATTGCGCACACAAAGAGGCCGTCAGAAACCAGAGGGAGTTCTCTGTGTCAGCCAAAAACTCCCATGTATTTTTGCTTTTTCCATGTTGTTGCTCTGTTGACAACAGCTATGGCCAGATATATCTGTCAATCATGTCCTTGACAGCCATCATCTTTCAAGCCAGTTGTAGTTTCTGTGTTTTTTCTTGTTGTTGCACTTGTTGACATCATCCACGGCCAGATATATCTGTCAGCCACCTTTCACCTTTGTTGACCTCACCCATGGCAGGATACATCTATCAATTACCTCTGCCGATCAAAGAAATATATTACACAAGATTCATTCATAATTTAAATTTAAATAAAAGTCTAGTATTAATTATAGGATGCTAACCATGATGGTATGGTTAGCATAAATGAAACCAACTTCTTTTTTGGGCCGTGTCTCCTCAGGACATAGGTGATCATGGCTTCCACAATTTCCTGTTCTTTGCACTTTGTCTTTTCTTTATCTTTCCTAAACAATTTCCTGTTAACCATTTACACTCATTAGGTAGATTATGTGCTATTTTTCTCTGTCCTGTGCATATCAAATTTTCCAAGCCCTCTTTTCTCATTGTTTCCTAAAAATTTCAACTAATTTTTCTGATGTTAACTGTCCATTTTAATGATTTCTTTTTGACTATGGACTCACACCAGACCTCAAGTGGAATAACTATATAGAATCCATAGCTAAGTCCGCTGCTAAGAAAGTCGGTTCTCTGTGTAGGGCCGGGAAGTTTTTCCTGTCCCAAACAATACTGCACATAAACAAGTCTACCATCCGTCCGTTTATTGAGTATTGCTGCCATATCTGGTCCGGTGCTCCTGCTATCCACTTAGGTGTCCTCGACTGAATCCAACGGAGAATATGTAATGTGATCGATCCTGACTTGGCAGCTAGGATAAAGTCGCTTTCTCACCGACGCAGTGTGGCTTCCCTGTGTCTCTTCGACAAATACCTTCATGGCTTCTGTTCCAATGAACTTAGCTCACTGGTACCCCCTATATACGAATTTCCTTGAGCCACAAGATTAGGAACTAGGTCCCACCCTTTTACTGTGAAACCAATAAATTGTAAATGCAAATTTTAGTCCAGCAGCTTCTTTTCTCGCACTTCCCGCCTGTGGAATTCTTTTCCGCATACTTGCTTTCCTGACAGTTACCATCTCCAAGAATTTAAATGTAGTCAATAGTCGTCTCCTGTCTTACTAACTTACATCCTCTCTCTCCTGCTTTTCTACATCCACCCCACTCTCATCAGTACTCTCTTCCCTCTCTTACTGACACCCCCTGCAACCTCTCACTCTTCATAACATTCCTCCTATGTAACCCCCTGCACAACAGTGGCAGTAAAATGCCTTGCTTGGGGTGACATGATTATTTAAAAAAAAACATTACTCACATGTTCAGTCCATAGTATTCTCATTATCCTTCTGTAGGACCACATTTTTCTTGTCTCAAGTCTCTTTTTCTATAATGACATCGCCCAGTATTCATTGCTATATAGTAGGACAAATATTACATAAGTCAAGTGCTCTTCTCTCTCTTTTCTTTTTTATTTTTAACCTAATTAAATTTTCCTGTTTTATAATACATTGCTTAGCTTTTGAAAAGTATTTTTCTCTATCTGAATGTTATTTAATTCTTATGGTCCCTAAAACTGACGGAATTTCCATGTTTATTTGAATCTACAGCAAAACCTAACCACTTTATTTATTCAAATGGAATTGTGCAAAGAGACTTTGAAAGAATGGCTTCAGAAAAGAAATTCATCGAAATCCTCAAACGGAAGTAAGAGTTTTTTGTTTTTTGTATTTTTTTTTCTTACTTTTACCTCTGACTAGATTTGGTTGCCTTCAGTTTTTTAATTTATTTTAAGTAATATTTTTTTTTTTTTTTTGTACTTCAGTTGTTAATGATTCCAGAAACCGGACCATCTTCCAGGGAATGTTAAATGGCGTCATTTGTATCCATGAAGCAGGAATAATCCATCGAGACTTGAAGGCATGTGAATCTTTAACAATTTATGAAATCAAAACAAATTGAATAAAATCCAACCTTTTCCTTGTTTGACCACCCCATGCAACAATCATTTTCCTTGTTATCCTTCCTTATGCCATGTCCCTTTCCTTTCTTCTTTCTCTCTTAAGCCAAGTTAATTTTCCTTGTTGTCCCCCACCCCATGTGATGCTCTTTTCTGTTTTTGTCCCTCCTTTAAGCCAAGGTCATTTTCCTTGTTGTCCCTGCTTATGCCACAAACATTTTCCTTGTTGTCTGCCTCTCCTTTTCCTCGTTTGTCTCCCACTTCCGCTTGTGGCAATCTCCTTCTCGTTTTGTCTCCACTTCCGTTTGTGGCAATCTCCTTTTTCCTCGTTGTCTCCCCACTTCCGCTGTGTCTCTCTCTGCTTGTCTCCCCCACTTCCGCTTGTGGCAATCTCCTTCCCTGTTTGTCTCCCACCTTCCGCTTGTGGCAATCTCCTCTTCCTCGTTTGTCTCCCACTTGTGGCAATCTCCTTCCTCGTTTGTTCCACTTCCGCTTGTGGCAACTTTCCCTCGTTTTGTCTCCCACTTCCGCTTTCAGGCAATCTCCTTCCTCGTTTGTCTCCCACTTCCGCTTGTGGCAACCTTCCCCTCGCTTGTCTCCCACTCCCCCGCCAGGCACCCCTTCCTCGTTGTCTCCCACTTCCCGCTGTGGCACCCTTCCTGCCTTTAATTTCCACTCCCCGCCAGGCACCCCCTTCCCTCGTTTGTCTCACTTCCGCTTGTGGCAATCTCCTTCCTCGGCTTAGTTCCACTTCCTGTGGCACCCTCCTCTTCCCTCGTTTGTCTCCCACTTCCGCTTGTGGCAATCTCCTTTCCCTCGCTTGTCTCCCACCTCCGCTTGTGGCAATCTCCTTTCCCTCGTTTGTCTCCCACTTCCGCTTGTGGCAATCTCCTTTCCTGTTTAGGCACTGCACTTCCGCTGTGGCACCCTTCCCTCGTTTGCTCACTCGCCAGGCAACTCCTTTCCGTTTGTTCCCCACCGCCAGGCAATCTCCTTCTCGCTGTCTCCCCCACTTCCGCTTGTGGCACCCCTTCCTCGTTTGTCTCCCACTTCCGCTTGTGGCACCTCCTTTCCCTCGCTGTCTCCCCCACCTCCGCCAGGCAATCTCCCTCTTTCCTCGTTTGTCTCCCACTTCCGCTTGTGGCAATCTCCTCTTCCTCGTTTGTCTCCCACTTCCGCTTGTGGCAATCTCCTTTCCTCGGCTTACTCCATCGCCAGGGCACCCCTTTCCCCGTTTGTCTCCCACCTCCGCTTGTGGCAATCTCCTTCCCTCGTTTGTCTCCCACCTCCGCTGTGTACCCCTTTCCCCGTTTGTCTCCCACTTCCGCTTGTGGCAATCTCCTTCCCTCGTTTTATCCCCACTTCCGCTTGTGGCACCCCCTTCCCTCGTTTGTCTCCCACTTCCGCTTGTGGCAATCTCCTTTCCCTCGTTTGTCTCCCACTTCCGCTTGTGGCAATCTCCTTCCCCTTTGTCTCCTTCACTCTCCCTGTGGCAATCTCCTTTCCCGCTTGTCTCCCACTCGGTGCACCCTTTCCCTGCCACCTCCCACTCGCCAGCAGGCACCCCTTTCCCTCGTTTGTCTCCACTTCCGCTTGTGGCAATCTCCTTTCCCTCGTTTGTCTCACTTCCGCTTGTGGCAATCTCCTTCCTCGCTTTGTCTCCACTTCCGCTTGTGGCAACCTCCTTTCCCTCGCTGGCCTCCCACTTCCGCCAGGTAATCTCCCCTTTCCCTCGTTTGTCTCCTCACTTCCGCTCTGTGGCAATCTCCTTTCCCTCGTTTGTCTCCCACTTCCGCTTGTGGCAATCTCCTTCCCTCGTTTGTCTCCCACTTCCACTTGTGGCAATCTCCTTTCCCTCGTTTGTCTCCCACTTCCGCTTGTGGCAATCTCCTTTCCCTCGTTTGTCTGACTTAGTGATATGCTTTATTTAATGCCACTTTGCATATTTTTTTCTTTTGTAGCCTGGTAACATTTTCCTGACAGATACGATGCGTGTTAAGATTGGAGACTTTGGTTTGGCGACCAGCATCCAGAAAAAGGAAGGAGAATTAATTCAGGAAGGTCAGTTTTTAACCAATTTCATCTTTTCTAAAATTGCACAATTAAGTCTTTTGATCTTACACACACACACACACACACACACACATATAATGATGTTTAGTATATAAATGGAAAGTTAATCCAAAAAGATCTGTTTAATATAAAATATTAAGAAATAGATATGTACAGAGAGCTTAATAGATATCATCCAGAGCAATATGATATACTTATAGTGACATTTGTCACTATAGTGCATTGCGATGCAGTGGATATTGGCTTTGAATGACAAATCGGGAAGCCGAGTTCAAATTCCAGTTGAATTCATTGCATTCACTTATGTGCAAACACCGTTGGGAAAGGTATTAATATGTTCCTTCCTTCCAGTTATGGGTTAAATAACAGGACAGATTGAGTTCTATAACCTTTGCTGGCATCCCGTCTACTGCAGAAAGTAATGGCAACCTACTGTGGGATAATCTTCTGCCTAGACAGCCATGTCTCTTTCTTTCAAGACATGATTGCCCAAGTGTGTATCGCATATGGCACTTGACTGACTGAGAGTGACCCTTATAAGATAAAATTAAATATTTCAATTCTGGGTCATATAAATTGAATTACCCTTTCTTTAAAAAATTGTGGATGTTTTATGGAATGATCAAATAGTAAGTCAACACTCATTTGCTTCCCCGACAGCTACAATCTCCAGGAGTTTAAATGTAAGGTCAATAGACACCTCCCAACACACGAACATGCTCCCATTCTATCAAACACTCTTCCCAACTGCCCAACACTCATCCTCGGTATCCTTACTTATCTGTCACCTTCCTCCTGACATTCCCTATGTCTAACCACTCCTTCTCTTTACCTTCCCCTATGTAGCCCCATGCGCAATAGTGGCAGTGGAATGCCTTGCTTGGGGTGAGATGATTAAAAAGAAACACTCTTTCCATCTGCCCAACCCTCATCCTCGGTATCCTTACTCATCTGTCACCTTCCTCCTGACATTCCCTATGTCTAACCACTCCTTCTCTTTACCTTCCCCTATGTAGCCCCATGCGCAATAGTGCCAGTGGAATGCCTTGCTTGGGGTGAGATGATTTAAAAAAAACACTCTTTCCATCTGCCCAACCCTCATCCTCGGTATCCTTACTCATCTGTCACCTTCCTCCTGACATTCCCTATGTCTAACCACTCCTTCTCTTTACCTTCCCCTATGTAGCCCCATGCGCAATAGTGGCAGTGGAATGCCTTGCTTGGGGTGAGATGATTAAAAAAAAACACTCTTTCCATCTGCCCAACCCTCATCCTCGGTATCCTTACTCATCTGTCACCTTCCTCCTGACATTCCCTATGTCTAACCACTCCTTCTCTTTACCTTCCCCTATGTAGCCCCATGCGCAATAGTGGCAGTGGAATGCCTTGCTTGGGGTGAGATGATTTAAAAAAAACACTCTTTCCATCTGCCCAACCCTCATCCTCGGTATCCTTACTCATCTGTCACCTTCCTCCTGACATTCCCTATGTCTAACTACTCCTTCTCTTTACCTTCCCCTATGTAGCCCCATGCGCAATAGTGCCAGTGGAATGCCTTGCTTGGGGGTGAGATGATTTAAAAAAAACACTCTTTCCATCTGCCCAACCCTCATCCTCGGTATCCTTACTCATCTGTCACCTTCCTCCTGACATTCCCTATGTCTTAACCACTCCCTTCTCTTTACCTTCCCCTATGTAGCCCCATGCGCAATAGTGGCAGTGGAATGCCTTGCTTAGGGTGAGATGATTTAAAACAAACACTCTTTCCATCTGCCCAACCCTCATCTCAGGTATCCTTACTCATCTGTCACCTTCCTCCTGACATTCCCTATGTCTAACCACTCCTTCTCTTTACCTTCCCCTATGTAGCCCCATGCGCAATAGTGCCAGTGGAATGCCTTGCTTGAGGGTGCAGAATGATTTAAAAAAACACTCTTTCCATCTGCCCAACCCTCATCCTCGGTATCCTTACTCATCTGTCACCTTCCTCCTGACATTCCCTATGTCTAACCACTCCTTCTCTTTACCTTCCCCTATGTAGCCCCATGCGCAATAGTGCCAGTGGAATACTTGCTTGGGGTGAGATGATTTAAAAAAAACACTCTTTCCATCACTGCCCAACCCTCATCCTCGGTATCCTTACTCATCTGTCACCTTCCTCCTGACATTCCCTATGTCTAACCACTCCTTCTCTTTACCTTCCCTATGTAGCCCCATGCGCAATAGTGGCAGTGGAGATGCCTTGCTTGGGGTGAGATGATTAAAAAAAGAAACACTCTTTCCATCTGCCCAACCCTCATCCTCGGTATCCTTACTCATCTGTCACCTTCCTCCTGACATTCCCTGTACTCCTCACCTTCTCTTTACCTTCCTATGTAGCCCCATGCGCAATAGTGGCAGTGGGAGGCTACCTTGTAGGGGTGAGATGATTAAAAAGAAACACTCTTTCCATCTGCCCAGCCCTCATCCTCGGTATCCTTACTCATCTGTCACCTTCCTCTGTACATTCCCTATGTCTAACCACTCCTTCTCTTTACCTTCCCCTATGTAGCCCCATGCGCAATAGTGCCAGTGGAATGCCTTGCTTGGGGTGAGATGATTTAAAAACACTCTTTCCATCTGCCCAACCCTCATCCTCGGTATCCTTACTCATCTGTCACCTTCCTCCTGACATTCCCTATGTCTAACCACTCCTTCTCTTTACCTTCCCCTATGTAGCCCCATGCGCAATAGTGGCAGTGGAATGCCTTGCTTAGGGTGAGATGATTTAAAACAAACCACTCTTTCCATCTGCCCAACCCTCATCCTCGGTATCCTTACTCATCTGTCACCTTCCTCCTGACATTCCCTATGTCTAACCACTCCTTCTCTTTACCTTCCCCTATGTAGCCCCATGCGCAATAGTACCAGTGGATACCTTGCTTGGGGTGAGATGATTTAAAAAAAACACTCTTTCCATCTGCCCAACCCTCATCCTCGGTATCCTTACTCATCTGTCACCTTCCTCACAATGACAGCTACCTATGTCTAACCACTCCTTCTCTTTACCTTCCCCTATGTGACATGCGCAATAGTACCAGTGGAATGCCTTGCTTGGGGTGAGATGATTTAAAAAAAACACTCTTTCCATCTGCCCAACCTCTCATCCCTCGGTATCCTTACTCATCTGTCACCTTCCTCCTGACATTCCCTATGTCTAACCACTCCCTTCTCTTTACCTTCCCCTATGTAGCCCCACCTGCGCAATAGTGGCAGTGGAATACCTTGCTTGGGAATTGAGATGATTAAAAAGAAACACTCTTTCCATCTGCCCAACCCTCATCCCACGGTATCCTTACTCATCTGTCACCTTCCTCCTGACATTCCCTATGTCTAACCACTCCTTCTCTTTACCTTCCCCTATAGCCCCATGCGCAATAGTGGCAGTGGAATGCCTTGCTTAGGGTAGGACAGTTAAAAAGAAACACTCTTTCCATCTACCCAACCCTCATCCTCGGTATCCTTACTCATCTGTCACCTTCCTCCTGACATTCCCTATGTCTAACCACTCCTTCTCTTTACCTTCCCCTATGTAGCCCCATGCGCAATAGTGCCAGTGGAATGCCTTGCTTGGGGTAGAATGATTTAAAAAAAACACTCTTTCCATCTGCCCAACCCTCATCCTCGGTATCCTTACTCATCTGTCACCTTCCTCCTGACATTCCCTATGTCTAACCACTCCTTCTCTTTACCTTCCCCTATGTAGCCCCATGCGCAATAGTGGCAGTGGAATGCACTTGGGGTGAGATGATTAAAAAGAAACACTCTTTCCATCTGCCCAACCCTCATCCTCGGTATCCTTACTCATCTGTCACCTTCCTCCTGACATTCCCTATGTCTAACCACTCCCTTCTCTTTACCTTCCCCTATGTAGCCCCATGCGCAATAGTGGCAGTCGAATGCCTTGCTTGGGGTGAGATGATTAAAAAAAAACACTCTTTCCATCTGCCCAACCCTCATCACCAGTATCCTTACTCATCTGTCACCTTCCTCCTGACATTCCCTATGTCTAACCACTCCTTCTCTTTACCTTCCCCTATGTAGCCCCATGCGCAATAGTGCCAGTGGAATGCCTTGCTTAGGGTGAGATGATTAAAAAGAAACACTCTTTCCATCTGCCCAACCCTCATCTATAATTATCCTTACTCATCTGTCACCTTCCTCCTGACATTCCCTATGTCTAACCACTCCCTTCTCTTTACCTTCCCTATGTAGCCCCATGCGCAATAGTGGCAGTGGAGATGATACCTTGCTTGGGGTGAGATGATTAAAAAAAAACACTCTTTCCATCTGCCCAACCCTCATCCTCGGTATCCTTACTCATCTGTCACCTTCCTCCTGACATTCCCTATGTCTAACCACTCCTTCTCTTTACCTTCCCCTATGTAGCCCCATGCGCAATAGTGGCAGTGGAAGATACCTTGCTTGGGGTGAGATGATTAAAAAAAAACACTCTTTCCATACTTACCCAACCCTCATCCTCGGTATCCTTACTCATCTGTCACCTTCCTCCTGACATTCCCTATGTCTAACCACTCCTTCTCTTTACCTTCCCCTATGTAGCCCCATGCGCAATAGTGGCAGTGGAATGCCTTGCTTGGGAGTGAGATGATTAAAAAAAAACACTCTTTCCATCTGCCCAACCCTCATCCTCGGTATCCTTACTCATCTGTCACCTTCCTCCTGACATTCCCTATGTCTAACCACTCCTTCTCTTTACCTTCCCCTATGTAGCCCCATGCGCAATAGTGGCAGTGGAATGCCTTGCTTGGGGTGAGATGATTAAAAAGAAACACTCTTTCCATCTGCCCAACCCTCATCCTCGGTATCCTTTTCCATCTGTCACCTTCCTCCTGACATTCCCTATGTCTAACCACTCCTTCTCTTTACCTTCCCCTATGTAGCCCCATGCGCAATAGTGCCAGTGGAATGCCTTGCTTGGGGTAGAGATGATTTAAAAAACACTCTTTCCATCTGCCCCCGGCAACCCTCATCCTCGGTATCCTTACTCATCTGTCACCTTCACTCTGACATTCCCTATGTCTAACCACTCCTTCTCTTTACCTTCCCCTATGTAGCCCCATGCGCAATAGTGGCAGTGTTCTACCTTGCTTGAGGTGAGATGATTAAAAAAAAACACTCTTTCCATCTGCCCAACCCTCATCCTCGGTATCCTTACTCATCTGTCACCTTCCTCCTGACATTCCCTATGTCTAACCACTCCTTCTCTTTACCTTCCCTATGTAGCCCCATGCGCAATAGTGGCAGTGGAATGCCTTGCTTGGGGTGAGATGATTAAAAAAAAACACTCTTTCCATCTGCCCAACCCTCATCCTCGGTATCCTTACTCATCTGTCACCTTCCTCCTGACATTCCCTATGTCTAACCACTCCTTCTCTTTACCTTCCCCTATGTAGCCCCATGCGCAATGGTGGCAGTGGAATGCCTTGCTTGGGGTGAGATGATTAAAAAAACACTCTTTCCATCTGCCCAACCCTCATCACTAAGTACATCCTTACTCATCTGTCACCTTCCTCCTGACATTCCCTATGTCTAACCACTCCTTCTCTTTACCTTCCCCTATGTAGCCCCATGCGCAATAGTGGCAGTGGAGATACCTTGCTTGGGGTGAGATGATTAAAAAGAAACACTCTTTCCATCTGCCCAACCCTCATCCTCGGTATCCTTACTCATCTGTCACCTTCCTCCTGACATTCCCTATGTCTAACCACTCCTTCTCTTTACCTTCCCCTATGTAGCCCCATGCGCAATAGTGGCAGTCTCTGGAATGCCTTGCTTGGGGTGAGATGATTAAAAAAAAACACTCTTTCCATCACCGCAACCCTCATCCTCGGTATCATACTCATCTGTCACCTTCCTCTGACATTCCCTATAGCCTAACCACTCCTTCTCTTTACCTTCCCCTATGTAGCCCCATGCGCAATAGTGGCAGTGGAATACCTTGCTTGGGAACTGAGATGATTAAAAAGAAACACTCTTTCCATCACCCAACCCTCATCCCTCATTATCCTTACTCATCTGTCACCTTCCTCCTGACATTCCCTATGTCTAACCACTCCCTTCTCTTTACCTTCCCCTATGTAGCCCCATGCGCAATAGTGGCAGTGGAATGCCTTGCTTGAATGAGATGGTTAAAAAGAAACACTCTTTCCATCTGCCCAACCCTCATCCTCGGTATCCTTACTCATCTGTCACCTTCCTCCTGACATTTCCCTATGTCTAACCACTCCCCCTTCTCTTTACCTTCCCCTATGTAGCCCCATGCGCAATAGTGCCAGTGGAATGCCTTGCTTGGGGTGAGATGATTTAAAAAAAACACTCTTTCCATCTGCCCAACCCTCATCCTCGATATCCTTACTCATCTGTCACCTTCACTCCTGACATTCCCTATGTCTAACCACTCCTTCTCTTTACCTTCCCCTATGTAGCCCCATGCGCAATAGTAGCAGTGGAATGCCTTGCTTGGGGTGAGATGATTAAAAAAACACTCTTTCCATCTGCCCAACCCTCATCCTCGGTATCCTTACTCATCTGTCACCTTCCTCCCACAATATTTCCCTATGTCTAACCACTCCCTTCTCTTTACCTTCCCCTATGTAGCCCCATGCGCAATAGTGGCAGTGGAATGCCTTGCTTGGGGTGAGATGATTAAAAAAAAACACTCTTTCCATCTGCCCAACCCTCATCCTCGGTATCCTTACTCATCTGTCACCTTCTCCTGATATTCCCTATGTCTAACCACTCCTTCTCTTTACCTTCCCCTATGTAGCCCCATGCGCAATAGTGGCAGTGGAATGCCTTGCTTGGGGTGAGATGATTAAAAAGAAACACTCTTTCCATCTGCCCAACCCTCATCCTCGGTATCCTTACTCATCTGTCACCTTCCTCCTGACATTCCCTATGTCTAACCACTCCTTCTCTTTACCTTCCCCTATGTAGCCCCATGCGCAATAGTGGCAGTGGAATGCCTTGCTTGGGGTGAGATGATTAAAAAAAAACACTCTTTCCATCTGCCCAACCCTCATCCTCGGTATCCTTACTCATCTGTCACCTTCCTCCTGACATTCCCTATGTCTAACCACTCCTTCTCTTTACCTTCCCCTATGTAGCCCCATGCGCAATAGTGGCAGTGGAATGCCTTGCTTGGGGTGAGATGATTAAAAAGAAACACTCTTTCCATCTGCCCAACCCTCATCCTCGGTATCCTTACTCATCTGTCACCTTCCTCCTGACATTCCCTATGTCTAACCACTCCTTCTCTTTACCTTCCCCTATGTAGCCCCATGCGCAATAGTGGCAGTGGAATGCCTTGCTTGGGGTGAGATGATTAAAAAGAAACACTCTTTCCATCTGCCCAACCCTCATCCTCGGTATCCTTACTCATCTGTCACCTTCCTCCTGACATTCCCTATGTCTAACCACTCCTTCTCTTTACCTTCCCCTATGTAGCCCCATGCGCAATAGTGCCAGTGGAATGCCTTGCTTGGGGTGAGATGATTAAAAAGAAACACTCTTTCCATCTGCCCAACCCTCATCCTCGGTATCCTTACTCATCTGTCACCTTCCTCCTGACATTCCCTATGTCTAACCACTCCTTCTCTTTACCTTCCCCTATGTAGCCCCATGCGCAATAGTGGCAGTGGAATGCCTTGCTTGGGGTGAGATGATTAAAAAAAAACACTCTTTCCATCTGCCCAACCCTCATCCTCGGTATCCTTACTCATCTGTCACCTTCCTCCTGACATTCCCTATGTCTAACCACTCCTTCTCTTTACCTTCCCCTATGTAGCCCCATGCGCAATAGTGGCAGTGGAATGCCTTGCTTGGGGTGAGATGATTAAAAAGAAACACTCTTTCCATCTGCCCAACCCTCATCCTCGGTATCCTTACTCATCTGTCACCTTCCTCCTGACATTCCCTATGTCTAACCACTCCTTCTCTTTACCTTCCCCTATGTAGCCCCATGCGCAATAGTGCCAGTGGAATGCCTTGCTTGGGGTGAGATGATTTAAAAAAAACACTCTTTCCATCTGCCCAACCCTCATCCTTGGTATCCTTACTCATCTGTCACCTTCCTCCTGACATTCCCTATGTCTAACCACTCCTTCTCTTTACCTTCCCCTATGTAGCCCCTTGCGCAATAGTGCCAGTGGAATGCCTTGCTTGGGGTGAGATGATTTTAAAAAAAAAAAAAAAAAAAAAAAATTTGTGGAACAAGCTGAGTTAACTCCCTCCCCAACTTGAGTAGGAGAGCTTTTTATAGTGCACTGGAGCATCTCATTGTGCTCATGTGGGCAAGTCCATTGCATAGGCTGTGATTGGCTGCTGGTAAATGAGTGGAGGTATTTCTGTATATATATATATACTGGCTTTATCCTTGGCATTATTGCAGGGTCTGTATTGAGTTATAGCTGGCATTATTTTTGTCTGCCAGCTGGACCCTAGCTGGAACCCTTATGGCGGTAAGTATTAGTCTACACTGAGGAAATTTAAACTAAATGAAATCATGGTCTGAAGCAATGGACATATTCATCAGTCAAAATAAATTATAGTTTATAACCACTTCAGATGATGTGTTGAGTTTTCTATTATATATATATATATATATATATATATATATATATATATATATATATATATATCTTTGTGTATTTAGGCAGCAAATTTTCTTTTAACATGTCAGATTAAATAAATTGCAAACATTATGTTTGCTTATTTTTAATGAAATCCGTTCAAGGACTTTCAACCTCTTTCCAAGATCATCTTCAGGGGTAACAAATGTAATCGGAAAACTGTTGCTAAAAATTACTGTACATTTTTCTACTTCAAATATAACGGTTGACAAATTGCTAGCATTCATTAAGACATGAAAATTATCCAAAATACCTTCATAAATGAATGAAAATAACATCTGTCAACGTTACAGCTCATTTCTGCCAGCTTTTGATTGTAATAAGCAAAAGATTATCCATGAGTATGAACAAATTTCATTAAAAATAACTAAACATAATGTTTGCAATTTATTTAATCTGACATATATATATATATATATATATATATATATTTATTTATTTTATTTTATTAAAATATATATTATTGTTTTTGATAATCTCACCAAAGAGGAAGACAGAATCATGTACACCAGGGAATCTCTTTTCTAGATTTCTTATTAAAGACTAAAAATAAAATTTTGGGTAAATTTTTTTTTTTTTTTTTTTTCTCATCTTTATGTAGTCCTTTTCATTCCAATACACCGAGGAGATGAGATGTTGCCTGATCCATTCCTTTCAATGGCTGTTGAAATGTAGAATAATAATGAAAGTGGTAAAATAATGGAATTTTGGCAAACATGGATGTAGAGTCAAAAGGATTTTTTTTTTTTTTTCCTTTGCACTGCTATTATGTCAACTACGTTTTACTCTTCTGTTCCTGGGCATGACGATAAACTGCATCTGGCAGCAAGGCCTCTGATTGGGAGGTTGTGAGGAGCAGAGAACCACCTCTTAATTGCTGTTGTTCTCAGGTCTACCCTGACCCGGTGTGTTAGCACCTGTTAGGGTTCCAGCTATGGGTAAATAGTTGACCCCCTAACTTGGGTCAACAAAATACTATGAAAGTATAAAAATACACTTTTATAGAAATATATACATAAAAATAGACTTTTATAGAAAAATATGCATTTTTGAAAGAAAAATATTACCAGCAATATATTTTTGAAGAAAAAACATAATTCTCAAGAAAAACATTTTTGAATACAAAACTAGAAGACATTTTCAGTTTTCTAAAATAAAAAGGATGAAACAAAAAATTTTAATTAGAATCTGATTGTATCAACCTTCCCACTATAACCGAACATTAATAAAAAAAAAAAAACCTTAAAATCCCATCTGTTTGGCATTAAATAACCCACAGAGGTTGATATGTCATTAAACAAAACTCAGACTTTACTTTCCTTGGCAGTGTTTTATGTTTTAAAAAGCAATGAGTAGAATTGGAATAAATCTTAAGATATATAAAAATAAATCTATATATATTTTAAGTTTTTGTTCATGATAATTTACAACAAAAATATTAAATTATTTACATTGTTCATACCGTTAACCTTATTTTGTCATATTCATATTTTTAAAAACTGATGAAATAATCATAAATCCACATTTAAACTGGAAAACCTTAAAAATTGTACCAAACTGGCTATCCACATGTGAAAAATAAAATTGAAAAAATGAAAAGACCCTGATATAACTTGGAGTATAGTGAAAATAGCCAAATCATACAATGGTGGCATTGTATGCAGATTGTGCCTGGAGAAAAAGGAAGCCATAATGTTGTTTCCAGAATATTAAAAAAATGACTAAATGAATGATCAGAAATAATGTCCGTATGTAATCACACCTATAAATACATATTAGGATCATGCAAACATGGAGGAAATTGTTGTAGGATCCTTAAATAACTCTTCCCTAATTTTGAAAATTCTCGTTTGTTTAAAAACTCCAGTCATGCGCTTGTAAAAAATCCCTGTTCATACGTTTGTAAAATGAAAAAATCAGTTATTGTAAATCGCCTGAAGATACTGAAAGGTTGAAACCTAGGTCGCAGAAATAGCACATTTCCAAATGAAAAAAAATACATATAATTGATGTGGAGAGGTTTTACACATAATGGAACAGTGTTGTTTCAGTCATGCCAACTTCAAAGTTTAGTGAAGGCATTATTGTGATGTCCTGCAGTGAATACATGTATTTGAAACAGCCAATCTTTACTTTCCACTCTCAATAGTTTGTTTCTCTGCTTCCTTGTAGACAACAAATTACTTCCTACTCTACAACTCCTCTCGTACAGATGAAACCTCACAAGCCTCTCTCTACTCTATCTCCATTTCTAATGGAGAGTAATCAGATAAACTACACTCCTCAGTTCCACCAGTTCTAACCTTCAAAGCTAAGACTTGCCATACCACACACATTGTAGCGAACCACTCTCAATTCCCTTTAGATAACCCTGGGGAAATGGATGCTCCACTCAAGCAATTTCTTCCCACCAACTGCTGCCTTGTGGAACCGACTCCCAAGAGGCTATTTCCCTGATCACTACAATGTTAATCTGTTCTTGTCTAGAATTAATCGTTATCTTCCACAGATATTCACATAGGCAGTACCTCTTACTTTGTAACCTCCTACCTCAAGTGGCTCTTGGGCCTTCAGGGTAAACACTGTTTTAAAATAAAAGAAAATTACTACATTTTTGTTTTTACTTCAAGTTGTGTGTATTATATGGTCTGTTGCCCATAGAAGTCTTAATAAAGAAAATGTACTTTATTTTTCCAATCCCAAACCCAGTCCTGGGAGTGACAAAAAACTATGTCTAGCAGCAAGGCCTCTGATTTGGAGATAAGAGGTTTTGAGGAGCATTGAACCACCTCTTAATTGTTTTTTGTTTTCACTTCCACCCTGACCCAGAGTGGTAGCACTTGTCAGGGTCCCAGCTATGGGCAAATAGTGATCACCCAAACTGGTGTCAAAATGCTATGAATGTGTAAAATATGTTTTTATACCAAAAATACCAGCAGGGGTTGCTGGAAGAAGCTGCTCAGATGGAACTTAACTTCTCACCCATGGATTACAGAGGTAATGTGAGTTAAGCACTGCAACGTGCGTAGCATGGGGAGGTCCTAGATGTGAAAATAAGAACTGGTGGAACTAAGGAATGTGGTTCATCTGAACACTTTCTATGG
Organism: Ascarosepion bandense; assembly: GCA_037127315.1. Lineage (NCBI taxonomy): Eukaryota > Metazoa > Mollusca > Cephalopoda > Sepiida > Sepiidae > Ascarosepion > Ascarosepion bandense. The sequence goes on from JBBBDQ010002186.1 coordinate 128,125, forward strand.
AAGAAGTGGTAGAGCAGTGAGAGACTTGCAACATCTCTCACCTATAAGAGGGTGGAAAATAATTTGTCACCCACAAGGACATGGAAACAGTTTTGGACTCTGTCGCAATTGGAAAGTGAGGACTGGGCAGCTCTTGCCCAAATATGACAGCTGCGCTCGATTTTTAGGCCTAATCTGGTTCTTAAAAAAGGTAGAGGATAGGACAAGGAGTCAAGTATTTAGTGGAGAACGTTACAGGGAACTGACCTTTTTTTTTTTTCCTGCATCTTTAGCGATGGATCATATGTAACAGTTCTGCTTGAGTCCTGGATTGAGTCGGAGGCCAAATAGTCACTCAAAGCATAGGGCCTCCCTAAGTGAACATCCATCCATAGTCACTAGTTGTAATTTAGGGTTCAATTAGCTATGATAAGATGTAACTTGTTTGAGTTCTATTTTTATAACAGATAATTATTTTTTTTTTTTCTTTCCTCTAGAAGATGACCATGAACTTCACTCAAAAGGTGTAGGTACTATAATGTATTCTGCTCCAGAGCAGAAAACTGGTTGCAATTATGATAATATGGTAAGTATATTAATCATATATATATATATATATATATATATATATATATATATATATACACACTACCGGCCATAACTATTATGCCACCACAGTTTTTTTTTGTTTTTTTTTAAGAGAAATGATGTATGGTATAAGTGGATAATTGTAAAAATAGAATGGTTCGTTTGTTAATATTACTTTACAAAATTTTATAAGGCAGTGAAGCAAAGATGAACTTGTCCGAATCACCCTCAATTTTCTTCATTCTTTCATTGAAACTGCAATATAGGTAATTATTAAATATTTATAAATTTGACTGCACATGTTATTGTACAATATTAATAAAAGAACCATTGTAGTTTCATTTACAATTATTCACTTAGCAATAAATACTAAAAATTAGTATGGAATGCACCATTTTTTTTTAAAACTAGGGTGGTCTAATAATTGTGGCCAGTTATATATATATATATATATATATATATATATATATATGTGTGTGTGTGTGTGTCTGTATATAAGAACAAATGTCTGTATCACTATATGAATTTTTCAAACTTACAAAACTAATATCTCAGTAACATTGTATATAATGAAAGTGATGTAAAGTTATTTTTCTTTGTGTACTTATCTGTAAATTATTGCTTAATTTGGTCCCATCTACCCAATTTCACTCACAAGGCTTTCCAAATGTGCCGCATACTAGGATCACCTCCTCCAAACTGATAACACCAAGAGTTTACCTTCCTGACAAATTGACCATGATGGGGTTCAAAAAGTGAACTTTCTAGCCACTCAGCCATGTGCCCAGTAGTGCATAAGGAAAGAGTTGTGGGTCTTCATTTTTTTTTTTTTTTTTTTTTTTTTTTTACTCAAGTATTTCCTCGGAATTTTTGAAAAGATATGGTAGCATTAATATGAACTTGATTATCTTGTCTCCCTGCCTGCAATGAAAAAGAGAATGGATCTGCTGAACACTGTCAGCAGCAAAAGACTAAACTGTCGCCTGGTTCACACTCCACCCATGTCTATTGAACAGGTGAATAGGCTCATCCCTTGTTCCCTGTTTAGGATGTGGTTTCCAGCTTTCTTTTTCCCAATCTTTTCACTCTTATGTAGCCCCCTGCACATCAGTGGCATTACCACCTTGCTTGGGATGATATGATTTAAAAAAAAAAAAAAAGTCTTATGACGATAATTTGAAATAATTGCCCAAGTTCTTAAATTTTTTTTTTTTTCCATATACCCCATCATTCTCAGTCAATTGACTTCTTGATTCCAAAGACAAGCTTTACCGTTCTGTTGAATAACCATATTTATATTTTTTTCTGTTTTTCTTAGACTGACATCTACAGCCTTGGATTGATTCTCTATGAATTGTATCATCCTTTCAATTCCGACATGGAAAAAGTGAAATTATTTGAAGAGTTGACAGGAAAAAGAAAAATTAGTGACTTTGTCATGAAGAATTTTCCTCAGAAAGTGAGTTGGCTTGTCTATCTTTTCTCTTTACAATACAAAGCTGTTTTTAAAAAAAATAAACCTTATTGCTGCAGTCTTTATCTTTTAAACATATGAAACATGAAGACAGAAGATATATATATATATTCTAAACATATATTGTTAAAAATATAAGAGAAAAAAAAATTGAAAAAATAAAAAAAGAAAAGATTGAAAAAGTGAAAGCCGGAAACCACATCCTAAACAGGGAACAAGGGATGAGCCTCTACACTAACGGTAGTTTGAATTTACCAGTTACCTGATTATCGAGTCTGGCCCGACTTACAGAAACTGGTTGAAACTTGATTTCTGTCGCCAAATTAATAGGAACAGGATTTGGGAAGAAGACAATTTGTAATTACTTTTCTCTTGTATATAAAGATTATCTACAGTTTATGCAGGCGTCATTCCTTTTATTTTTGGTGTCGTTTTTATTTCCACAATTGTGCGCACATATCCTGCTTGATTTAGTTTGGCGGCGATACGAGTGAGAATTTGGCGTAACTCTCTTGAGATTAAATTCACGTGGGCAAGAGGGATTACAGTTGAAAAAGTAAGGACCAGCTGCTGTGTCAACACCATCAACAATCGACAAGTGTGAGCTGACGACTTGTTCTCAGACCAGGATCGATCCTGACACAAGAGACAACAGGTCACAAAAGCTCTGACGGCATATATACACACACAAATCTACTATTGTACATTCAACACATACACGTGTGTGCATAAAGATCCATTTCTGTACAAGACAGAATTAGTTCTTGTGATGAAGTGCTGTGACAGTTGTATTTGATGTTGAGTTAACCATTCTGTGTGTGTGTGTGTGTGTGTATATGCGTGTGTGTATTTTTGAAAATTTATATAATTGGTTGATGTTTTTATTTGTCTGATTTTTTTTTTTTTTTGTTTTTTATCATTAAAGGTAAAGTTAATTCTGGAAATGACTGATTCAGACCCAAGAAGACGACCAACTGCAAAAGATTTGCTGAAGCGGGAGCAACCACCTTCAGTGGAAGTAAGTAAAAAATGCTTCCACTGTATCTAAAATGACATTCATATAGATCTATATCTTAAACAGTCATTAGATTTGAATTTCCTTCCTTCTCTGTTGCTGCTGCCTTCATCTTTCTTGTATAGCCCAATGGAATTTTACAAATATCAGCTTCAATCAAAAATGGCAAATCTAAATGATGTTAATTTTTCTTGTCTTTTATCAAACTTGTTATTTTCATGTATGTCTGGTTTCTCTCCACAACAGATTTATATCTTAATTTTTTGAATTGGCTATTTATTTATTTATTTATTTATTTTTTTGTCTGTTTAGCAGCACAATATCCTCTATACCTGACAACAGGACTTCTGTTTGGGAGTCTTTTCAGGAGTGTGAGAGAACCTCTTAATTTCTGTTGTTCCCAGGTTCACCCTGACTTAGTGGTAGCACCTGTTAGGGTCCCAGTTATGGGCAAATAGTGAATGCTCCTAAACAAAAACAAAACACTATGAAAGTAGAAAAATACATTTTTATAGTAAAAATTTCCAGCAATAGATTTTAATAGTGAACTAAAAAATAAAATTACTTCAGCTCAGAAATTAAATTTCAGCATTAAAAGACCCATAAGTTGTTGATATGCCATTAAATAAAACAAATATATCTTTTATGGTTTATTTGATGTTAAAATTTTAATATTTTGTATGTAGCTTTTTTATATCAAATATCTGCTTCAATCAAAAATGGCAAATCTAAATGACGTTAATTTCTCTCTTGCCTTTTATCAAACTGGTTATTTTTATGTATGTCTGGTTTCTCTCCACAACAGCTTTGTATCTTAATTTTTTGAATTGGCTATTTATTTATTTATTTATTTTGTCTGTTTAGCAGCACAATATCCTCTATACCTGACAACAGGGCTTCTGTTTGGAAGTCTTTTCAGGAGTGTGAGAGAACCTCTTAATTTCTGTTGTTTCCAGGTTCACTCTGACTTGAGGTGGTATCACCTGTTAGGGTCTGAGTTATAGGCAAATAGTGAATCCTCCAAAAAAAACAAAAAAAAAAACAAAACACTATGAAAGTAGAAAAATACGTCTTTATATTAAAAATACCATCAATATATTTTTATATAAAAACAAATGATAAACAATACATATTATACCAAAATGACCAACAATACATTTTATCTGTAGTTAAAAGCATACAATTGCTTCTGTAATAAATTTAGTTGAACCCATAAAATTGTGTTCAAGATATTTGGATAATTGCATTAAATAACCCATAGAAGTTAACATTCCACTAAACAAAATCAAGTCCAACAAAAAAAATATCAGGCCATAGACCTAATACACACAGTTAGAAGTAAAAAGAAAATTGGGGTATCTATTTCAAATACAAGTCTTGACTATATTTAAAGCAAATATTTTTTATAGTTAAATTACCAACACTTGTAGATTGCTTTCCAATCAGTTTGCTGAGCATCATTACAAAACTGATTGTCCGAATCCTGATGAATAGAGCAAGAAGCAGAATCAGTGCCAGAGATAGGACAAGAACAGTGCAGGTTTGTCAAAGACCCTGGAACAAGAAATGTTTATGATTAGGATGCTCTCTGAAAGGGCATTACAAATGAAAGACATGTACCTATGTTTTATCGATTATGCAAAGGCGCTTGACAAAATACGCCACAAAGAATTGATGGAGATGCTCAGCAGCCTTGACATATTTGGGAAAGCATTAGAGTAATCAAGAATCTCTACCACCTGCTTACAGACAGGTAATGAATTCAGCAGATATACAAAGATAGAAAGGAGCATCAGACAAGGATGTGTCTTTTCACCGGATCTATTCAACTTGTACAGCAAAACTATCCTGAAGACCCTAAATGTTATACCAGGATTTGTCATTGGAGGCCACAATTTGAACAGCATAAGGTACGCAGATGATACAGTGCTGACTGCAGACACAGAAGGAAAACTAGAAGACCTCTTACAGAAGGTAGCTGAAGAGATTGACAAGAAAGGACTACAAATAAACAGCAAGAAAACCAAATGCAAGGTCATCAGCGAAAGGAGTAGCCCAAAATGCCAAACACAGGTGGGCGATACTAAAATCAAGCAGGTACAAAAATTTCAATACCTGGGAAGTGTTCTAACAGAAGACGGAAAGTGTGACACAGAGATCCGAAGGTGAATTGGCATAGCAAAGGATGCATTCCAGAAGCTGAGTAGAGTATTAAGAGACAGCAAAATTTCAGTAGAAACAAAGTAGAGAGTACTGGATTGCTATGTAATGTCATTTCTTCAATATGGCAGTGAATGCTGGACAATATCATCGAAGATTAAGGAAAAACTTGAAACAGCTGAAATGCAGTTCTACAGAAGATTGCTGCAGATATCATGGACCAAGCATATGAACAATGATGAGGTTTTGGAAAGGATAGAAATGAAAAGGAAATTAATACTGAGAATCAGGAATAGACGGCTAAAGTTCCTGGGACATGCAATGAGGAAGGAGGGCTTGGAGAACATGATACTAACAGGCCAGATAGAGGAAAACAGCATGTAACATACTTGACTGGCCTGAGCGGGTGGATGGCAGAACGGGGGTTGCTTTGTGTAACGGTGGGGGATAACATGCTTAGAGCCACCAGGGATAGGGGGATGTGGAAGGCCATGATCGCCTACATCCTGAAAGGACAAGGCACATAGAAGAAGGTGTTGATAACCTTTTATAACTGCCTCAGCAAGTTGTCATAGTGAAGTATCTTGTTATTATCATCTTTCTCTTTGCTGACTGTGGGAAGGAAGAAGAGGTAAAGGAAATTAGCATGCGTGAGGAAGGAGAACGAATGTGTGACAGGACCTTATGTCCAGGTCAATGGTTTGAAGTTTTTGTCACATTTTAGCATATTGTCTCTAATTTCTGCTCTCATCTGACTGCTTTGACATTCTTTTTTCTTTTTATACTGAAAGACTTTTTAAACATAGGTTTGTTAACTTTCCTAGTGAGAAAATTAATTTAACAGCAAATCGTGATATTTGGCTTCGTCTTTTACTTTTGGTATGTGGTCAATCCTTTTTCTTATTCATGAAAATTTAGATTTCACATGGAATTGTGAATTTTTGTAAAAGTTAAGAAAAGTAAATTACTTTTAATTCTGTGTTCAACACAATAGCACCCTCCATTGAAGATCGTAAATAAGCACCATATTTTTTGCATTCTAAAATGCTGAGGCCATCACCTTCCCTGTAGATGAAATGAAGAAGGCGTGTTTCCACGGCATGGATTGTCTTTTTATCTCTGGCTCAAAGTTATGAACCCAACACTCATCCTAGGTTAGGGAACGTTCAAGGAAACCAGTTAGATCTGCCTCAAATAATGTCAGATTTTACAGTAATGAGATCAGCCTGATGAACTTTGATAAGGTGTCAGACAACATGGCACGTACCAAGTAGAAACCTTTGTCATGCCAAGTTCATTGAGCAGAATATCCTTTACTCTCTCATGAGATATGTTAATTGGCGATTTGATTTATAGTCTCCATGTCATGAAAACAGTCAATGTTTTCATCAGTGGTGGCTGTTGTAGGATGCCCAGACTTAGTTACCTTCAAGACTTTCCCTTCCTCTTCTGAATTCAGCTGTTTACTTTTGTACTTTTAATAAAGCTGGCGTGTCATCTCCTAATACAGCTAGCCTATCAGCATGAATATCTATCGGTGTTAAACTCTTTTCTGCAATTGGAGTAGTTAGACTAAACTATCACCCAGTTCACACTCCACCCACGTCTGTTGAACAGGTGAAGAGGCTCATCCCTTGTTTCCTGTTTAGGATGCGGTTTCCGGTTTTCTCTTTTCCAATCTTTTCACTCCTATGTAGCCCCCTGCACATCAGTGGCGTTACCGCCTTGCTCTCGGGGTGATATGATTAAAAAAAAAAAAGTACTTGATAAAACTATGATGCAAATTTTTTTCATTTTCAAAAAAAGTCACTACTAGTTTTAAAAACTTTGAACAGTCAAAAATATCAGTTTGCCTTAAAAAAAAAAGCAAAAAAAAACATTGCAATTATTAAGAAGAAGAATTGAAATAAATTAATGTAAGATTTCACAGTTCTAGCATCACTCCTTCATAGTCAGCCTATAAACTTTTCAGTCCTTCCCTGTACCTGGAAATAAACAATGCAGTTATTAATGATTGAAATTGAAACATGCATGATTTCACAGTTCTAGCATCACTCCTTCATAATCAGCCTATGAACTTTGAAGACTACACTCATAATAACAAGTGCCACATAGTGTAACACCCCAACGGACCGTCCTAACAATTTCTCCGGCGACCGTTCTCCACGCTGTGATGTTGCCGGAAATTTGTAGAAAATGTCGGCCGGACAGCTGGGGGTACAAGATTGACTATAAGGAACGAACTTCCGCAACTTGGATGAGTTGAAAAGGATGCTTTATTCATTTAGAGTTAGCCTTGTCGGTTGGGGCAGGCGAATGTGACACACAGCTCTAATTCTAATTAATGGAGATCAACAAATCCAAACTGAATGAAACAAGACGAACGGAGAATCTTACTTCAAGCTAGCGCCCGGCGGGACTCAACTCTCCCCTCTAACTTAACTGTCTTAACTTAACTTGTCTTAACTGACTCACTTGTTAACTGACTCTATTTATTTAATATGAATCCGGAAATCCGGATATGCTTTAGACCACCGGTGACAAACACCGGCGACTGTAAGTCTGAAATTTCAGTTATCTTTTTTTTTTTTTATCTTAATAAGGCTTCCGCTGGAAAAGGCTTAATGTGTGGTCAAGATACAGTAAAGAACAGCCTTTGACTGGGTCATCGAAAACCTACCCGCTGAACTTCATCACTTTGTCAAATATTTACCGGAGGACAATTTTCCTCATAAAAGAAAAAGCGTTTATTTATTTATTTTTTTCCTCTTCTTTTTCACTTTTGTTAAATATGTTTTTAAACTATTTTCTATTCTAATCTATTTTCTATTTTAATCTATTATAATAAAATACATATATGTCTAGTTATCGTGTCACATAGCTATAAATATTTATTGGTGAGCAGTCTTTGAGAATTAACGCTATGGTGTGTGGGTAATAAAGTATTACTGATGTTACGTTGCTACTCATACCAGACACCAGGTTCGTCGACAGGGTGCAGCTTCTTTCAGTCACATGCTTAAACTCTTTTGCTAGATTGTTACCCATGAGTGGCAAAACAGTTTCCAGCAGTCAAACAGATTTTATGCTTGCATTGTAACCTGCTGCTATAAGTGAGCAAAGTAGAGATGAAGCATGGGAAAATCTGTAATGTGATCGATCCCGACTTGGTAGCTCAGATACAGTCACTTTCTCACCGGCGCAATGTGGCCACCTAGGTGTCCTTGACAAAATCCAAGAGAGAATTTGTAATGTGATCGATCCCGACTTGGCAGCTCAGATACAGTCACTTTCTCACCGGGGCAATGTGGCCACCTAGGTGTCCTTGACAAAATCCAAGAGAGAATTTGTAATGTGATCGATCCCGACTTGGCAGCTCAGATACAGTCACTTTCTCACTGGCGCAATGTGGCCACCTAGGTGTCCTTGACAAAATCCAACAGAGAATTTGTAATGTGATCGATCCCGACTTGGCAGCTCAGATACAGTCACTTTCTCACCGGGGCAATGTGGCTTCCCTGTGTCTCTTTGTGGCTTCCCTGTGTCTCTTCTATAAATATTTTCATGGCTTCAGTTCCGGTGAACTAAGCTCACTGGTGCTCCCTGTATATAAATTTACTCGAGCCACAAGATTAGCAACTGGGCCACACCCTTTTACTGTGAAACCAATAAATTGTAAACGCAAATTCTACTCCAGTAGCTTCTTTTCTCGCACTTCCCATCTGTGTAATTCCCTTCCATTTACTTGTTTCCCCAACGACTATAATCTCCAAGAATTTAAATGTAAAGTCGGTAGTCATCTCCTATCTCACTAACCAACATCCTCTCTCTCATACTCCTTTCTCCGTCCACTCCACTCTCGTCAGTATTCTCATCCTTCTCTTACCCACTTCCTGACACCCCTATAACCTGTCACTCTTTCTCAACTTTCCTCCTATGTAACCCCCCTGCAAAACAGTGGCAGTAAAACGCCTTGCTGGTGGGCAATATGATAACAAATAAAATGATTAAGTGGTGAGGTGCACAATGTAGCGGATGTCTTCCCTGTCTGTTCTCCAATGCCCGCCGTGTACCTTTTCTCAGGATGATCAGTTTTATATAATGCTATTCTATGCTGATGGGTTAAAAATAGATAGAAAGACGTACCCATAAAATGAGTGAAGATTATTTTTTTTTTTTTTTTTTTTTTTTTAAATGTGAAATCTCTGAAACCTAAAGAAATTTCCCACAGAAATTAGCAAATTGCAAGAGAAGCCATGTGATAAACTTGGACAGTGGATTGATGGAACCTGTCTTCCTGGCACGAGTTATCAAAACACAGGACAGGATAGATAATCTTATATCAGCAAAATTGGGAATGATAAAAATTACTTTATAACCAGCTGAGCAGACAGGGTTAGAATATAAAGTATATTTCTTTGTGCTTTAAGAAATTAATAACCCTGACAAAAATTAAGGAAGTCATCTGGTAAATATCTAAGAAGGAAACAGAATTTTCCTTGCATAGGAGAAATATGAAGTGATAAAATATAATTAATGATCACAAGTAAATGCAAGCACGAGGCTATCGAATTGAATCAGTTGAAGGAAGGCTGAGGTGGTGAGCAGAGGTGGAAAACTAGAGAAGGTGAAGAAATTGTTCACACCCTTTGAAGAGTGTTGATGTGAGATACCAGTGAAAGAAGGAATAAGTTATTTGGGCAGATTGATATCTGTGACTGTTACTCCTAGAAAGGGAAGAACCCTCAAATTGAAAAAGACAATCTTTGAAAGCCAAACAGCAAAAGAGACTCTTGTTAAGATTAGGAAAATCACCTATTTCCCCAAACCACTCATTCCCCACACCTGTTTTGTCCATATAAAGAGGTCATAACATAATCTGGTAACAAATTTTAACGAAACTTGGTTATAAGCAACCGACAATTTGTAATGATCAGGAGGCTATCGATGGTCGAGCGGTCTAAGACGTTACCAGATCAAATGGTAGCTTCCCCTATGTAAATAGGGGTCGCAGGTTCGAATCCTGCTAGATAGCACACATTTTCGTAATCAAAAATTTATCGTAAATATTCAGGCCGGTAGATATAAATATAAAATACTGTTTAATTAAAAACAGAATATCTACTTAAATACGAGTATCGGTAAAAATAATGTTCAAAATAATTCATTACAAATTGTCGGTTGCTTATAACCAAGTTTCATTAAAATTCGTTAATATCCGTAACATGTTTACATATATATATATATGTGTGTGTGTCTAATATATATATCAATTAAATATATATTAGACACACACACACAAAAATAAATACACAATAGTTTTTGTGTGTGTGTGTGTTAGATTAAATAAATTGCAAACATTGCTTATTTTTAATAAAATCCGTTCATACTCCCGGATAATATTTCGCGTATTACAATTGAAAGATGTCAGAAATGAGCTGTAACATTGACAGATGTTATTATCATTCATTTGTCATGGTACCCAAGTACATTCAACCTCTTTCTGAGATCATCTTCAGGGGTGTGAGGTATGGTAACAAAAAATAGCACAATAAATAATACAACTATCCTACACCAAGAAAACAACAAAAGCAAACTATATATTCTTGAAGCAATATTCATTAAAACACTTAAGTCATCAATTAATATAATCAGTTATGAATACTGTAGTAATGTTCTAAAATGTTTCTAAAAAGAACAGTTTTTTCATGCTTTAACACGTGCATGACCATGACATTAGATCATATAAAAAAATTCCATTTTGGATAATTTTGACGTTCATTAGAATACTAGCAATTTGTCAACTGTTATATTTGAAGCAAGAAAAAATGTACAGTAATTTTTAGCAACACAGTTTTGCAGTCATTTTTTGTTACCATAACTCACAACCCTGAAGATGTTCTCGGAAAGAGGTTGAAAGTACTTGGGTACCTTGAGAATTGAATGATAATAATAAAATCTGTCAACATTACAGCTCATTTCTGACATCTTTCAATTGTAATGCGCGAAAGATTATCCATGAGTATGAATGGATTTTATTAAAAATGAGCAGACATAATTTTTGTAATTTATTTAATCTGACATGTTTAAAAGAAAATTTGCTGCCTAAATACACACACACACACACACATATATATATATATATATATATATATATATATATAATAAAAAGTGTGAGAGGCTGTGACCGTTTAGTTTAAAGTGTATATTTATTGTTGTATAAAGATATTATACATATAATATTTTGAGTGTCACTAATGGTATTTGTGATGCTACACGTGTTTCAAGTCTAAGTTTGACTCTCTTCGGGCGAATAAATTTTTGGGCTTTACATATCAAGTTCCTTTTGTTTCTTTATATATAGGTAAGTAGAAAGTTAAAATAAAGAATAAAGAAATAAATCAAATCAATGAAGTGAAAAATAAAAAAATAAAGTTAATCCAATAAATCAAATGTTGGCGTGTTGAATAGTTTGCGTTTTCTCACATCAACACATGCATAAATGGATAAACAAATAAATAAATCAATCAATCAAGTGCTTATCCCAATTTGAAATGATTTTGGTTTGGGTTTTCACTCTTTAGTACTTAAAAATTATCTTCTAGGAGCCTTTGTTTATTTACATGTCTTTTCATCTGTCAGTTGGTTGCTTTTATTGCTTCAACGGTGGTTTGAATTTTGTGTGTGTGTGAGCACTCCTTGATTTTGTCTTTGAATTATTTTAGAATTATTTTTTATGGGTCATCTGGTTCTTTTTTATTGTTTGGGATTATCATTTGAATTTGGTGTGTATGTATGTATGTATGTATCTGTATTTTTGGGTGTGTGATATATACCCCTCCGGTTACACTCATGGTGACATACAGAGACAATAGAGAAGCAGTGTTGACTCGGTTCATTCTCTTGATTAATTCTTATAAAAGTTCTTGCCATGTATTTGCTCTTTAAGAGTGCTTTATTATTTTATTTTTATTTTTTTTTTTTTTTTTTTTGTTCAATAATTATGTTGTAGTGAAGAATATATACATATATATCCTCTTAATTATAATAGAGACCATTGTGTGCATGTATACTTGGGGTTTCATGTGTTATGCAGTCATCAGTTGCATATTCCAAACTGACAACTTTTGAGAATATGCACCTGATGATTGCATAATGCATGAAAAACTGAGGTGTGCTATTGACGTAGGATAATATATGGTAGCATCTAAAATTAGGTAACGAAAATGAAAAATTCAGTATCTCCAAAACTAACTGTCGAAATTGCATGAAATTTTCATTGATAGACATACACCTCCCCAACAATGTTGCTACCTTTCAGGTTACAGACAATAGAAAAAAAATTTATCACATATTTACTGTTTTTTTTTTTTTTTTTCTTTTTTTTATGTGTTCAAAAGTAGGGAACAAATTTAAATTTTATCTAAATAAATGAGAACAAAACAAAAGCCAAACTTGGAACTTAATATTTTTTTGTTTTTATTTTTAATGACTGCTGCAATTCTTCTCACAAGATTTTACCAAATTTTGACAATCAGTAACTGTAATTTTAACCCACTCTTCACATAGTTTCAGCCACAAATCTTCAACATTCGATGGATTTTGTGCCATGACATTCTCACCTAATGTTTTCCATAAGTTTTTAACAGGTTTCATATCTGGACTGTGCAGGCCAGTCAAAAATCTCCATTCCTTATTCCAATTCATCATGAGCTTCACCTTATGGCATGGAGCATTGTCTTGCATAAATAAAGGAGTGTCAATACCACTATTTTGCATCGCAGAAACAACATGACGTTCTAACAAATTTTTATATACTCCAGCACTTACTCTCGTGTTTAAACGTACAAGAGGCGAAGTTCCAAACACAGAAATTATTCCAAAGACCATTACACTGCCTCCACCAAACTTCATTATTTTCTTGGTACAATTCTTATTCATTGCTTCACCAGTTAGTCTTCGTGCTTGCTGTCACTCCAAAACAAATTGAACCTTGATTTGTTGCTGAAAAAACTTTGGTTCAATCAGCTTTTGACCAAGGTAGATGCTTCTTCACAAATGCTAACCTTGCTTTCTTTCCCCCCCCCCCGATCAGTGGCTTTTTCTTAGGACAGCATGCAAATAGGCCAATTTTGTGTAACCATCTTGATACAGTTTATCATGAGACCTTGATGTCGTATTTAATGTTTTCAGAAATGATTCCTGCAGTTCACAAACACTTTCAGTGTGAGGCGATACCTTATCCTGTCTTGCCTGACAGTAGTTTTTTGAGGTCAGCCAGGTTTCTTCTTGTGGGTTGTGCTACTGGTGTCATTATATAACTTTAAAACTCTGTTAGCAATACTTTCCGAATGGTTTTACCTTGTCAGCCATTTGTTGTACAATATTATTGTCCGAAGTTTCACAATTCCAGATTTAGTAGAAGAATAAAGTTTCGTTGAGACATGGCGGAAACTGCTGCAGTAATATTAAACAACCGTCAGCTTCTTTATATTTACAGACGTTTATCAGAAGAGCATATGATCAAACTGTAACCTTAACTTTTGTTCATTGTTCCCTAAGAGAAGTAGTAAATACGTGATAAATTCCATTCTGGGCAGACCTGAAACAGGCTACCACCACATTTTACTTTGTTTTCCATTTTTTTTTTTTTTTTTACTTTTTTCAACACAGTCCGATTGTTACTTAAACTTTCCGATTATCAAAAAGAATTTTGAAAAATTCAAATATTTAAACAAATTTGGTGTGGGTCAGTTTCTCATACGACATTAAAGTAAATCGATCCCCCATTTTCAATCCACTATAAGGTTGTATGAGAAACTGGTTCCCTCCCCCTCCCTCGCACCTAAAATTGTTTAAATATTGAAATCTTTGCTACTTTTCTTTGTCATTCATAAAGTTTAAGATGTAAAAGATAATATTGCACTGAAAAAAAGTCCAAAGAATTTGATGATGAATAAATTTACAGGTGGCGGTAATGTCATACCAGCGACTGGTTTCAAAATGGAGGCTCAATTTACAAAAACGTTGTATGAGAAACTGATCACCCCCAGAAAATGTTTAAAAGTTGAAATTTTTCAAAATTTTTTTTGTCAATTGTAAAGCTAAGGAAGTAATCGATAGTACTGCATTGAAAAAAGAAAATGAAAAACAACGAAAT
>JBBBDQ010002186.1:147500-392500 GCA_037127315.1 Ascarosepion bandense
CCTTAATATGGACCAGTGCTAATGATTAATATGGACCAGTGCTAATGATTAAACCAGTGTTTCCCAAACTTTTTTTTTTCTGGGCTGCATTTTTGGAATGATAATTTGCTAACAACTCACCAAATTTCATGTAATAAAAAGTACCTTAAAAAAAACAAAATAGAGAGAATTAGAGGGAGATAACCGTGGTTTTTAAGTCGGAGCATTATCATTGATAACTCTATCATACAATTTGCAGACTCTAGTTACTATATTCTTAATACTTGATATAATGCAAAAGTATCACAATGATAAAATGAGTCAATAATTATTTATAACTTTTTATACTGTGACTCATGCATGCAATTGCAAGTAATCAATAATATTTTAAATTTTGAAATCATATTTATTTTAAATTTTTGAAAGTGTTTCTAAATTTTTGCCTGTCAACCATTCTGCCTCACATGCTATCATCTTCTGCCACACCTATGAGGTATGCCACATTGTTTTGGAACCACTGGATTAAACAAATATTTTTTCTTTCTTTATATATTAGACGAGACTTTCTAATTACTAATAAAAAAGTTTCTAAAGCAACAAAAAAAAAAAGAAATATTTTTTAAATTTCTAAATATTAAAGAAATCTGAAACTTCCAATGACACAAATGTGTGCTAACTTCACCTTCAAGCACATGTGAAACCTGCAAATAAAAGTCAATTTTTCTCAATTGATATTTATTCGTAAGTTTCATCTCTTAGATGGTTCAACAAATATTCACTGCAGCAAAGGTAATTGTGACTTCATTAGATAATAATTCCCATTTTCTATTCTGGAATTTTCCATCAAAGCATTATAAGCACTGCTCCAATCAACAAAAGTTAAGCAATGTCAAGCCTGGTTAGTACCTAGATGTGCACTTGGGAATATCAGGTGCAGTAAGCTTTGATGTGCGACTATTATAATGGATAATGGCTCAAAATTGTTAACTGGAGACCCAAGTTCAGAATCTAGTTGCAGTCATTATATCTAAACTTATTTATAAATGGAACTTTGTGTGTGTGTCCGTTACCTATATCCTCCGAAACAGCTGAACCGATTTCTTGAAAATTTACACAGTTGTACTATAAGCGTCTGTGAATGTTCTTAGCTAGGTTTTGTGTCGAGGTACCCCCAATAAATATCAATAATCGAAAAAGTCGGGTTATAGGAGTTGTCCGATTTTAATCAAATTTGATGCACTCATCGACAAAGACATCAGAAACAATATTCAGAAGTTTCAAGGTTGCAGTTCTTACAATAGTGCAGAAAATCGATTTTTATATATATATATATATAAAGCAAGATGTTTGTGTATGTGTCTGTTTATTTGCTTGTAAGTCTTTTTTTTTTCAGCCCTTTTATTTTAGTTTTTGTTTCGCGTTTGGCTTTAAATAGGTATAATTGTAGTTCTTAGTCTCAGCCATGATACCATTTAGCCTTCAAAATTCAGTTTACGACGAAAAAAACTTATTTGATATCAATACCAGGAAATCAAAATTTGACTTACATCCATTCATTTTTCTTTCAGTCTACGGTTTCGCTTTAACTGGAAACAACTATTGCTTTTTAGTCTTTCGTGCCAACGTCCAAAGAGTCTGAGCTCCAGGACCATGGATTAGTTTTAAAGCTTTCATTACACCCGAGCAACGCCGGGCTATACTGCTAGTTCACTTATACAGGAATACATGAATTATTATGTCCAGAGATTAAAAAAAAATTTAAAATTTAAAAATATTTTCTGGCTTTATATTTTCTAAGCTATCGTCTAATTAGTAAGATTTGTATCACTAAAATCATTATTTTTTTAAAAACTAAATAAATAAAAAAATTTCGACTTCAGTTTTAAATGACTAATAAGTTGATATGTCGCGAAACGAAAACAACCAACCAACCAACCAGCCTGTCAGTGCTGTACATTTTAATACCACCAGTCTTTTTTAGTTCTTCATCAAAATGGGAAGAAAACAACTGCAGCAATAAAATCTTAACATATCAGTTCAGGGTCAGTTCGATTTATCAAGGCTGAAGCAGAAATGTAGGTAAATGGGGAGTTCTCCAATGATTAAATTCAGCTTCCCATGCCCCTATGTTAAATGCTTAATGATATTAAGTGCGATACATGATACACACTTGGGTGATCATGTCTCAAAAAGACTTGATTGACTGGGGAAAATATTTTCCTGCAGTAGACTGGTTGCCAACCAAAGCTCTCAAACCCAATCTGTCTTGCCATTTAACCCATAACTGGAAGGAGATGAGACAGATTAATACCTTTTCCCAAAGGTATTTGTGCATAACTGAATGCAATGAATTCAACTAGAACTTGAACTCTGCTCACCGATTTCTCATTCCAAGCCGATACCAATGCACCACAGCACACATAAACACAAGCAAAAAAGACTTTAAATTTGGCTTCTACATAAATTCCACGTTTTACAGAAAAGGGAAGCTTATGGCTTATATAATGTTAAAACACCGATCCTCATCTGATCACCAAAGTTGCTGTAAGCTTGGATAGGTTTTTGTAGTTCAATGGAAATGGCTCAGAATTTAAAATCAGAGAGCAGGGTTCCTATCCCAGTTGGGTTTATTATAACCCCATCTTATGCTCAAATATTCATGGCAAATGTATAAATCCACCTCCTCTCTAAACCAGTTATAGGTTAATTAGTAAGACTTCTACCAGAAAAAAAAAAACATTAGTATTTTCCAAAAATTCATGCAAATTAAAAATATTTTCTGGCTTTAAATAACCTGCAAAGGGTCGATAAGCCATAAAAAAAATAAAAATCTAAGATGTATGTTATCACATTTAAAATTTTCTTTTTTTTTTTTTTTTTTTTTTTTTACTCAAATAAGTAGTTTAATTTGCCATTATCATTTTCACGCTTCTTTTCAGCACTCAATGAGAAAGTCTGATATTCATTCATATTTAAGTTAATAAAAAACAAAATGGTCCCACTTAATTCAAAAATGAAAAAAAAAAAACATGAAACAAATTTTTGGATGATTCATTGAAATAAAATGATTCATCCAAAAACTCCTTTCATTTATCTTTTTTATTTGAAAATGTCATTTTGTCATTTCTTTGATACAAAATAAAAATCCCATACTTTCTAATAATCCCTTTTTGGTTGTGTTCTTAATTTTAAAAAGATGTATTTTTTTTATTTTTGTAATAAAATTATTTAATACATTTCTTGTTTCTCTTTTTATTTTGTCATTGTACAAATTAGAAGATGCCATTTTAAGAAGCAACTTTTTTGTTGTTTTCCTTTTTTTCTCTTCCTTTCTTTTTTTTTTCTCTTGTTTCCTGATAAAGAACAAGTACAAATCTACCAAAAATCCATTGGCCAAAAAAAAACCCACTACAGAAATAATCAAGTTTTCACTTCAAGAAAGCCCAATTCCCGAGCTATGGCTCTCCACAGCTTCTTAATTTTTATATCTTTAAACCATTTTTATCATTTTACCATTCCAATCTGTTGTATTGCCATGCAAGCTTCTTAGCTAGTTTACTTGCTGTTTCTCTCTTGCCTTTGACTTTCTTCATAGATCCCAGAATTGTGAACCTTGTTTCTCCAAAAAAAGACTCCCATAAAAAGAAATGTGATAATACCTGGCAATGAGAACCTTAAACCTTGACCCACATTCAAGGTTGAGCAGATGTACAGAGGCTCAAAACATATCCAAAGATCTCCACAAGCTTCAATCAATCATGTCTTATACAGTACCAGAAAATAAAGACAAGGAAGGTGCTAAGTTTTTAATGGGACATTATTATTTTAAAAACAAAGGAAACTTGAAACTAAAATTTTCATATGCAAAAATTTGTTTGATTACTTCTAGAGTTTGTCAATATCAATGTGAGAAGGTGTGGCCAATCCCCCCCCCCCACACACACACACATACACTCAGAAAGAAGAGACCACCACTACTGTGCAGGGGGGGAATATAGTGAGAGAATAACACTGGGTACAGTGGATATTGAAGAAAGGCTGAACGGGATTCAAGAAGATAGTAATTGATACTTCATTTAAATTTTTGTAGCTATCAGGGAAGCAAGTAAATAGAAGGTAGTTCCACACTTAGGAATTGCAGGAAAAGAAATTGTTGGAGTAGAAGTGGTGGTTGGATTTAACTGTTTTAATGGTAAAAGGGTGGGACCTAGATGCCAATCTAGTAGCAGACTTAATGTTGTCAGGGCACCAGGGGGAGAAAAATGCTCCTCAAAGTGGTTGCCATAAAAATATTTGTAGAAAAGACAGGGAAGTCATGTTGGTAAGAAAGTAGACTTGAGATGCCAAGTCAGGACAGATTACATAGCAGCTCATCCTTCGGATTTTGTGAAGAACATCAAGATGAATAGCGGTAGCACCTAACCAATTATGGCAACATTATTTAATGAACAGACAAATGGTAAATTTATAAATGTGCAAGATGGATTCTGACGAGAAAAACGTTCTGGCCCAACACAACATTGGATTTTCTCCATGCAAGGATGTGAGCGATCTTAGTCTCCTTGGCTAGGACAAATACACATTTCAAACTCAGCTGAGTCAAGCACCTGTTTACATGGCAGAGGGCAGCCCCTGATATCCTGTGAGGTGTAAATATGTACCTGGTTGCTATGGTGTCATTTTCCAGGACGGCTGTTTGATGCATCTAATTCTACTAATGTCCTGGTGTGACTGTTTACTTAGGTATCTCTTAGCGGGAATTCATTGCAGATTAGTGGCACCACAGATCAACTCTTCTTAGAACAAACATTGCTCATTTGCATTAAATATGATTCAGACTTCTGGTGTTTTCTGATGGGAATCATGCTACTTAAAGATTCCTGATTCTGTATTTTGCTGTCTTATCCTCTCCAAAAATAAATATTTTTTTCTTGATCTATGATGCTGACGACATAAGTATTCATATTTAACATTTAATATAGGCGATACAAGAACTGAACGCACAAGAGGTTGTGCTTGGGGTAGTTTTGTTCAACACTGCAAGATGCCACAAAACCAAAACATTAACCTAAGAAAGAAAGTCATGTTCTTGAATAGCCTATTCAGATATAGACTCTTATATGGCTGGCGTTTATTCAGAAATGTCTAAAGCATGTGCGTTGTGGATATTGTCTCAGAATGAGAAATCAAAGAGACTAGTTCGAATTCCATTTGAATTCGTTGATTTCACTTATGTGCAAATTCCCTTGTGAAAGGTATTAATCCGCATCTTCTCCTTTCAGATATGGGTTAAATAGCAGGACAGATTGGATTCTGGTATAATATGTTGCCTAACACTTTGATTCTAGCATAATATGTGGCTTACTCGGTTTGAATCTGCCCTACAGTTGTATAATATCTTGCCTGGTATAAAATTTCGCCCAGAAGTGTATTTGCATTTTGTAGCAGGATTTGAAAGAAAATGGGTAATGTTTTAAAATGTCAAGTGAGTGTGAAAATGCAGGTGTCGAGCAAGAATTTTTGTTTTAACGGTGATGGTAAAAAAAAGTCAGTGCCTGTGGTGTGACGGAGTACAAGGGAAGTTCTAGCTGTCAGTGAGGTTATCTATTTAAGTAGCTGTCAGAGTCAGTGAGATTAGTCTAGCAGTTTGCAGTTGGGGTTGTAGGAAACAGTCGAGTCGGGCGCAGCCGGCTGACTGCTCGTCTGCGCATGCCTTCCACCAAACCCGATCCAAACCACCTACTCCCCTTCACAAGCATGTCACTCAAGAAGTACAAATAAAGAGAATATTTTTATACATATATGAATGTTGTTGTCATTTTGCCGTGTGACAAATCAACTCACTTTGGATTCAATTAATGTTACGTCGATTTTATCAGCGAAAAGGTCGTCATTTTGATTCCAGTTTATATTTCGGCAAGACAGTCATTTTTGCAGCTAGAGAATTTCGTCATTTATCAGTGAAGAAGATACACAAATTTTGGTTCGAGTCTTGTTCTCAACGCCGAAATGTTGGCAGTATATTTTCGTCAGCGAATCATAAGTTTATAGTCTTGTCGAATTGACTCCAGTTTTTATTCTAGCTGAATTGTACCAAGTTTATATTCCCCTCATTTTGAATAAAAAAGACACCTTGAAAGTTTGGCAGAAGTTTATTTTCGTTGAAGCGGCATATACCAGAAGAAGTATAAAACAATACCCCAGTAACAGTATATTTATAGATATACGTATTCGGCTATTTATTGAAACTAATTATTTTCGCTAATCCTAAACCGACAGTGAAAATACTTACTTATAATACGGTGCTTAAGGAAGGCTACATACCATATCAGTGGCAGAATTGCGTAAGCCACATTCAAAAGGTAGGCTACATACCATACCAGTGGCAGAATTTCCTTAGCCACATTAAAGAGGTAGGCTACATACCGTAAGAGTGGCAGAATGACGTAAGCCACACTTAAAAGGTAGGCTACATACCATACCAGTGTCAGAATTTCGTAAGCAACATTCAAAAGTTAGGCTGCATACCATGCCAGTGGCAGAATTTCGTAAATCCCATTTAAAAGGCAGGCAACATACCATGCCAGTGGCAAAATTTCGTAAGCCACATTCAAAAGGTAGGCTACATATATCTGTGGCAGAATTTCGTAAGCCACATTGAAAAAGTAGACAACATACCATGCCAGTAGCAGAATTTCGTAAGCTACATTCAAAAAATGTGCTACATACAATAGAAGTAGCAGAATATTATAAACCAAATTCAATTTATAGGCTATATAATGTATCAGTGGCTGAATTTATAAGCCACATTCAAAACGTAAGTTAAATACCATACCAATCGCAGAATTTATAAGCCACATTCAAAAGATAGGCTACATACCATACCAGTGGCAGAAATAAGTAAGCCACATTCACAAAGTTGGATACATATCATACCAGTGGCAGAAATAAGTAAGCCACATGCAAAAGGTAGGCTAGATACCATACCAGTAGCAGAATATCGTGAACCAAATTCAATTAATAGGCTACATCCTATATTAGTGGTTGAATTCATAAGCCACATTCAAAAGTTGGGTAACATATCATACCAGCTGTAATTACCATTGCCACATGAAACATGCGTGACAGAACTGACAAACTTCGGGTATATATTGTAAAAGGCTTTATTTCCTTTGCAGTAATTGTGCAGCTGTGAAAACTGCAATTAAGACAAACAAATAACATGAGTACATGGAGGAAGAATGTACACAAGGATAGATAATTACAAAATCCTAAAAAATAAGGAAATAAACAATGAAATTTACATAAATAATTGTAACAAAAACAGGGGAACTTATAACAAGTGTTTAAATCAGCAGGAATCATTTGCATCGCCAAAGCATTACGTTTTTACAAATTAAGGAAGGGTCTAAAAGGCAATAAAACTTTAGAAGAATTAAATTCTATTATTAACTATAAAATTTGTCTGGAAAAATGTTAATTACCTCGTTGGCACCTCGTGTGATCTATGACAATTGAGTTACTCCCTAACAGTACCGAAAATGAATGTGCTGCCACTGGAGATAACAAATTTACGTCTGACCTCTTAAAAGGTCTCAATCCAAAAGACTGTTAAGGGGGGTTTTATTTCTTACGCAGAGACCAAAAATCCTACATTTTAGAAAAGGTTGCCGAAAAAACAGCTTATTTGTTCTATTTTTACTGTTTTGTCTCATAATTCACTTTTAGACCTCATTATTGCTTTATGTTATCCTAAAATATGTTTTCTGGCAACACTGTCCCACTTCTCCCACGTCTATTGAAAAGGAGTAGAGGCTTGAACTTTGTTTCCTGTTTAGGATGTGGTTTCCGGCTTTCTCTTTTCTCCCTTCAGACCTTGGTATTGGAGCTTCCGTGACTTTCCTGCGATCTGGCCGGTTGGTGGCAACGGCTCATCACTGTGAGGGTACCGGGTTGGCAGTTTCCTGGTTGCTGCTTCCGACTGGTAATTAGGAGCCCTAACTCTTGCGTAGCGTCAAGAGCGGCTGCTCTGATCAACAGTTGTATAATATCGGGGTTCTTGTAGTGCCATGTCGCGCATGGATAGGTGTCCCTGCAAGCGCCTTCGGTGGGCAACCCTGAGGCCACACCTTGTTGCAGCCTGAGCCAGTTTCCCTCCCAGCACAGATCGTGGATAATGACCGCCTGTATCCTCTACTGTAGGTCCCTTTCTATAAGCAAAAACATATGACAAACAAAATCAGAAAAAAACCCTAAACCAGCAAAAACCAAACCACCTAAACCCCTTAACATTTCTTTCACTAACATCCGGGGCATTCGTACTAACTTTCCTAGCGTAGAAGCGTTCCTGCATGAAAAGTCCCCGAACATCCTTGCGCTCTGTGAAACTAACCTCAACTCATCTATTCCCTTCTCTGACCTCTACATCCCTGGTTATCTTCCCCTCTTAAGGAAGGATTCCACTATCCACATGCATGGGCTGGGGGTCTACGTCAGCGAACACCTCCCCATAGCTAGGGTGTCTTCGCTCGAATCTACTGACCACCAATATGTATGTCTCCGTCTGTCTCTCCTCAGCTCGGTTAGTTACCTATTCTTTCTTTACCGTTCTCCCTCCTCTCCTGACTGCTCCCTACTAGATAGCATTGCTGACAACATAGATAAGGCTATTTCCTACCACCCATTCGCCCACATATTTGTATTCGGAGACCTCAACGCCCATCACTCTGAGTGGCTTGAAAACTCTGTTACCGATCCAGCGGGCATCCACGCCATGAACTTCGCTATTTCCCAATCCCTTACGCAAGTGGTGGACTTCCCCACTCGATTCCCAAGCACCCCCTCGGGTCATTCCTCACTACTTGATATATGTTTTACCTCTGCACCTGACGCCTGTCAAGTCTCGCAGCTTAGTCTTCTCGGCAACTCCGACCATGCTGTCGTCTCTCTCAGTATTTCTTTCCACTCTCACTCCCCGCCCCCAGGAGCCCCCTACCTATAGGACCTCCTACCTCTACCAAAAAGCTGACTGGGATGCCTTTCGCGATTTCCTCTGCGACGTCCCCTGGGGAAAAGTGTTCGATCTCCCAGTTGATGACTGTGCCTCTGAAGTTTCGTCAAGGGTGAAAGCTGGCATTGACGCCTTCATACCCACCAGGAAGTATTGCCTAAAACCTCATTCCTCTCCGTGGTTCTCTCCTGCCTGCTCGGCTGCCATTGCCCACAGGAACCATTACTTCCGTCTATTCCGGAGACAGTCAACTGATCAAAATAGGCGCCTATTCACGTCCGCTCGCAATGAGTGCAAAAGAACCCTAAATGACGCCAAACGGTTGTTTGCTGAGAGAATGCGATAGCGCATTGCTGACCGCAAGTTCGGTTCCAAGGACTATTGGAGGATTTTCAAACGAGTGCTGAACAAAAGCAAATCCTCAATACTTCTTCTAATCCATGAATTTGAGGTTCTCACGTCATCTGCGAACAAAGCTGAGTGCTTTGCCCGCAGATTCTCATCCAACTCCACATTTGACTCATCTGGAGTATACCCACCCAACTTCCCTATTAGAACTGAGGCCAAACTGCACAACGTATATATCACCCCGTCAGCAGTATCCCGAGTAATTTCTAAACTTGACCCCCATAAGGCGAGCGGAGACGATGGAATCCCGGTGATAGTCCTTAAGAGGTGTGCTCCTGAACTCTCCCCTGTCCTCTCTAAACTGTACAACTACTGCCTTTCTGCTTCCTGTTTTCCTGCATGCTGGAAGTTCTCTTCAGTCGTTCCTGTATTTAAGAATTGTGGTGAACACTCGGACCCATCCAATTATCGCCCTATCAGTCTTCTACCGATATTCAGTGAAGTGTTCGAGGCCATAATCAATGCCGAAATAGTTCAACATCTCACTGCCCACAAACTCTTCTCTGACAAGCAATATGGCTTCCGCTTTGCCAGGTCCAACGCCGGCTTGCTAACAACCGTAACGGAGTACATGCTCCAAACCCTTGATGAGTCTGACGAGGCCCGAGCGGTTGCTCTGGACATCTCCAAGGCTTTTGACAGGGTTTGGCACTCTGGCCTTCTATGCAAGCTACGGGGTTACGGTATTACCGGACGCCTGCTTGATCTAATCCAATTTTTTTTAAATAACGGCAAAATGAAGGTCGTTCTGAATGGGCATACCTCTTCATCCTACAGCACGAATGCTGGTGTCCCACAGGGCTCTATCCTGGGCCCGACGCTCTTCCTTATTTTCATCAACGACCTCCCAGATGAGATCAAGGGCCAAGTCGGTATCTACGCAGATGACACCACAATATATTCCCGCACCAGTAAGAAATCTGTCGTGGTGGATAGACATAATCTCGCTACTGACCTTGAACGGGATCTACACTCTGTGGTGAATTGGGGCAGGACGTGGCTTGTCAACTTCAATGCGTCTAAGACCAAGCTGTTGTCTGTCAACCTTCACAGGCAACCTCTCCTGCCTCCCATAAGCATGGACCAAGCGATTCTCCCTGAGAGCAATACACTGCGCCTCCTTGGCCTTACCCTCTCTTCAGATCTCAAATGGAACCACTATATCGAATCCATAGCTAAATCTACTGCTAAGAAGGTTGGGTTATTATGTCGATCCAGGATGTTTTTTCCGCCTGAATCCATCCTGCATATATACAAGTCAACCATCCGTCCGTGCATGGAGTATTGCTGCCATTTATGGTCAGGCGCCCCTGCCGTTCACCTCGGTGTTCTCGACAGGCCCCAAAGGAGAGTCTGTAACGTAATAGGTACTGACTTGGCGGCTCGACTGCAGCCACTTCCATACCGACGAAATGTGGCCTCCCTTTGTCTGTTCTATAAATACTTTCATGGCCTCTGCTCGGACGAACTTAAGTCACTGGTGCCTCCGCAACAGGTGTTTACTCGTGCAACCAGACTGGCAACTGGGACTCACCCATTCACAGTTAGGTTAGCCAAATGCAGACGACAATTCTACTCCTGCAGCTTCTTCTCTCGCACTTTCCGCCTGTGGAACTCGCTCCCATATTCTTGCTTTCCTGACGGCTACAACCTCCAAAAATTTAAGTGCAATGTCAATACTCATCTATTAACCACTTGACTTTAGTTCTTTCACCACCGCGTATATCCTTCCCTTCCTCTCCACCTTTGAAACTGTCAACACTCCTGCATTCTCATCTTTCTATTGCTCCTTTCTAACTGGTTTGTACTCCCCATTCTCTTCTAATTACTCTTTTTACTGTTATGTAGCCCCCCGCACATCAGTGGCACTTCTGCCTTGCTCGGAGTGAATTGATTAAAAAAAAGGCGGGGGACAAGGCCACCGGTCAAGAATACAGGGCTGGCTTCGGCGAGTTTGGTAGCAAATGGTGCCTGGCGGCAGCTACACCAGTGACAGAATTTCGTAAGCCACATTCAAAAGTTAGGCTACATACCATAGCAGTGGCAGAATTTAGCAAGCCACATTCAAAATTTAGGCTACATACCATAGCAGTGGCAGAATTTAGCAAGCCACATTCAAAATGTAGTCTACATATCATACCAGTGGCACAATTTAGCAAGCCACATTCAATTCATGCCATTCAGTGGCATAATTTTGTAAGCCACATTCAATTTATGGGCTACATACCGGCACCGAAATAACACAGTAGATGCATGTTAAATTGTAAATTGAAATAATATTATTTTTATTATTTCTGTGTACTAGTGTTTGCGTATTTTAGTTTTAATTTAGCATCT
This sequence comes from Ascarosepion bandense, assembly GCA_037127315.1. Classification (NCBI taxonomy): domain Eukaryota; kingdom Metazoa; phylum Mollusca; class Cephalopoda; order Sepiida; family Sepiidae; genus Ascarosepion; species Ascarosepion bandense. The sequence goes on from JBBBDQ010002186.1 coordinate 159,235, forward strand.
GATAGAGGTAGACAGTTGCTTCGTCTCATGGTAAGCAAGGTGCCTAGGAGAGAAGATGGCTAATAGTAGCAATCAACCAGATATGACAACAGTATTCAATGTACGGACGAATCGTTGATTTATAAATGTGCAAGATGGATTCTGTCGACAAAAACCTACCCGGTACAATGACTTCATTTTCTAGCTGTAGATGTAGCTATTGATTCTATGTTGTCCTTCCACTTGAGCTCGGTTGAGAGAGTGAGGACGAGGAGGCGCAGTGCATTGTTTTCAGGTAGGAAAGCTTCTCTATGGCGGTTAAAGGAGAACAACTTTGTTTTGGATGCATTAAAATTTACGGGCAATTTCTTACCACAATCCATCACAGATTAGAGGTCATTTCCAAGTAAAGTGGTGAGGTTTACTTTGTCAGCCTTGGCAGATTTCTTATTTAGATGGGAATAAACGGTGTTGTCATCTACATTGATGGGAAATGATTATATCAGAAAGATCATTGATGAACTACGGGAAAAACGTAGGACATAGAATAGAGTCTTGTGGGACACCCGCGTTCACATGAAAGAATATGGAAGCTTGCTCGTTTAAAACATCCTTCATTCTGCCACTGCTATGGTATGTAGCCTTCATTTGACAGAAAAAATTGGATTAAATCTTACACTTGTCCAGTTATGTCGTAGCTCTGTAGCTTGGGCATATAGTGGGTTATCCGTTCTAGTGAAACGTAGTTGTATGTTGAAACAGATTAACTGAATTTGGCCTCGTTAGTAGATAGCCCACTATAAGTTATAAAATGAGTTATAAAACAAGAAAATCAAATTGAGTATAGAAACAACATTTTATATATACACAGATATCAATTAAGGTTCTTTAGCAAATAAAATAATGTCTTTAGGATGGGTCCAACGGACGTTAAAATGTTCACAGCAATAAATGCTGAAAAGAGAGTTTGTGCGTATGTATATGTGGGAGCGTTTGTCCGTTAGGAATGTCTTTGATGTCTCCGTCCGTTGGTCGGGTAAGTAGCTCAGGGGACAGCGAAGAAGAAGGTGAGAGGGAAGAGCGAGGCGAGCATAGTGGATCGCTTGACAAGGTCAAGGGACGTGCTAATTATGCTCGCACTTTCTCAACTGGCGATGCTTTTTGTGTCGGCTTTTTATTTCGTCTTTGTGGGTCCCAGCAGGTCATATGGGAATTCACACCCGTATTTAATTCTGGGCTTCACATTGGATGGTAAATAAAATTCGCGTAGGCTCGCGAACTAGAATTTGATTTTTAATTAATTTTTGGTTCTCTGCCGGAACATATGCGTGGAGACGGGTGCGCAAAGACCAGTTTTGGTCATTTGCTTTCTGGACCTGAGAGTGCAAACATCCGGTCCGTCGCTTTGCTCGGTATCACCACAGACAAAAGGCCAAACCGCTTTTGAGATATCCAGGACAACAACTTGAGCTTCGCAGTTCTTATCAAGAGCCCGATATATATATTCGGTGATGGCTATTAGAATATCAGCGGTTGGCCTGGCGAAGCGGAAGCAATAGTGCTTGTCAGAGAGAAGGTTGCTGGATGTGAGATGATGAATCATTTCAGAATTGATAATAGCCTAGAAGAATTTGCCAAAAATTAGTAAGAGGCTGGTAGAGCGATAGCTAGAGAAGCTGGAGCGTTCTCCAGAGTTTTTTTTATAATCATTTCACCCTAAGCAAGGCAGAACTGCCACTGGTGTGCAGGGGGTTACAGAGAGAGAAAAAAACAGGATACAGGGAATGCCAAAGAAAGGGTAAGAGGTGGATGGGATTTAAGGAGATGGAAGATGGCAACTGACGCTAAATAAAGGAGAAGTGAGACCTTTGAATTTTCTCCCTCAAAAACAACGCCTATCACCATCATCATCAACCACCCGATGAGACGTTTTCTTCTTTATGTCGAAACAAAATGTACACCTTTGCAGCAAATTACAACTTTTACATGTTCTAAACTATAACTTATAATAAATATTCATTGCTCTATTTCTGTATTGAGCACTGTTTTAAATTAATGTTTTGAATGTTGTTAATACATTCTTCATTCTTTATTCACTTGAAGATATATATATATATATATATATATATATATTCTACAATTTCAATACAAAATCTAAAATGTTTTCTAAATTATATTACTCTGTTAAATTAAATAAATAAATTTAACATTGAGTTCTTTTGAGTTTTTGTCTATCGGAATTTACCAGACCTATATACCAAGTATTCTACGTTTTATATATATAATTCCAGGTGAAGAGGACTCAAGGTTTTTTACTTTGAGTGCTCTGGCTTTTATTTTATTATGAACAGTGCTCAATATAATGAGTATTATAGAGCTTAATATAATTTAAAAGCAAGAGCTTCAGAGTAGGACTTCCAACAAGCAATAAAGCAAGAAGCAGCGAAGCTATAATTATAGAGTTTGAAGAGAACAGGGTTAGGGTTAGGGTTAGGGTTGGGGTTAGGGTTAGGGTTAGGGTTAGGGTTAGGGTTCAGGTGCACATTTCTTTAGGACGATTACTGGAATCCCATCACCTTCACTTGCCTTATCGGAGAATCTTAGAATTAATTTTTGAGACCAGAGACGGGGTTATATATACTTCACCCATTTTGGCCTCAGTTTTAATTAGAAAGTCTGGTATGGGAACTCTAGACGACTTAAATGTGGATTTTGAAGAGAATTTGCGAGCAAAGCATTCAGCCTTGTCCACTGTTGATGGGAGGACCTCAAAATTATTGAATAGACGAGGGATCGAACGTTTGCTGTTGTTTAGCACGTATTTGCAGAGCTGCCAGTAGTCGTTGGAGCCAAACATGTGGGATGCTACACACAGCTTTATTCTATCAGCAAACATCAGCTTAGCATAATTTGGGACACGCTTGCATTCATTAAAAGCAGAGACAAAATGGCGACTATTGTAGTCAGACGTGTCACTCCGGTAAAGCTGGAAATAGGGATTCCTGCGTGCAATGGCTGCCGAGCAAGCAAGGGAGAACCAAGGGAAAGAACGAAGAAACATCCTGGCTTGGATGAAAGCATCGATGCCAGCTTTCACCCGGAATGAGTTCTCAGAGGTGCAGTCTTTAACAGAGAGACTAAAAACTTTGTTCTAAGAAAAATCACAAAGGAAGTCGCTGAACAACTCCCAGCCCACTTTTTGATATCAATAAGATATTCAGCTGGTAGGAGGTTCCTGAAATAAATGGGGCGGAAGGAGATATTAACGGAAACCACAGCATGTTCAGAGTTGCCAAGAGAATAGAGCTGCATGGCATGATATGAATCAGAGTTAGCAGTCAAGCAGAGATTTAGCAGAGAAGCATGTTCTTCATGGTTATTAGGGAATCGTGTTGGGAAATCTACCACTTGCGTGAGAGATTAAATGATTGAAAACTTCAGGGTAGGGATACCAGGAAGATCAGTATCAGAATTTTCCAACCACTTCGAATGGTGGGCATTAAAGTCACTCAACCCAATTATATTAGAGGACAGAGCCGAGGCGACAGAGACACTGGCTTCCAGTACGACTTCAGTTCAGCTCAGCCTAGTCTGTCTGTCTGTCGGTCACTTGTAGCCAAGCTATTATTACTCTTTCTCTTTGTATCTGTTTGTACCTTTTGTTGGCGTAATATATGTTCTTGACCTACCACCGTGTTGACTCATTATTTTATGGTCCCATACCGGGTCCATATCACTTACAGTGTCTGAAATACTGCCTATCAAGGAACAGACAAGAGAGGAAGAGGAGCGGTAGAGAAAGAAAAGTTAGCTAACGGAGTTTAGTAGACAAAGATGGCGACACATATAAGAACGGTCTGGAGATTCAAAAGAGATGTTTGCTGATATAAATACCTTGCATGTAGATACTTGAGTCTTTCCTAAAAAGAGGGAGGTAAGCAGGGATCGAGAACTCACAGGATACAAAAATAAAAAGGGGTGTAAGACAACGATGTACCTTCTCACCGGATCTATTCAACATGTACAGCTAAATAATTCTAAGAGGGCTATAAATCCTGACAGTTTTTGTCATTAACGACCACAATCTAAAAATATATAAAACTAGCAGTATAACCCGGCGGTGCTCGGGTGTAATGAAAGCTTTAAAACTAATTCATGGTCCTGGAGCTCAGACTCTTTGGACGTTGGCACGAAAGACTAAAAAGCAATAGTTGTTTCCAGTTAAAGTGAAACCGTAGACTGAAAGAAAAATCAATGGATGTAAGTCAAGTTTTGATTTCCTGGTATCGATATCAAATAAGTTTTTTTCGTCGTAAACTGAATTTTGAAGACTAAATAAGTCCTCTGAGTAAATGGTATCATGACTGAGACTAAGAGCTACAATTATACCTACTTAGAGCCAAACCCAAAGCAAAAACTAAAATAAAAGAGCTGAAAAAAATAGACATAGAAGCAGATAAACAGACACATACACAAACATCTTGCCTTTTATATATATATATATATATATTATCGATTTTCTGCACTGTTGTAAGAACTGCAGACTTGAAACTTCTGAATATCGTTTCTTATGCCTTTGTCTATGAGTGTATCAAATTTGATTAAAATCGGACCACTCTTTCTCTAACCGGATTTTTTTCTATTTTCGATATTTATCGGGAGTACCTCGACACAAAACCTAGCTAAGAACACTCTAAGAACACTCGCAGACGCTTATAGTATAACTGTGTAAATTTTCAAGAAAATCGGTTCAGTTGTTTCGGAGTCTATAGGTAACGGACACACACACACACACACACACACACACACACAGAGAAACACACACATACACAGAAACACATACACACAGACAAAGTTCCATTTATAAATAAGTTTAGATATGCTGATGATACAGTGCTGATAGTAGATACGGAAATGAAAATACAGAACCTTCTACAGAAGGTAGAACGAGAAAGTGAGAAGAAAGGGTTAAACATAAACTGAAAGAAAACCAAATGCTCGTTCATCAACAAAAAGAGGACCCCAAAATGCCAACTGCAAGCCGGGGATAATAAAATGAAACAGGTTCAGAAATTTAAATACTTGTTTAAGTGTTCTGATCCTGGATGAAAAGTGCAACACTGTGATCTAAAGGCGCATTGGCATGACTAATGACGTATATCAAATACTAAGCAGAATATTTTTTTTTTCATCGTTTCACCATAAGGCAAAGCAGTAACGCCACTGATGCACGGTGTAAAAGATTAGATAGGAGAAGAGTAAAGAGAAAGACGAACCAGTTACAGGGGGTGTCAGGGAAAGGAGCAAGAGAAGGATGGGAATACAGGTGTGATGACAGTTGCAAAAATAGAGAGAAAGGAAAAGATATACAGGGCGATGTAGAAAGAACTAGAGTCAAGTGGATAAGAGATGGGTACTGACATTGCATTTAAATTCCTGGAGATTGTAGACATCAGGAAAGCAAGAATATGGAAGAGAGTTCCACAGACGGCAAGTGCGAGAAAAGAAGCTGATGGAGTAGAATTGTCGGCTTCATTTGGTTGAGCTACCTGTAAATGGGTGAAATCCAGTTGCCAGTCTGGTTGAACGAGTAAACACCTGTGGCAGGGGTACAAGTGACATAAGTTCGTCGAAGAAGAAGCCATGAAAATATTTATAGAACAGACGTAGGGAAGCCACATCCCGTCGGTAAAAAAAGTGGCTCGAGTCGAGCGGCGAAGTCGGTACCTATCACATTACTAATTCTCCTTTGGAGCCTGTCGAGAACACTGAGATGAACAGCGGGGGCGCCTGACCATATATGACAACAGTATTCCATGCACGGAGTATTGAAAAAAAGGAAAATTTCGTTGGAAACAAAGAAAAGAGTACTGGACTCGTATGGGATATCTGTCCTCTTATATGTTAGCGAATGTTGGACAGTCTTCTCAGAGATCTTCTCAGAGATGAAGGAGAGACTCGAAGCAACAGAAATATGATTCTACAGAAGGATACTGAGGATATAATTATACTATACAGCTAAGGTTTCTGAGACACGTAATGAAGAAGGTGAGCTTAGTGAATCTAATACTCACAGGACGGATAGAAGGAAAGAGAAACAGGGGAAAGCAGCGCCAGATATACTTGATCGGCTTGACCATGTGGATGGTGGAGCGGGATTTGGGAGAGATACCAAGAGGAAAAATGTTAAAAGCGACAAGGAATAGGGGAAAGTGGAAGTGCATGAGCGCCTATGTTCTGAAAGGACATGGCATTCAAAAAGAAGTTATAGCTTAATTTCATAGCATACTGGCAGTATAGCCCGGCGTTGCTCGGGTGTAATGAAAGCTATAAAACTAATCCATGGTCCTGGAGCTCAGACTCAGCCTAAAGAATATTTGAAATAATAAAATAATTGCGACAATTTACCAATCGCACCTCACACACACACACACGTATATATATATATATATATATAGCAGAATAGCCCGGCGTTGCTCGGGTGTAATGAAAGCTATAAAACTAATCCATGGTCCTGGAGCTCAAACTCTTTGGTCGTTGGCACGAAACACTAAAAAGCAATAGTTGTTTCCAGTTAAAGCGAAACTGTAGACTAAAAGAAAAATGAATGGATGTAAGTCAAATTTTGATTTCCTGGTATCGATATCAAATAAGTTTTTTTCGTCGTAAACTGAATTTTGAAGGCTACATAAGTCCTTTGAGTAAATGGTATCATGGCTGAGACTAAAAACTACAATTATACCTACTTAGAGCCAAAACCGAAGTAAAAACTAAAATAAAAGGGCTGAAAAAAAAACAAAACAAACAGGCAGATAAAGAGACACACACACAAACATCTTGCCTTTTATATATATATATATTATCGATTTTCTGCATTATTGTAAGAACTGCAAACTTCAAACTTCAGAATATCGTTTCTTTGTCTATGAGTGTATCAAATTTGATTAAAATCGGACCACTCCTTCTATAACCCAATTTTTTCGATTGTCGATATTTATCAGGAGTACCTCGACACAAAACCTAGCTACGAACACTCGCAGACGCTTATAGTACAACTGTGTAAATTTTCAAGAAAATCGGTTCAGCCGTTTCGGAGTTTATAGGTAACGGACACGGACACACGCACGCACGCGCGCGCGCGCACACACACACACACACACACACACACACACACATACACACACACACACACACACACAGTTCCATTTATAAATAAGTTTAGATTTAGATTTCAGCGAGCAACCAAGTTTATTTGATTCCAACGTTAGAGGAACGTCATCACAACATCGAATTTTTCTGAACCCAAAATACAATTTATCTGCAACGTTGTAATTTTTGGTCTTCAGCTTCAGGGAAAAGGCGAACTTAACTCCACCATCGACGTTCTCTATAACGCCGTGAATGTATATCAGCGTTCGTTTACACACGCCAAGTCAAGTTCCCAGTCACTTGATATTATTTTTTTAATTTTGAAAACATTTGTTATCAGACTAAAGAGATAAATCACTAAACTGACATTTAATTTTTTTTTTATGTTCACTTTTTTTTTTCATGCTTTGTGTGAGCGAAACTTTTTTGTCCAGATGCCATTAGACTTGTTGCCGTTTAAGAATCGCACCATTTTATGTCTTATACCCACGCCGCTGTAAAATCAAATCGTCTGAAAGCTCGAAATTTTTTTTTGTTTTTTTCTTTCTTTCTTTCTTTCTTAAAAAAAAAGAAGACCTTTTTAAAGATCTTTTCTTTCCGTAACTTTTGTTTGTTGGAATCCCAACTTTTCATGATCATAAAGATCTGAACAGTAACTGTGACAATTGGACAGTAAAAAAAAAAAAAAAAAAAAAAAAAAAAAAACTGAACAAAACAAATTCTTGGACGAACACAGTTTGAGTTATCTCATTATAACTCCGAATGAAAACTGGACTTTAACCAATTTTTGTTGTTCAAAAACAGCTCGCTCGTCTCAGCATCTCTTTTCGTTTTTCTTTTAAATCCGGAGTCTAAAAAACTCTCATGATTACCAGCACAATGAAAAGTGATAATATTCAAGAAATATTTTAATCAAATTATACTTTTTGTATAGTCGTTTTTTTTCGTTTTTTTAAAATTTTTTATTAATTACTCGGGTGAATTAAATGGCGCCTATTTGTTGATGTTAAATCGGACACAAAGCAACACCAACTGAGAACTCTGACATCATCGCTGACTTATAATCACAACTGAATTATCAAAGCTGTGTTGGTGAGGCTCGAAGCAAGAACCAGAATGAATAAAAGTCATCGTTGCTCAGCAGCATACTTCATCATGAATCAGAGCAAAAAGCTAAGATGCAAATATCAAAACAAGTTTCTGTCGCCAAGCCACAAAATGTTCTGATTTTGTCCTGAAATTTTAATACAATACACGTTATTCTATCTTTTTGTCTGCAAAACTTGCTCTTTCTTTGACAGCCTTGTACCATGTGCCAAAGGTAGAATCCAAGCTCGATTGACCTGCAGTTCTTCGTGCTACCACTGAGCTTTATTCGCACCTGCCGCTCATTAACGTGGAATGTTTCTATGGTGATTTTTTTTTTCTGGTATCATTTGCTATGAAACAGACTCCGGAGTGGATGCTTCCTATGAACGCTACAAACTTAACCACTTGGTGCCAATTGTCAATTTTTACTTGTCTTCCATATCTTCATAATATTTACTTGCTTTTCTTACATTCATATAACACATTTGGTAATCCTCTACATTGACTGGCTCTTCAGCCTTGTATTGAATGAACTTCAGTTAAAAAACGTAAGTATGAAAATTTTTCAATTGATGAATAAGAATTTTTTTGTCGGGGAGGGGTTAAAATTTAATATGCTAATTCTGCAATATTCTCGAATATTCCTCGTGCAGGTTTGATTTTTATTAAATTCTTTTCTTTATTTCATATTATCAACTATTAACATTATACCCAATTTAGCTCATGATTTTCCCCATCTTGGAGCTACTCAATCGCAACTTTTTTCAGCTTTGAAAGATTTCGAAAACGTTTACGCGGCCTTGTGGGTGATGAATTATTTTCACTTCTACAGCCCCTTTCCTCATATCCGAAATATCACAAGCCTATCCCTACTCCATCAATATTCTCAATTTTTAGACGAGCTACATATTTTTGTTCCATCAGTTCAGGCCGTTACATCTAAAAGCAGTCATGCCATGTACACAGAGTCGAATCATCCCAATTCCCTCCGTATTCCACTGGTAAAAAGAAAGTTTCATTCGGGCATCTTCTACCGAGATACGCTACTTTGTTAAACAAATTCCTGAGAGAATGCTTCCTCGATGACTACGATCTTAACCTCTTCAAATCTAGGGTCTATTGTTATCTATCCTACATATCCTCATGATCTTAACTCACTCCTTTCATGTTTATGTAACAACTGCGTTCAGTAAGCCTCTATCTTGAATTTGGTGCACATTTATTCAGGTTAAGTTAATGATTGAATAGGCTTATGGCGAGTCCGACGACAATAAAATATCCTAAAACGTTCCTCCCTCGCTTCGTTAATTATTTGAAGTTAAGAACTTTAACAAAATATTGCAAAGAGAATCATAAATATACAGAAGTAAGGGGATACAAATAAAAAGATTTAAAATTGACAACTTTTTCTATTTCACTAAAACAGCCGTTAAACACTTTGTTTTTGTTTTTTATTTCGTTCGTTTGTTCTTTCTTTATTTTATTTTCTCAATGAAACCAAGTAGTGTCTTTCCCCTTTTTTTTCACACGATCAAGGAGGAATAACGCATTACATATGAAATATTGGCAGAGCGTAACGATCGTGCGAACTAACGAGAGGAGGGATAAGAACAATTATTAGTGTATGGCAGTTTTACTCAAAGCCGGTCGAAATGACTCGTGGCCCCGACCAAATCTATAATCGGGCCCAACTAATCTATGATACGGGATTCCCCACTATAACATATCTCGATTTTTATAAGGTAGCATTCATATAGAATACAAATTTTATCGTAATTTTATTATAAACAATACTGGATCATATCTAATCTAAACTTATTTATAAACGGAACTTTGTTTCTGTGTGTGTCCATTACCTATAGACTCCAAAACCGATTTTCTTGAAAATTTACACAGTTGTACTATAAGCGTCCGCGAGTGTTCTTAGCTAGGTTTTGTGTCGATGTACCCCCAATAAATGTCGAAAATCGATAATCGAAAAAATCGGGTTATAGAAGGAGTGGTCTGATTTTAATCAAATTTGATACACACAGACAAAGACATAAGAAACGATATTCAGAAGTTTCAAGGTTGCAGTTCTTACAATAGTGCAGAAAATCGATAATATATATATATAAAAGGCAAGATGTTTGTGTCTGTGTCTCTTTGTCTATATGTCCTTTATAGAAATCCATAATTTTTATCCGATTCTCACCAAACTTCACACAAATATTCTTTAGGCTGAGTGTGAGCTCCAGGACCATGGATTAGTTTTAAAGCTTAACATTACACCCGAGCAACGCCGGGCTATACTGCTAGTGTAATATAAGTGAACAATTCAACTAGAGTATTTGAAAATAAATACAATTCATTGAAATACGAATTAGAGACATGTCATAAGGATGTGCGTGGATATCGGTTCGGAACGAGAATTCGGAGAACCGAGTTCAAATTTCAGTTGAATTCGTTGCATTCACTTACGCGCATATACACTTGAGAAAGTATTAATCCGTCGCTTCTCCTTTCAAATATAAGTTAAATATCAGGACAGATTAGGTTCTATAGCCTTGGTTGACAGAAAGTCTACCTGAGAAATTAAAGGCAACCAACTTCGGGAAGATCATATCTTTCGAGACATGGTAATAAACTGTCAAACGTGATACACGCTTGAATACACGCTTTTCCATCTGAATTAAACCAAGAATGTTTTGCACCAACTTTTAGCATCAATTTTGGATTTGTTTACTAAAAGGTCGAACAATTTAACACACGGATAACATTTTAAAAATAGTGAAATTTATTTAGGGTTTCCTCGAGACTCAAAATGAACAGAATAAATTAAAAAAAAAAAAAAATGTGAACGTTAGTATCGCAGCATCCCCACATTCGCTAAAACACCGTATCTATGATACGAGACTGCTACTCCATCTCTCGATTATATCTTAAAGTAGTAATTATATAAAATATATTATTATATAATATATTATATAATATATTATATAAAATACAAATGTTACTGTAACCTTCAATATTTGACTACATTTCTGAGATGAGGTATAGTAATTATTTACATTAATTAGATTGTTCGGACTGTTGTCTTCATCTTTGTTGCCATATTCACCTTAAATACTGTCTATATTTCTGAGATGAGGTATTGTAATTATTTACAGGAGTTAAATTTTTCGGAATGTTGTCCTCATCTTTGTTGTCATATTCACCTTCAATATCTGTCTATATTTCTGAGATGAGGAATTGTAATTATTTACATCAGTTACATGGTTCGGACTGTTGTCCTCATCTTTGTTGCCATATTCACCTTCAATATCTGTCTATATTTCTGAGATGAGGTATAGTAATTATTTACATTAATTAGATTGTTCGGACTGTTGTCTTCATCTTTGTTGCCATATTCACCTTCAATATCTGTCTATATTTCTCAGATGAGGTATTGTAATTATTTACAGGAGTTAAATTTTTCGGAATGTTGTCCTCATCTTTGTTGCCATATTCACCTTCAATATCTGTCTATATTTCTCAGATGAGGTATTGTAATTATTTACAGGAGTTAAATTTTTCGGAATGTTGTCCTCATCTTTGTTGCCATATTCACCTTCAATATCTGTCTATATTTCTGAGATGAGGTATTGTAATTATTTACATTATTTACAATGTTCAGACTATTGTCCTCATCTTTGTTGCTATATTCAACTTCAATATCTGTCTATATTTCTGAGATGAGGTATTGTAATTATTTACATTATTTACATTGTTCGGACTGTTGTCCTCATCTTTGTGCCCATATTTACCTTCAATATCTGTCTATATTTCTGAGATGAGGAATTGTAATTATTTACACTATTTACATTGTTCAGGCTATTGTCCTCATCTTTGTTGCCATATTCACCTTCAATATCTGTCTATATTTCTGAGATGAGGTATTGTAATTATTTACATTATTTACATTGTTCGGACTGTTGTCCTCATCTTTGTTGCCATATTTACCTTCAATATCTGTCTATATTTCTGAGATGAGGAATTGTAATTATTTACATCAGTTACATGGTTCGGACTGTTGTCCACATCTTTATTGCCATATTCACCTTCAATATCTGTCTATATTTCTGAGATGAGGTATTGTAATTATTTACATTAGTTACATTGTTCGGACTGTTGTCCTCATCTTTGTTGCCATATTCACCTTCAATATCTGTCTATATTTCTGAGATGTGGTATTGTAAGTATTTACATCAGTTACATGGTTCGGACTGTTGTCCTCATCTTTGTTGCCATATTCACCTTCAATATATGTCTATATTTCTGAGATGAGGAATTGTAATTATTTACATCAGTTACATGGTTCGAACTGTTGTCCACATCTTTATTGCCATATTCACCTTCAATATCTGTCTATATTTCTGAGATGAGGTATTGTAATTATTTACATCAGTTACATTGTTCGGACTGTTGTCCTCATCTTTGTTGCCATATTTACCTTCAATATCTGTCTATATTTCTGAGCTGAGGTATTGTAATTATTTACATCAGTTACATGGTTCGGACTGTTGTCCACATCTTTATTGCCATATTCACCTTCAATATCTGTCTATATTTCTGAGATGAGGTATTGTAATTATTTACATCAGTTACATTGTTCGGACTGTTGTCCTCATCTTTGTTGCCATATTTACCTTCAATATCTGTCTATATTTCTGAGATGAGGTATTGTAATTATTTACATTAGTTACATTGTTCGGACTGTTGTCCTCATCTTTGTTGCCATATTCACCTTCAATATCTGTCTATATTTCTGAGATGTGGTATTGTAATTATTTACACTATTTACATTGTTCAGGCTGTTGTCCTCATCTTTGTTGCCATATTCACTTTCAATATCTGTCCATATTTCTGAGATGAGTTATTGTAATTATTTACATTAGTTACATTGTTGGGACTGTTGTCCTCATCTTTGTTGCCATATTCACCTTCAATATATGTCTATATTTCAGAGATGAGGAATTGTAATTATTTACATCGGTTACATGGTTCGGACTGTTGTCCACATCTTTATTGCCATATTCACCTTCAATATCTGTCTATATTTCTGAGATGAGGTATTGTAATTATTTACATTAGTTACATTGTTGGGACTGTTGTCCTCAACTTTGTTGCCATATTCACCTTCAATATATGTCTATATTTCTGAGATGAGGTATTGTAATTATTTACATCAGTTACATGGTTCGGACTGTTGTCCTCATCTTTGTTGCCATATTCACCTTCAATATCTGTCTATATTTCTGAGATGAGGTATTGTAATTATTTACATTATTTACATTGTTCTGACTGTTGTCCTCATCTTTGTTGCCATATTCACCTTCAATATCTGTCTATATTTCTGAGATGAGGAATTGTAATTATTTACATTAGTTACATTGTTCGGACTGTTGTCCTCATCTTTGTTGCCCTATTCACCTTCAATATCTGTCTATATTTCTGACATGAGGAATTGTAATTATTTACATCAGTTACATGGTTCGGACTGTTGTCCACATCTTTATTGCCATATTCACCTTCAATATCTGTCTATATTTCTGAGCTGAGGTATTGTAATTATTTACATCAGTTACATTGTTCGGATTGTTGTCCTCATCTTTGTTGCTATATTCACATTCAATATCTGTCTATATTTCTGAGCTGAGGTATTGTAATTATTTACATTAGTTACATTGTTCGGACTGTTGTCCTCATCTTTGTTGCCATATTCACATTCAATATCTGTCTATATTTCTGAGCTGAGTTATTGTAATTATTTACATTAGTTACATTGTTCGGACTGTTGTCCTCATCTTTGTTGCCATATTCACATTCAATATCTGTCTATATTTCTGAGATGAGGTATTGTAATTATTTACATTAGTTACATTGTTCGGACTGTTGTCCTCATCTTTGTTGCCATATTCACATTCAATATCTGTCTATATTTCTGAGATGAGGTATTGTAATTATTTACATTAAGTTACATTTATTCGGACTGTTGTCCTCATCTTTGTTGCCATATTCACATTCAATATCTGTCTATATTTCTGAGCTGAGGTATTGTAATTATTTACATTAGTTACATTGTTCGGACTGTTGTCCTCATCTTTGTTGCCATATTCACCTTCAATATCTGGTTCATATTTCTGAGCTGAGGTATTGTAATTATTTACATTAGTTACATTGTCTGGACTGTTGTCCTCATCTTTGTTGCCATATTCACATTCAATATCTGTCTATATTTCTGAGCTGAGGTATTGTAATTATTTACATTAGTTACATTGTTCGGACTGTTGTCCTCATCTTTGTTGCCATATTCACCTTCAATATCTGTCTATATTTCTGAGCTGAGGTATTGTAATTATTTACATTAGTTACATTGTTCGACTGTTGTCCTCATCTTGTTGCCATATTCACATTCAGTCTGTCTATATTTCTGAGCTGGAGGTATTGTAATTATTTACATTAGTTACATTGTTCGGACTGTTGTCCTCATCTTTGTTGCCATATTCACCTTCAATATCTGTCTATATTTCTGAGCTGAGGTATTGTAATTATTTACATTAGTTACATTGTTCGGACTGTTGTCCTCATCTTTTGTTGCCATATTCACCTTCAATATCTGTCTATATTTCTGAGCTGGGGTATTGTAAATATTTACATTAGTTACATTGTTCGGACTGTTGTCCTCATCTTTATTGCCATATTCACCTTCAATATCTGTCTATATTTCTGAGATGAGGAATTGTAATTATTTACATCAGGTTGTTCGGACTGTTGTCCTCATCTTTGTTGCCATATTCACATTCAATATCTGTCTATATTTCTGAGATGAGGAATTGTAATTATTTACATCAAGTTACATGGTTCGGACTGTTGTCCACATCTTTATTGCCATATTCACCTTCAATATCTGTCTATATTTCTGAGATGAGGTATTGTAATTATTTACATCAGTTACATTGTTCGGACTGTTGTCCTCATCTTTGTTGCCATATTTACCTTCAATATCTGTTCATATTTCTGAGATGAGGTATTGTAATTATTTACATTAGTTACATTGTTCGGACTGTTGTCCTCATCTTTGTTGCCATATTCACCTTCAATATCTGTCTATATTTCTTGGAGATGTGGTATTGTAATTATTTACACTATTTACATTGTTCAGGCTGTTGTCCTCATCTTTGTTGCCATATTCACTTTCAATATCTGTCCATATTTCTGAGATGATATTGTAATTATTTACATTAGTTACAATTGTTCTCGGACTGTTGTCCTCATCTTTGTTGCCATATTCACCTTCAATATATGTCTATATTTCTGAGATGAGGAATTGTAATGGCTTACATCAGTTACATGGTCTGGACTGTTGTCCACATCTTTATTGCCATATTCACCTTCAATATCTGTCTATATTTCTGAGATGAGGTATTGTAATTATTTACATTAGTTACATTGTTGGGACTGTTGTCCTCAACTTTGTTGCCATATTCACCTTCAATATATTTCTCATATTTTTGAGATGAGGTACGTAATTATTTACATCAGTTACATGGTTCGGACTGTTGTCCTCATCTTTGTTGCCATATTCACCTTCAATATCTGTCTATATTTGAGATGAGGTATTGAAATTATTTACATTATTTACATTGTTCTGACTGTTGTCCTCATCTTTGTTGCCATATTCACCTTCAATATCTGTCTATATTTCTGAGATGAGGAATTGTAATTATTTACATTAGTTACATTGTTCGGACTGTTGTCCTCATCTTTGTTGCCATATTCACCTTCAATATCTGTCTATATTTCTGAGATGAGGTATTGTAATTATTTACATTAGTTACATTGTTGGGACTGTTGTCCTCAACTTTGTTGCCATATTCACCTTCAATATATGTCTATATTTCTGAGATGAGGTATTGTAATTATTTACATCAGTTACATGGTTCGGACTGTTGTCCACATCTTTATTGCCATATTCACCTTCAATATCTGTCTATATTTTTGAGATGAGGTATTGTAATTATTTACATTAGTTACATTGTTGGGACTGTTGTCCTCATCTTTGTTGCCATATTCACCTTCAATATATGTCTATATTTCTGAGATGAGGTATTGTAATTATTTACATCAGTTACATGGTTCGGACTGTTGTCCTCATCTTTGTTGCCATATTCACCTTCAATATCTGTCTATATTTCTGAGATGAGGTATTGTAATTATTTACATTATTTACATTGTTCTGACTGTTGTCCTCATCTTTGTTGCCATATTCACCTTCAATATCTGTCTATATTTCTGAGATGAGGAATTTGTAATTATTTACATTAGTTACATTGTTCGGACTGTTGTCCTCATCTTTGTTGCCATATTCACCTTCAGTATCTGTCTATATTTCTGAGATGAGGAATTGTAATTATTTACATTAGTTACATTGTTCGGACTGTTGTCCTCATCTTTGTTGCCATATTCACCTTCAATATCTGTCTATATTTCTGAGATGAGGTATTGTAATTATTTACACTATTTACATTGTTCGGACTGTTGTCCTCATCTTTATTGCCATATTCACCTTCAATATCTGTCTATATTTCTGAGCTGAGGTATTGTAATTATTTACATCAGTTACATTGTTCGGATTGTTGTCCTCATCTTTGTTGCCATATTCACATTCAATATCTGTCTATATTTCTGAGCTGAGGTATTGTAATTATTTACATTAGTTACATTGTTCGGACTGTTGTCCTCATCTTTGTTGCCATATTCACATTCAATATCTGTCTATATTTCTGAGCTGAGGTATTGTAATTATTTACATTAGTTACATTGTTCGGACTGTTGTCCTCATCTTTGTTGCCATATTCACATTCAATATCTGTCTATATTTCTGAGATGAGGTATTGTAATTATTTACATTAGTTACATTGTTCGGACTGTTGTCCTCATCTTTGTTGCCATATTCACATTCAATATCTGTCTATATTTCTGAGCTGAGGTATTGTAATTATTTACATTAGTTACATTGTTCGGACTGTTGTCCTCATCTTTGTTGCCATATTCACATTCAATATCTGTCTATATTTCTGAGCTGAGGTATTGTAATTATTTACATTAGTTACATTGTTCGGACTGTTGTCCTCATCTTTGTTGCCATATTCACATTCAATATCTGTCTATATTTCTGAGCTGAGGTATTGTAATTATTTACATTAGTTACATTGTTCGGACTGTTGTCCTCATCTTTGTTGCCATATTCACATTCAATATCTGTCTATATTTCTGAGCTGGGGTATTGTAATTATTTACATTAGTTACATTGTTCGGTCTGTTGTCCTCATCTTTGTTGCCATATTCACCTTCAATATCTGTCTATATTTCTGAGATGAGGTATTGTAATTATTTACATTAGTTACATTGTTCGGACTGTTGTCCTCATCTTTGTTGCCCTATTCACATTCAATATCTGTCTATATTTCTGAGCTGAGGTATTGTAATTATTTACATTAGTTACATTGTTCGGACTGTTGTCCTCATCTTTGTTGCCATATTCACATTCAATATCTGTCTATATTTCTGAGATGAGGAATTGTAATTATTTACATTAGTTACATGGTTCGGACTGTTGTCCACATCTTTATTGCCATATTCACCTTCAATATCTGTCTATATTTCTGAGATGAGGAATTGTAATTATTTACATTAGTTACATTGTTCGGACTGTTGTCCTCATCTTTGTTGCCATATTCACCTTCAATATCTGTCTATATTTCTGAGATGAGGTATTGTAATTATTTACATTAGTTACATTGTTCGGACTGTTGTCCTCATCTTTGTTGCCATATTCACATTCAATATCTGTCTATATTTCTGAGATGAGGTATTGTAATTATTTACATTAGTTACATTGTTCTGACTGTTGTCCTCATCTTTGTTGCCATATTCACATTCAATATCTGTCTATATTTCTGAGCTGAGGTATTGTAATTATTTACATTAGTTACATTGTTCGGACTGTTGTCCTCATCTTTGTTGCCATATTCACATTCAATATCTGTCTATATTTCTGAGCTGAGGTATTGTAATTATTTACATTAGTTACATTGTTCGGACTGTTGTCCTCATCTTTGTTGCCATATTCACATTCAATATCTGTCTATATTTCTGAGATGAGGTATTGTAATTATTTACACTATTTACATTGTTCGGACTGTTGTCCTCATCTTTGTTGCCATATTCACATTCAATATCTGTCTATATTTCTGAGCTGAGGTATTGTAATTATTTACATTAGTTACATTGTTCGGACTGTTGTCCTCATCTTTGTTGCCATATTCACATTCAATATCTGTCTATATTTCTGAGCTGAGGTATTGTAATTATTTACATTAGTTACATTGTTCGGACTGTTGTCCTCATCTTTGTTGCCATATTCACATTCAATATCTGTCTATATTTCTGAGCTGAGGTATTGTAATTATTTACATTAGTTACATTGTTCGGACTGTTGTCCTCATCTTTGTTGCCATATTCACATTCAATATCTGTCTATATTTCTGAGCTGGGGTATTGTAATTATTTACATTAGTTACATTGTTCGGTCTGTTGTCCTCATCTTTGTTGCCATATTCACCTTCAATATCTGTCTATATTTCTGAGATGAGGTATTGTAATTATTTACATTAGTTACATTGTTCGGACTGTTGTCCTCATCTTTGTTGCCCTATTCACATTCAATATCTGTCTATATTTCTGAGCTGAGGTATTGTAATTATTTACATTAGTTACATTGTTCGGACTGTTGTCCTCATCTTTGTTGCCATATTCACATTCAATATCTGTCTATATTTCTGAGATGAGGAATTGTAATTATTTACATTAGTTACATGGTTCGGACTGTTGTCCACATCTTTATTGCCATATTCACCTTCAATATCTGTCTATATTTCTGAGCTGAGGTATTGTAATTATTTACATTAGTTACATTGTTCGGACTGTTGTCCTCATCTTTGTTGCCATATTCACATTCAATATCTGTCTATATTTCTGAGATGAGGTATTGTAATTATTTACATTAGTTACATGGTTCGGACTGTTGTCCTCATCTTTGGTGCCATATTCACCTTCAATATATGTGTATATTTCTGAGCTGAGGTATTGTAATTATTTACATTAGTTACATTGTTCGGACTGTTGTCCTCATCTTTGTTGCCATATTCACATTCAATATCTGTCTATATTTCTGAGATGAGGAATTGTAATTATTTACATTAGTTACATTGTTCGGACTGTTGTCCTCATCTTTGGTGCCATATTCATCTTCAATATCTGTCTATATTTCTGAGATGAGGTATTGTAATTATTTACATCAGTTACATTGTTCGGACTGTTGTCCTCATCTTTTTTGCCATATTCACCTTCAATATCTGTCTATATTTGAGATGAGGAATTGTAATTATTTACATTAGTTACATTGTTCGGACTGTTGTCCTCATCTTTGTTGCCATATTCACCTTCAATATCTGTCTATATTTCTGAGATGAGAATTACCATTTACATTAGTTACATTGTTCGGACTGTTGTCCTCATCTTTGGTGCCATATTCACCTTCAATATCTGTCTATATTTCTGAGATGAGGAATTGTAAGTATTTACATTAGTTACATTGTTCGGACTGTTGTCCTCATCTTTGTGCCATATTCACCTTCAATATCTGTCTATATTTCTGAGATGAGGAATTGTAAGTATTTACATTAGTTACATTGTCTGGACTGTTGTCCTCATCTTTGGTGCCATATTCACCTTCAATATCTATATTTCTGAGATGAGGAATTGTAATTATTTACATTAGTTACATTGTTCGGACTGTTGTCCTCATCTTTGGTGCCATATTCACCTTCAATATCTGTCTATATTTCTGAGATGAGGAATTGTAATTATTTACATTAGTTACATTGTCTGGACTGTTGTCCTCATCTTTGGTGCCATATTCACCTTCAATATCTGTCTATATTTCTGAGATGAGGAATTGTAATTATTTACATTAGTTACATGGTTCGGACTGTTGTCCTCATCTTTGGTGCCATATTCACCTTCAATATATGTCTATATTTCTGAGATGAGGAATTGTAATTATTTACATTAGTTATATTGTTCGGACTGTTGTCCTCATCTTTGGTGCCATATTCACCTTCAATATCTGTCTATATTTCTGAGATGAGGTATTGTAATTATTTACATTATTTACATTGTTCGGACTGTTGTCCTCATCTTTGTTGCCATATTCACATTCAATATCTGTCTATATTTCTGAGATGAGGTATTGTAATTATTTACATTATTTACATTGTCTGGACTGTTGTCCTCATCTTTGTTGCCATATTCACCTTCAATATCTGTCTATATTTCTGAGATGAGGTATTGTAATTATTTACATTAGTTACATTGTTCGGACTGTTGTCCTCATCTTTGTTGCCATATCCACATTCAATATCTGTCTATATTTCTGAGATGAGGAATTGTACTATTTACATTAGTTACATTGTTCGGACTGTTGTCCTCATCTTTGTTGCCATATTCACCTTCAATATTCGTCTACATATTTATATAGTATTGTAATTATTTACATTAGTTACATTGTTCGGACTGTTGTCCTCATCTTTGTTGCTATATTCACATTCAATTGTCTTTTTATATTTCTGAGATGAGGAATTGTAATTATTTACATCGTTACATGGTTCGGACTGTTGTCCTCATATTTGTTGCCATATTCACCTTCAATATCTGTCTATATTTCTGAGATGAGGTATTGTAATTATTTACATTAGTTACATTGTTCGGACTGTTGTCCTTATCTTTGTTGCCATATTCACCTTCAATATCTGTCTATATTTCTGAGATGAGGAATTGTAATTATTTACATCAGTTACATGGTTCGGACTGTTGTCCACATCTTTATTGCCATATTCACCTTCAATATCTGTCTATATTTCTGAGATGAGGTATTGTAATTATTTACATTAGTTACATTGTTCGGACTGTTGTCCTCATCTTTGATGCCATATTCACCATCAATATCTGTCTATATTTCTGAGATGATGCATTGTAATTATTTACACTATTTACATTGTTCGGACTGTTGTCCTCATCTTTGTTGCCATATTCACATTCAATATCTGTCTATATTTCTGAGATGTGGTATTGTAATTATTTACATTAGTTACATTGTTCGGACTGTTGTCCTCATCTTTGTTGCCATATTCACCTTCAATATCTGTCTATATTTCTGAGATGTGGTATTGTAATTATTTACATTAGTTACATTGTTCGGACTGTTGTCCTCATCTTTGTTGCCATATTCACCTTCAATATCTGTCTATATTTCTGAGATGATGCATTGTAATTATTTACACTATTTGCATTGTTCGGACTGTTGTCCTCATCTTTGTTGCCATATTCACATTCAATATCTGTCTATATTTCTGAGATGTGGTATTGTAATTATTTACATTAGTTACATTGTTCGGACTGTTGTCCTCATCTTTGTTGCCATATTTACCTTCAATATCTGTCTATATTTCTGAGATGTGGTATTGTAATTATTTACATTAGTTACATTGTTCGGACTGTTGTCCTCATCTTTGTTGCCATATTCACCTTCAATATCTGTCTATATTTCTGAGATGAGGTATTGTAATTATTTACATTAGTTACATTGTTCGGACTGTTGTCCTCATCTTTGTTGTCATATTCACGATTTTTCGGCTGTTGTACACCTTCTTCAGCTGATTGAAATTTTAAACTGAATCCTTTATTTCGATGACGGGTAGATTGTCCACAGTCCCTGAGACATGGAACCGGATAACTTAGTTATCTACATTAAAATTAACTCTCTAAGTTGTTTATTCACCGTAACCAGGTATTGAACTCACAACGCTTTGGGTCAAATCACTGGATGTAACCAACGTTGGGTCATGTCTCCTTGAGTGTATGAATTTTTGGAACTCATAAACCTAATGTTTCAGTAAGTTTTTACCAAAGCTCATATTACAATCTTGATATTTTTAATTGTCTTCTCTAGAACTCCATATTACTGGTTACCATATTGTATTCATTTCTATGCTTATTGTATCCTTATTATGTACAATGGATGTGCGTTGTGCTGCAGTAGATATCGGCTCGGAACGAGAAATCGGGGATCCGAGTTCGAATTCCAGTTGAATTCATTGCATTCACTTACACGCAAGTACCTTTGGGAAATGTATTAATCAGTCTCTTCCTTCCAGTTATGGATTAAATAACAGGACAGATTGGATTCTATAGCCTTGGCTGGCAACCAGTCTACAGAAGAAAGCAATGGCAATCTACTGCCCAGTCAGTCATGTCTCTTTCGAGACATGTTTGCCCAAGCGTGTTCCACGTATGGCACTTAACTGACTGACTGATTATGTACAATACTCTCCTATAGGTGTGAACAATTCAACTAGAAAAATTATAAAATAGATATAAATGTATCTAAATACACACTGGAGACCCTCCATAATAGATGATTCCATCTTAAATAAATCAGCAATGTTTTGGGGCAATTTTTCAAAATTCTACGTAAGATTTTCTTTTTCTTAATAATTTCAGTAACTCTCCAGTAAGACCCAATTCTTTCATCAAAAAGTATTTTGTACGATAACAAGCGAGATAACTGAAATTGTGGCCACTGTCAATGCAGTTGCGATTGGCAACTTTTATAATAAGAAAAGTAAAAGTGCGGGAAATGATGCCATAAGTGCTGAACTTATCAAGTATAGCCCAAGGTCTCTTTATCTGCAGATTGCTAACTCCAGGGACAGTGCAAGGGTCACGTGTCTTCACCCCGAATCAATGATACGGGTCTCCCCACTCTTCTACATATCAGCTTTCATTTTGCAGTATTCATATAAAATGAAAATTTTGTAACCCAATTATGTATAATAATGAATCCTATGCACTATAGTTGAACAATTCAACTAGAAAAATTGAAAATAAATCCAATGTAACTAAATACAAAATTAGAGACATGTCATCATAAAATATAGATCATTCCACATGAAATAAATCAACAATGTTTGTGGCAATTTTTAACACCGACTTCAGATTTATTTTGCTAAAAAGTTGAATAATTTGTGGGCTCTTGGGAATGACGATAAACAGCATCTGGCAGCAAGGTCTCTGATTGGGAGGTTGTGAGGAGCATGGAACCAGGTTTTAATTGCTATCGATCTAATTTACTCCGGGTCCATTCTGACCCGGAGTAAAAAAAAAAAAAAAAAAAAGAATAAAACGAATAACATGGTGTTTCGGTCGTTTCGGCCTTCTTCAGGTGCTAGGAATTTTGAACTTTTTAAATGTGTGTATGTGTTTGACTCTCCCTCTATCAAAAAATTCATACTCTTCAGATAACCTAATTTGCTTAATTTTTATTTTTCAACCGAACATCTGCGCGAACCCGGATGCGCAACGACGACTTTTGATGATTTGCATTTTGTCGTGAGAGAGCAAACAACCGGTCCATCACTTTTGTTCGGTCGGTATCACCACAAATTTCAAGACTACTTTTTCTTTTATTTTTTCTTACAGCATCTGGTATTCAGTTTAGAAACAGGAAAATTTCATGAGAAATAAAGAAAAGGGCACATGAACTGTTATGCAATATCGGTCCTGCCATATGACAGTGAATGCTGAAATCTCAGAAATATAGACAGATATTGAAGGTGAATATGGCAATAAAGATGTGGACAACAGTCCGAACAATGTAAATAATGTAAATAATTACAATACCTCATCTCAGAAATATAGACAGATATTTCAGGTGAATTTGGCAACAAAGATGAGGACAACAGTCCGAACAATGTAACTAATGTAAATAATTACAATACCTCATCTCAGGCATATAGACAGATATTGAAGGTGAATATGACAATAAAGATAAGGACAACAGTCCGAATAATGTAAATAGTGTAAATAATTACATTACCTCATTTCTGAAATACAGACTGATGTTGAAGGTGAATATGGCAACAAAGTTAAAGACAACAGTCCAAACAATATAAATAGTGCAAATAATTACAGTACCTCATTTCTGAAATATAGACAGATGTTGAAGGTGAATATGATCCGAACAACGTAAATAACGTAAATAATTACAATGCTTTATCTCAGAAATATGAAGGAATCCCGAAGAAAGCCGGAGCGTACCACGGCCGAAACATGGCAATAAAGAAGAGGACAACAGTCTGAACATTAAGGTAAACCCTTTCTGTTTCATCATTAATTTTTTTACTTTTTGTTTTTCAGGTTTTCAGCTGGTGAGTGACGCACAGAACAGAAATGGTACTAGCACGAAACACGCTTGATTCTGGATGGTCTTGGGTTGTTCTGGTGGTATCCTTCCTAATCCAAATGATCAGCGCCATTTACGTATACAGTACCGGCATTTTAAAGCTGGCATTCCTGGACAAATACAAAGAAGATCTCATCAAGACAGACTGGGTTGGGGCTTTTCAGCTTTCCCTCTCTCAAATGTCGGGTAAGTACCTTTATTAATAATTATTTACTCAGCAAATATACAAAACTGTTATGGTGAAACACACCTATTCCTCAGATAATGGACTCTCCCTCCTATATTAATGTTATGGGGAAACACATCTCTTCCTCAGATAATGGACTCTCCCTCCTATATTAATGTTATGGGGAAACACACCTATTCCTCAGATAATGGACTCTCCCTCCTCTATTAATGTTATGGGGAAACACATCTCTTCCTCAGATAATGGACTCTCCCTCCTATATTAATGTTATGGGGAAACACATCTCTTTCTCAGATAATGGACTCTCCCTCCTCTATTAATGTTATGGGGAAACACATCTCTTCCTCAGATAATGGACTCTCCCTCCTATATTAATGTTATGGGGAAACACACCTATTCCTCAGATAATGGACTCTCCCTCCTCTATGAATAAAAGTTAACAGGAAGTTAACTCGAGAATTTCTTGTGAAGTTCTTAGAAGTTCTAGAGAGTCCTTTAGAGTTCTATTGAACTATTAGTTCCAGTTTGGACATCGTAGGCATTAAATAACCCATAGAGGTTTTGGTATGCCACCAAACAAAATCAACGAAACAACCAACATGAAAGAACTTCCATGACATTAATCCATACAATATACTACAATTTTTTAAAAGAAAACAAACTGAATTCCACAATATAACTTCAACAAAACTATAACATATAACTCACACATATAACAGCCTTTTATTAATTATTTCCACACGAACACGTACATGCACAAAGCTGAGTATTATTTACCATGTATTCAATTGTGAAACAGAATAACACATATCATATTTTATTACAACCCTGACTCTGTGTAGTAGCATCTGTTAGGGTCCAAGCTATGGACAAATAGTGAAACCCAAAACAAAACTCAACAGTATATTTTTATAAAAAAATGATCAACAAAACATTTTTATAGCAAAATGACAATCAATGCAACACTAAAATATATATAAAAACATTTCTATAGTAAAATTACCAACAATATATTTTCTGTTCTACAAACTATATATCTTAAAAAGAAAAACATTCATTCACCCTGAAAGTATAAAATTTTATACAAAATGTCTACAGAGTGAATGTACCTGTTAGGGTTCTAGCTATGATCAAATATTGAAACCCCAAAGAAAAACAAGCCCTACAAAATCGTAAAAATAAATTTTTATACTAAAATTAGTAGCAATAAATTTAAATATAATGATCAGCAATACAATTGTATAGAGTTACCAACAGTACATTTTATGGGTAAAATGACCGACAATACATTTTATCTGTAGTTGAAGGCATACAATTACGTTCAAAATATATTCAGTTGAAGCAATAAAAATGTGTTCAAAATACTTAGATTTCGGTATTGAATTACCCATAGAGATTGATATGTCACTAAACCAAATCAGCTGACCAACAATACATTTTTATAGTAAAATGACCAGCCATACATTTTAATTGTTTGTTGTAGCCATCAAACTGCGTTCAAAGTATATTTAGTTGAAGTAATAAAACTGTGTTAAAAATATTTAGATTTCGGCGTTAAATGACCCATAGAGATTGATATGTCACTAAACCAAATCAGCTGACCAACAATACATATTTATAGTAAAATGACCACTAATACATTTTAATTGTTTGTTGTAGCCATCAAACTGCGTTCAAAGTATATTTAGTTGAAGTAATAAAACTGTGTTAAAAATATTTAGATTTCGGCGTTAAATGACCCATAGAGATTGATATGTCACTAAACCAAATCAACTGACCAACAATACATTTTTATAGTAAAATGACCAGCCATACATTTTAACTGTAGTTGAAGGCATACAATTACGTCCAAAATATGTTTAGTTAAAGCCATAAAATTGTTTTCCAATTATGTAGATTTCAATCAACATAAAAAAACATTCATTAAATGAATTCATATAATATCCTTCAATTTCTTAAAGAAATCAATCTTTATTCCAAAATATGACTTCAATAAAACTACAACATAAAACATACATTTCATCGCCTCTAGTAATCATATCCACACAAAAACGTTCATGCATTGAAGCTGAGTATCATCTACCATGTATAAATTGCGAAAGCAGAATAACATAAAACATTTCCATTACTTCATTCATTACTCTTCAAAATTGCAAGGGTTGATTAATGGGTAAGTTTTCCAATCCAATAAACTATTTTCAAACCAGATAGTATTATGAAATTGTTATCAGAATAAAGGAAATTTATTTCTCTTCATAATTAAGAGGGTTGATTGATAAGGTCTCCAATCCTATACAACCATTTTCAAACCAGATAGAATAATGAAACTGGTATCAAAATAAAGGAAATTTATTTCTTTTTTAAATTACGATGTTGATTGATAAGTAACATCTTCAATCCTTTAATGACATTTTGAAACCGGATAGAATAATGACACTATTATCAAAATGAAGAAAATTTAGTTCTCTTCAAAAATACGAAGGTTGATTAATTAGTAATTTTTAGACCAGATAGAATAATAAAACTGGTATCAAAATGAGGAAATTTATTTCTCTTCAAAATTACGAGGGTTGATTGATAAGTAAGGCCTCCAATCTTATGAAACAATTTTGAGAGCAGACAGAATAATGAAACTGGTATCAAAATGAAGGAAATTTATTTCTCTTCAAAATTACGAGGGTTGATTGATAAGTAAGGTCTCCAATCTTATGAAACAATTTTGAGAGCAGACAGAATAATGAAACTGGTATCAAAATGAAGGAAATTTATTTCTCTTCAAAATTACGAGGGTTGATTGATAAGTAAGGTCTCCAATCTTATGAAACAATTTTGAGAGCAGACAGAATAATGAAACTGGTATCAAAATGAAGGAAATTTATTTCTCTTCGAAATTACGATAAATTGATATAATCACATGAAAAATGATAAATATGTAAAAATATATATAAAAATAAAATATATAAAACTGATAAATTGATATAATGATATAATGAACATAAATTCATGTAACTGATAAATTGATATAATTTTTATCAATTGATAGTTTATTTGTTAGCACTGTCAAAAAAGCCGTGTAAATTATTTTACCGTATGTTAAATAATGGCTTTATATATATATATATTAGACTTAAACCTCGATATATATATTTTTAGTTTCTGACGTTTCTAAAAAAATCAACAAACTTCTCGTTGTCTGTGTTTGTTTATTTGTATATGTTTGTTATACTTTGACGTGCTTTCGTTTAACTGCTATATAAAACAAAAACGTTCATTTTTTTTTACTTCTAAACACCTAATGTAAATTATGTTTATATACACACAGTGTATATGTTCCAAATGTTGTGATAGTGTGGTCAAGTTTCAACAGTCTATAAAATACTTCCGTGGCATGCTTCAAGTAGGAGAATGGACGAAGGCGGAAAACCAGCGCCTCATAACCAGCCCTTTAAAGTAGCTGAAGCTCGACAACCTAAGAAGGCAATCCATCTAGAAGAAGGAAATCACTGGTTTCAAACCTCAACTACCTTGCGGTCATATCCCAAACACAGAAAAAAGCTATGGGAGCAGTAGCAATTCTATGTAGGGGCCAGAATGGGCCAGAATGGGCCAGAAGCAGCCAAGTCCTCCCCACCGATTTTTCACTGGCCCCTCGGTTGCCGGGATGTGCGTTGTGGTACAGTGGATATCGGCTCGGAACGAGAAACCGGGGAGCCGAGTTCGAATTCCAGTTGAATCCATTGTTTTCACTTACGCGCAAATACCCTTGGGAAAGGTATTAATCTGTCACTTTTTTCCAGTTATGGGTTAAATGACAGAACAAAATGAGTTCTATAGCATTGGCTGGCAACCAGTCTACCGCAGAAAGCAATGGCAACCTACTGCGGTATAATCTTCTGCCCAGTCAGTCATGTCTCTTTCGAGACATAAGCGTGTATCACTTATAGCACTTAACTGACTGACTGAATATAATAGAAACATGATTAAATCTTCTACTGGGCATAGAGTGGGGGATCGGTTTTCTATTGTCATGAAGTAATAAACTGATCCCCCACTAATTACTACTTATTAATATAATAATATAATTCACCAGTCTACCGCAGAGAGCAATGGCAACCTACTGCGGGATAAACTTCTGCCCAGTCAATTATGTCTCTTTTGAGACATGATCGCCTAAACGTGTATCACGTATAGAACTTAACTGACAGACTATGAATGAAAAGTTATTCCGTTTAACCCTCTAGGGCCATTCGTATCATATTAGTGGGGCATCTGTTTATTACTTCATAATAATATAGAACTGATCCCCCACTTTATGACAAGTAGAAGCCTTAACCCTCTAGGGCCATTCGTATCATATTTGATACAGTATGAAAACAAGCCTTGAAAGAAATATTTTCCTGAAAAATTTTTTAAGAGAAATATTTTATAAATTTCAAATGAAAGCAGTACTGACTGCTCAGTCAATGAATACCAAATGTTTCCTTATAGGGAAATACCAAATGTTTCCTTATAGGGAAATACTGTATCAAATATGATACGCATGGCCCTAGAGGGTTAATTTAGTGAAATAACATATTTATACCCAAACAGATTCCTAAGTTGTGTATACGATAGTGATGAAGTATGATAATGAAGACACTGATTGAGTTTGTCCTACTCCTCCTCCGAAAAATCTCGGCCCCTAAGTGCTCCCACCAAATTTTCAGAGTTCCACAATGGCTACTGTATAGAAGTAAATCCAGACAGAAAACCCTAGATTGGAGCCCTGAAGGTGATTGGCTATCAACTCTGACAACTTTTCGGCAACTCTTACAGCCAAGACGTTCCCAAGCAATATGCCTGTTACGCTCTAGAGAGGGGAAGCATAGAGTCTGGGCTAGACACGGCCTCCATGTACCATCGCCAGGCCGGTACTCTGGAGATGTCTCTTCGGTTTCACCACCAAATAATGAAATTTTGACCAAACAAAGAGCTATCTTTATCTCGCGAGATAAATGGGTGCCAAACACATCACTCAATAAATCCCAGGCCTGATATATAGATGGCGCCACTAATAAAAAATCCATATAATTCTTATGAAGTACTAACCTTCAAATGGCACATGACAAAAGTTGGACCGAATCGGATTATTAGTTTACAAAGTACAATTATTTAAGTGAATCTACTGTTGCAAATTTTCAAAACAATGGAATTTCGTGTGATGATGAAGCATTGCTTTCTTATGGGAAAAATACTGTTCAAGTAAAGCAATGGCTAAGTGATAAGTGTTATTCGGACTTTGCTTCGTCGGAAACAACGGTTAAGAGGTAGTATACTGACTTTAAACGAGGTCGTACAAACACAAATGATGCTGAACGCGCAGGTCGCCCAAAACACCAAAATAATCCACAAACTCGTTATGCCGATCGTAAATTGAAGTTGCGTGAGATAGCAGAGGAGTTGAACATATCAGAAAGAATTATATTCACCATTTTGCATGAACATTTGTCAATGAGAAAGCTGTGTTCAAAGGGGGTACCGCGTTTGCTCACAGTCGATCAAAAACAACAAAGCATCGACGATTCAGAGCGTTGTTTGTAACTGTTTCAACGCAACATGGAGTTTTTGCGTAAATATATGACAATGGATGAAACATGGATCCATCACTCCGGAGTCAAATCGGCAGTCAGCAGAGTGAACAGTAGCAGGTGAAAGTCGTCCAAAGCGAACAAAAATGCAAACATCAGCAGGCACGGTTTTAGCCTCTGTATTTTGGGATGCACACGGTATTTTGTTTATCGATCACCTTGAGAAAGGAAGAATCATCAATAGCTAACATTATAAAGCATTATTGATTTGTTTGAAGTAAGAAATCGCCAAAAAACGGCGACAAATGAAGAAGAAGAAAAAGTGATCTTTCCCCAAAACAACGCATCGTGTCACAAGTCGATCGCAACGATAGCAGAACTACATGAATTGCACTTCGAATTGCTTCCTCATCCACCCTGTTATACAGACCTGGCGCCCAGCGACTACTGGCTGTTTGCAGATCTCAAAAGAATGCTACAGGGAAAGAGATTTGGCTCCATTGAAGAAGTGATATCGGAAACTGAGGCGAATTTTGTGGCCGAAGACAATCTTTTTACAAAAAATGCATGAATTGTTAGAGAAGCATTGGAATCAGTGTGCTACCCTAGAAAGAGACTATATTGATGAATAAAGTCGAATTTTGCCTAAAAGTTGTTTTATTAGTTAGGCCCGGGATTTTAAATGTAAGGAGTTTAAATGTAAGGTCAATAGACACCTCCTAACATACTAACTCGCTCCCATTCTTTCAAGCACTCTTCCCATCTGCCCAACCCTCATCCTCGGTATCCTTACCCATCTATCACCTTCCTTCTGATATTTCCTACACCTAACCACTCTTCCTATTTACCTTCCCCTATGTAGCCCCATGCGCAATATTGGCAATGGAATTCCTTGCTTGGGGTGAAATGATAAAAAAATGTGTTACTAATATGACACTATGATTCGCACACTCACATTTTGTGTTTTCTGATCGGGTATAGATTCTTTGAATTCGGGTATTTTCTAAGAGCTACCCACTTGGTCAAAGAGGAACAACAAAAAATACATAAATGAGAGTTTTTGTTATCAAGCGACAACAAGTTGAACATTAGTGATTTTTGTTTGTTTGTCTGTAATAAGAATCACAGTTGGGATGGAAATATTTTTTGTTCACCCTTGGAGAGGGACAGGCTGTCACGCGTCATGATGCTGAAATGTGTCGAGATTTGATAGGCGAAAGAACTAATTTGTTTTTTCGATATATTAGAAGTTGTTTCAAGTGTTGTCTATCTACCCACGCAGACCTAGCAATCTTAGACCTGAATAAAACGCCTAAATATATTGGAAATAGGTACAAGTTTTCATTTCTCGTCATGGTGTTTATTTTCGTCTTTGTTCCCTGTGCACGTGCAGATGGCCCTTGTCCGGTTTTCGTGAACATCGATATGATCTCCAAAGAAACATGGGGCAGTCACTAGCCAATCGGTAGTAAGTTTGGGTGAGGGTCACGTTGTATGCTTACCGTAATATCCATGACTCACTGACGTCACACAGCGATTTGACGCTAAACCCGCTTGAAAAGGA
This sequence comes from Ascarosepion bandense, assembly GCA_037127315.1. Lineage (NCBI taxonomy): Eukaryota > Metazoa > Mollusca > Cephalopoda > Sepiida > Sepiidae > Ascarosepion > Ascarosepion bandense. The sequence continues at coordinate 191,154 of JBBBDQ010002186.1, forward strand.
CTTAATATATTGCCAAGTGCGTGTACAAACATTGTTCTTTTAGAACACTCAGTGAGTATCAAACTCAGTATTCACTAGTAGCTGGCCTAGCAAGACAAGCTGGCTAAACATTATAGCACGTCGAAGTGCTCAAAATGGTTTCTCAGCTTTGCTTGGATGAGTCACAAGACAAAAAGTATGGAACACCCGGTAAGCATTGAACTCACTATTAAGTTGTGATTGATCTCGAAAGACAAGTTTTTAACCATTGCACCACGTTGAAGTGCCTTACGAACAATATAAATATACATGAAAAAAGTAGGCAAAGCAACAGTAAAAACTGTAATAAATTGAAGCAGCAGTAATAAGGCAAATCAACGGTAATAGGACAAAGCAATAGTAATATGGCAAAGTAATGGTAATGAGGCAAAGCAACTGTAATAAGGAAAAGCTACGATAATAGGGAAAAAACAATAGTAATAAGGCAAAGTAACGGTAATAAGGCAAAACAGCAGTAATAAGGAAAAGCTGCGGTAATAGGGAAAAACAATAGTAATAAGGCAAAGTAACGGTAATAAAGCAAAGCAACTGTAATAAAGTAAAATAGCAGTAATAAGGCAAAACAGCAGTAATAAGGCAAAGCAACGGTAATAAAGAAAAGATGCGGTAATAGGGAAAAACAATAGTAATATAGTAATAAGGCAAAGTAACGGTAATGAAGCAAAGCAACTGTAATATTGTTAAACAACAGTAATAAGGCAAAAGCAACGGTAATAAGGAAAGGCAGTGGTAATAGGGAAAAGCAATAGTAATAAGGCAAAGTAACGGTAATAAGGCAAAAAAAGTAAGAATGGTGTAAGCAATCAAAAGGGATAGAGTCAAATGATTGTAGTGTTCTGAGTTCAAGACAAAAAAGACCAAAAATACGGTGGATAAGGCAAAGATTACAACAAACCACATGATCTATCTCTATGCTTTCTCAAAAAATTTGGGAGAGGGGAATTTTTTACCGTCTCTTCTAGCGAAATTGGTTTGGTTGATGTTTTACGGCTTATCAACACTTTGCAGGTTATTTAACGCCAGGAAATATTTTTAGATTTTAAAAATTTCTTGGAAAATAATTATGGTTTAGTAATACATGCCTTATTAATTAACCCGTAACTGAGGGAGACGTGGTGGATTCATACGTTTCCCAAGTTTATTTGCCCGTAAGTGAATAAAACGAGCCCAACCGGAATTGGAACTCAGCTCTCCAATTAACAATTTCGAGCTATTATCCATTACACCATCCGCTCATTTAAACTTGCAGCGGCAGGTATTCCCAACGGCCACCTATCGAGGTACTGACCAGTTTCGACGTTACTTAACTTTGGTGATTGTATGGGAGCCTGAATTTCAACGTAAACCATTACACCATTCGCTCATCCAGATCTAGAGCAGCTGGTATTCTGAAACGGTTGATGGTATACCAAATCGATCACCCATCTAGGTACTAACGTAGATGTTGCTTAACTTCGATGATTGTAGAGTAACCGGTGTTTGAACGTGATGTATCTGTATGCCCATTACACCATCCACCTATTCCAATTTGCAGCAGCTGGTATTCTCAAACGACCACTCATCTAGGTACTGACAAGTCTTGATGTTGCTTAACTTCTGTGATTGTAGGGGAATCTGTGTTTCAACGTAATGTTTCCCTAAGCCTCTTACATCATCCGCCTATTCAAACTTTCAGCAGCTGGTATTCCCGAATGGCCACCCATCTACGTACTAACCAGTCTCGTTGTTGCTTAATATCGGTGATTGTAGGGTAACCGGTGTTTTTACGTATATCCGTAGGTTCATTACACCATCCGCCTATTCAAACTTTCAGCAGCTGGTATTCCCGAATGGTCACCCATCTAGCTACTAACCAGTTTGTTGCTTAATATCGGCGATTGTAGGGTAACCGGTGTTTTTACGTGATGTATCCGTAAGGTTCATTACACCATCCGCCTATTCAAACTTTCAGCAGCTGGTATTCCCGAATGGTCACCCATCTAGCTACTAACCAGTCTCGTTGTTGCTTAATATCGGCGATTGTAGGGTAACCGGTGTTTTTACATGATGTATCCGTAGGTTCATTACACCATCCGCCACTTCAAACTTTCAGCAGCTGGTATTCCCGAATGGTCACCCATCTAGCTACTAACCAGTCTCGTTGTTGCTTAATATCGGCGATTGTAGGGTAACCGGTGTTTTTACGTGATGTATCCGTAGGTTCATTACACCATCCGCCTATTCAAACTTTCAGCAGCTGGTATTCCCGAATGGTCACCCATCTAGCTACTAACCAGTCTCGTTGTTGCTTAATATCGGCGATTGTAGGGTAACCGGTGTTTACATGATGTATCCGTAGGTTCATTACACCATCCGCCTATTCAAACTTTCAGCAGCTGGTATTCCCGAATGGTCACCCATACAACTACTAACCAGTCTCGTTGTTGCTTAATATCGGCGATTGTAGGGTAACCGGTATTTTTTACATGATGTATCCGTAGGTTCATTACACCATCCGCCTATTCAAACTTTCAGCAGCTGGTATTCCCGAATGGTCACCCATCTAGCTACTAACCAGTCTCGTTGTTGCTTAATATCGGCGATTGTAGGGTAACCGGTGTTTTTACGTGATGTATCCGTAGGTTCATTACACCATCCGCCTATTCAAACTTTCAGCAGCTGGTATTCCCGAATGGTCACCCATCTAGCTACTAACCAGTCTCGTTGTTGCTTAATATCGGCGATTGTAGGGTAACCGGTGTTTTTACGTGATGTATCCGTAGGTTCATTACACCATCCGCCTATTCAAACTTTCAGCAGCTGGTATTCCCGAATGGTCACCCATCTAGCTACTAACCAGTCTCGTTGTTGCTTAATATCGGCGATTGTAGGGTAACCGGTGTTTTTACATGATGTATCCGTAGGTTCATTACACCATCCCGCCTATTCAAACTTTTCAACGTATTCCCGAATGGTCACCCATCTAGCTACTAACCAGTCTCGTTGTTGCTTAATATCGGCGATTGTAGGGTAACCGGTGTTTTTACGTGATGTATCCGTAGGTTCATTACACCATCCGCCTATTCAAACTTTCAGCAGCTGAGTATTCCCGAATGGTCACCCATCTAGCTACTAACCAGTCTCGTTGTTGCTTAATATCGGCGATTGTGAGGGCGACGGTGTTTTTACGTGATCTATCCGTAGGTTCATTACACCATCCGCCTATTCAAACTTTCAGCAGCTGGTATTCCCGAATGGTCACCCATCTAGCTACTAACCAGTCTCGTTGTTGCTTAATATCGGCGATTGTAGGGTAACCGGTGATTTTACATGATGTATCCGTGAGTTCATTACACCATCCGCCTATTCAAACTTTCAGCAGCTGGTATTCGAATGGTCACCCATCTAGCTACTAACCAGTCTCGTTGTTGCTTAATATCGGCGATTGTAGGGTAACCGGTGATTTTACATGATGTATCCGTAGGTTCGATACCATCCGCCTATTCAAACTTTCAGCAGCTGGTATTCCCGAATGGTCACCCATCTAGCTACTAACCAGTCTCGTTGTTGCTTAATATCGGCGATTGTAGGGTAACCGGTGTTTTTACGTGATGTATCCGTAGGTTCATTACACCATCCGCCCTATTCAAACTTTCAGCAGCTGGTATTCCCGAATGGTCACCCATCTAGCTACTAACCAGTCTCGTTGTTGCTTAATATCGGCGATTGTAGGGTAACCGGTGTTTTTACGTGATGTATCCGTAGGTTCATTACACCATCCGCCTATTCAAACTTTCAGCAGCTGGTATTCCCGAATGGTCACCCATCTAGCTACTAACCAGTCTCGTTGTTGCTTAATATCGGCGATTGTAGGGTAACCGGTGTTTTTACATGATGTATCCATGAGTTCATTACACCATCCGCCTATTCAAACTTTCAGCAGCTGGTATTCCCGAATGGTCACCCAATCTAGCTACTAACCAGTCTCGTTGTTGCTTAATATCGGCGATTGTAGGGTAACCGGTGTTTTATGATGTATCCGTAGGTTCATTACACCATCCGCCTATTCAAACTTTCAGCAGCTGGTATTCCGAATGGTCACCCATCTAGCTACTAACCAGTCTCGTTGTTGCTTAATATCGGCGATTGTAGGGTAACCGGTGATTTTACATGATGTATCCGTAGGTTCATTACACCATCCGCCTATTCAAACTTTCAGCAGCTGGTATTCCCGAATGGTCACCCATCTAACAACCGAGTCTCGTTGTTGCTTAATATCGGCGATTGTAGGGTAACCGGTGTTTACATGATGTATCCGTAGGTTCATTACACCATCCGCCTATTCAAACTTTCAGCAGCTGGTATTCCCGAATGGTCACCCATCTAGCTACTAACCAGTCTCGTTGTTGCTTAATATCGGCGATTGTAGGGTAACCGGTGTTTTTACGTGATGTATCCGTAGGTTCATTACACCATCCGCCTATTCAAACTTTCAGCAGCTGGTATTCCCGAATGGTCACCCATCTAGCTACTAACCAGTCTCGTTGTTGCTTAATATCGGCGATTGTAGGGTAACCGGTGTTTTTACGTGATCTATCCGTAGGTTCATTACACCATCCGCCTGTTCAAACTTTCAGCAGCTGGTATTCCCGAATGGTCACCCATCTAGCTACTAACCAGTCTCGTTGTTGCTTAATATCGGCGATTGTAGGGTAACCGGTGATTTTACATGATGTATCCGTAGGTTCATTACACCATCCGCCTATTCAAACTTTCAGCAGCTGGTATTCCCGAATGGTCACCCATCTAGCTACTAACCAGTCTCGTTGTTGCTTAATATCGGCGGTGTAGGGTAACCGGTGATTTTACATGATGTATCCGTAGGTTCATTACACCATCCGCCTATTCAAACTTTCAGCAGCTGGTATTCCCGAATGGTCACCCATCTAGCTACTAACCAGTCTCGTTGTTGCTTAATATCGGCGATTGTAGGGTAACCGGTGTTTTTACGTGATGTATCCGTAGGTTCATTACACCATCCGCCTATTCAAACTTTCAGCAGCTGGTATTCCCGAATGGTCACCCATCTAGCTACTAACCAGTCTCGTTGTTGCTTAATATCGGCGATTGTAGGGTAACCGGTGTTTTTACGTGATGTATCCGTAGGTTCATTACACCATCCGCTATTCAAACTTTCAGCAGCTGGTATTCCCGAATGGTCACCCATCTAGCTACTAACCAGTCTCGTTGTTGCTTAATATCGGCGATTGTAGGGTAACCGGTGTTTTTACATGATGTATCCGTAGGTTCATTACACCATCCGCCTATTCAAACTTTCAGCAGCTGGTATTCCGGAATGGTCACCCATCTAGCTACTAACCAGTCTCGTTGTTGCTTAATATCGGCGATTGTAGGGTAACCGGTGTTTTTACATGATGTATCCGTAGGTTTCATTACACCATCCGCCTATTCAAACTTTCAGCAGCTGGTATTCCCGAATGGTCACCCATCTAGCTACTAACCAGTCTCGTTGTTGCTTAATATCGGCGATTGTAGGGTAACCGGTGATTTTACATGATGTATCCGTAGGTTCATTACACCATCCGCCTATTCAAACTTTCAGCAGCTGGTATTCCCGAATGGTCACCCATCCTTTCTAGCAACCAGTCTCGTTGTTGCTTAATATCGGCGATTGTAGGGTAACCGGTGTTTTTGCGTGATGTATCCGTAGGTTCATTACACCATCCGCCTATTCAAACTTTCAGCAGCCTGATACCCGAATGGTCACCCATCTAGCTACTAACCAGTTTCGTTGTTGCTTAATATCGGTGATTGTAGGGTAAACGATGTTTTTACATGATGTATCCGTACGCTTATTACACTATACACCCATTCAAACTTTCAACAGCTGGTATTCTCAACAAGCCACCCATCTACGTACTGACCAGTTTCGACGTTGCTTAACTTCAGTGATTGTAGGGGAACCTGTGTTTCAACGTAATGTTTCCATAAGTCTATTGCACCATCTGCCCATCCCAAATTACAGAAGCTGGTTTTCCCAAGCGGTCGCTTGTATTCCTAAGAGGTTACCCATCTAGGTACTGACCAGTCTCGATGTTGCTTAACTTTGATGATTTTAGGGAAACCTTGCAAGAGTGGAACCAACAACATGTAGAAATAGGATTCTATCTGCATTATTGGAAATTATACGTTATAGGTGAACTTATTTGTGAATCACGCTTAGTATTACTCAATGCCGTCGTATAACGAATTGGAACTAAACAAGTTTGGCAAACCCGGTTTGATTTATTTTACAGCATTTCATCACATTAGGTCATTTAAATCCAGAAGTGTATTTATATATTTTCATCGTGTTTTGACCCTAGTTTGGGGGTTGACTATTTGCCACAAGTTGACTCCTAAAAGGCGCTAACACCCAGTGTCAGGATGGGCCTTGAAACAACAACATTTAACAGTTGTTTCTATGCTCTTCAAAATCTCCTGATAAGAGTCTTTTCTGCCGGATGCACTTTATCGTCATAACCAGAACACAGGGTGGACCTGGAAACAACACCAACGCTCCTCAAAAGCTCCCAGTCAGAGGCCTTACTGCTATGTGTAGTTTATCGCTTTTACCAGGACACAAGTTGGACCTGAGAACAACACGAATTCAGAGGTGGTTACATGACTCTCAAAACCTCACGATCAGAGGCCTTGCTGCCGGGTGTAATTTATCGTCATAACCACGACACAGAGTGGACCTGAGAACAAAATCAATTCAGAGGTGGTTCCACGCTCCTCAAAACCTCACGATCAGAGGCCTTGCTGCCGGGTGTAATTTATCGTCATAACCACGACACAGAGTGGACCTGAGAACAAAATCAATTCAGAGGTGGTTCCACGCTCCTCAAAACCTCACGATCAGAGGCCTTGCTGCCGGGTGTAATTTATGGTCATAACCACGACACAGGGTGGACCTGAGAACAAAATCAATTCAGAGGTGGTTACACGATCCTCAAAACCTCACGATCAGAGGCTTTTCTGCCGGGTCTAATTTATCGTCATAAACACGGTACAGGGCGAACCTGACAACAACACCAATTCAGAGATGGTTCCACGCTTCACAATGTTAGTTATGAATCAAAAGTTGTATTAATGCCGCCACACAGCATTGACTTAGACAAAAAAATGAAAAAATAAAAAAATCAATTGAACAGAATTTTATATACTCCTGGGTTTTTAATTTATTTGTTTAAACTTTATTTTAACTTTGGAAAATATGCGTCCTCCAGCGGGATTCGAACCTGCGTCCACTAGTGTCTTAACTGCTTGACTACTTAGGACTAACGGTCAAAGAAGTAATGGATAATGATTTTAAACACACATTTTCCCGTTTTGTAGAAATATCCATAGCGGCTCTGTTTTCGCATCCAAATTTAAACAAAGACAATTTATTTACGAATTTTTTACGAAACCCTTTACGAAATAGATTAACTGCGACATATTTTTAATTTAGTTTTTTAAACATTATTTTAATGAATTTTTAAATAAATTAATTAGAAATATGTTGGAGTTAATTCATTTTGTAATGGATTTCGTAAAAATGTTGTATCTATTCTGCTTAAATACATGCTCAAGCGTAATGCTGTTTTCGCTACTAGAGACGCAATTGTCAATCAAAATTCGTTTTTTATTTTCCAGGCCCTTTTGTTAGTCTGGCTTTGAACCGCTTTAAATGTCGGACTTTGGTGATCCTATCAGGGATTATTACCTCAACTGGTTATTTGTTGAGTGCATTCGTTGACAAGATTGATTACCTTTTCCTAAGTTTGGGACTTGTAAGCGGTGAGTAATTTTATCAACTTCAATTCAAACTTTTTGAAATACCTGTCTCCTTAAATCCTACTTTTATTGAACCCAATAGCGTTTTTTTTTTCTCTTTTGCTGTGGATGGAATAATGTTAAATGCATTTTAAATTCAGTTACAGACGGCATATAAGATGTATTTTTTTCTGAAAATGTTTTTAAATATTCAGTATTCCTCATATTTGTGATAGAAACCCGGGTTCAAATCTCAAATGTCGATTTATCAAGAAGTTAACTTCTTGGTGTTTTTGGGAGGCGATCTCAGCGTGAAAGTGTCTGAAAACCATACCACGACTCCCAAACCTTTGTGCGTGCAATTGGGTAGAATTCGATCTTTGTCTCTATTGTGAATTTAGTTAGAGATTTTCCAGAAATTTCGAAATCCAGTCTGTTTGCTCTCGGCCTTGGTCTGGCCTGCTTGATTATAGCTATACATTTACAATGATATTCACTTTGTACAAGGCGGAAGAGCTACTCGAAGTAGAAGGTTGCAGAGTAAAAGGCACAGTTTATGGAGATCTAATCTAAGTCATGAACAGGTTAATATTGCAGTGATCGAAGAAGCATTCTCTCGGGAGTAGGTTCCATAAGGAAGCGGTTCGTGGGAAGAATTATCCATTCTCTTAAAACAACACATTTCCAGATTTCGTGCCGCTAACAGAATTTGAATCTCGGTTGACCGCAGTAAAGAAAATAAAACTAAAACTTGATTAGAAAATGAATGACCAATATTTATTGACACACCTGGGTTACAAAGATACGAAGGTATAAAGAATGGTCGACCTCATCAGCCTGACGTTGAATGAGAATGACCGAATCTCCCATTCGTTGAGACGGCTACTAAACACGTCTGAATTCAATGGTTGGGAAGAAAGAAGAAAACGATCAGCTCCTTTCCGGAAGTGGAATCATAAAATTCATATGTGACCGGAAACATGTTTTTCATTTCTTTTTGCATTATGGGATTATGAAATTCTTTATTGTTTTATTACTATTTTATTTATGATTTCATTTTGTTTCTCTCACAGTAAATCCCACAGCCAGAAGCAGATTTACATTATTTATTATAAATGTATAAACTAATTCTTTTTTAGAAAATATTACCCGTATTCCTGAGCGTGTAGTTCTAGGCTGAGTTTGGGATTGTTCTTATTTGGAAGTGGTCTTAATCTGTGATGTTTTTCGCAGCTAATGGCTCAGTGTGTCATTATCAGCTGTTGCTTACCTGGTACATTTTTTTTTTGTGTCGGGTGGGGACCAAAAATCATCTCTCAGTTGCGTCTCTTTACTCGAAAAAAGACTGCGGCCCAGTTGCATCGGTATTTACCAAACTTCCCACGCAAGGCCATTTATAGTGGGTCTTCCCAGCCATATAGCCGGGCCAAAAAATGTCTGTCTATTTTTACCGAGTCGTGATTCAACCCTTCGGCGGAACCACGACTGGGTTAGTGCTCTCTGCTCGAAAGCCGAGAGCGCTCTCCACCCGAAGGCAGAGAGCTGACAGTGTCATAGTTGCAGAGGCAAATGCCGACTGTAGCTGCGGCCCAGTTTCAGCATAATTTACTCTTCTCCCCCACTTGAGAGAGATGTGACACAAGATCTTTTTTAATGTGGGGACCCTTAGCGCGAACGCCCAGGTACTGGTCAAATATTACCTATCCACCGCAGTGGATAGGTTCAGAACTGGTCTGAACTAGTCTTATTTTGGTCATTTCGCTCCCCAGCCAAAAGGCCGGTGGCAGCTCTGTCCGAGGATGCATCTGAGAAAATTTTTACTGTGTATATGCCCGGTCTCGGGGAACAATGTCCCGAGGCCGCGTTACCCTATTTCACCAGAGGGGTAGACCAGGTGCTGATCACCGGAGTCAGCGCGACCGGCGGTTGCGAGGACTGGGGTAATTTTTGTACTTCTCCCCGCTCGTACGCGTCCGCCCCCAATCCACATAAAATAACCGACCTTGTGTCACATCTCACTCCAGTGGGAGAATAAGGTAAATATCACATTATCAGTTGCTGCTATTCGCTTTGATTTTGGATCAGAAAGAGGTATTAGTAGCGGTTTAGTTGTTCATGTGAAATGTTAGCGTGTTTACAAGTATCACGCACATAGAGAATCCTTAAATTCTTCTCAAGTCACAATGTCGAAAAGACCGTACACCAGGCAAGAACTGCAACAATGGCTAAAAGTATAGCCGAATCGCTTAGGGAAATAAAACATTCAGACAATATTTATATAATTTATTGACTGAAAAGGAAATGTCATAGGATTACATGAAAAATTATATGAAACATTGAACTATATTTTATGTAATTTGCATAAAAGTGAAATTGCTTCCTAAATCCACAATACACGCACACACACACACACACGTGTGTGTATATATATATATATATGCTATTAAATATAAGAGACAATGAATGTCTATTATGTTTAATCATGAGCCGTTCTAAACGTCGTATTTTTGCTTTAATTTCAGTTGAAAATAAAGACAAAAATTCTCCAACATTTGGATAATTATTTATTGGTTTTCTTCTAAGCTTTCGGCTCACATGAGCCATCTTCAGAGAGGTAGTTTACACTGAAATATTATAAAATCCACCATCACCGACGATTTTATTTTGTGTTGAAAAACTCCGCTTGGCAACGGCAATAGTTACCAAAAATAATAAACGCAGTTCTTAAGTTTGCGATGCGGTTTTATGACGTCACACCGCGGGATATGTCAACACAAAATAAAATCGTCGGTGATGGTGGATTTTATAATATTTCAGTGTAAACTACCTCTCTGAAGATGGCTCATGTGAGCCGAAAGCTTAGAAGAAAACCAATAAATAATTATCCAAATGTTGGAGAATTTTTGTCTTTATTTTCAACTGAAATTAAAGCAAAAATACGACGTTTAGAACAGCTCATGATTAAACATAATAGACATTCATTGTCTCTTATATTTAATAGCATATGTCTAGAAAATTACTTGCTGCCTCGATATACTAAATATATATATATATATATATATATATATATATATATATATATATATATATATTACCGGCTATAATTATTAGGCTACCAAAATGTTTTAAAAAATTGATGTATTTCATACTATTTTTTAGTATTTATTACCAAATGAAAAATAGGAAAATGAAAATAGAATGGTTCTTTTGTTAATACTGCACAATAAGATATGCATCAAATGAATTTATAAATATTTAATAATTACCTCTATTGCAGTTTCATCAATGAAAGAATGAAGAAAATTTAGGGTGATTCGGACGAGTTCGTCTTTGCTTCCTTGCCTTGTAAAATTTTGCAAAGCAATAATAACAATAGAACCATTCTAGTTTTATTTGGCAATAAATACTAAAAATAGTATGAAATAAATCATTTTAAAAAAAAACTGGTATGGCCTAATAATTATGCCCGATATTTTTTATTATATATATATATATATATATATATATATATATATATATATGCTAGCAGTATAGCCCGGCATTACTCGGGTGAAATGAAAGCTTTTATATATATATATATATATTATCGATTTTCTGCACTATTGTAAGAAGTGCAATCTTGAAATTTCTGAATATCGTTTCTTATGTCTTTGTCTATGAGTGTATCACATTTGATTAAAATCGGACCACTCCTTCTATCACCCGATTTTTTCGATTATCGATTTTCGACATTTATCGGGGATACCGCGACACAGAACCTAGCTAAGAAAACTCGCAGACGCTTATAGTACAACTGTGTACATTTTCAAGAAAATCGGTTCAGCCATTTCGGAGTCTATAGGTAACGGGCACACACACACAGACACACACACACACACGCAGACACACACACACACACAGACACAGACACACACACACACACAGACACACACACACACACACACACACAGACAGAGAAAAAGTTCCATTTTAAAGTGATAAGGAAGAAGCATGGAAGGTTTGTGGAGTTTAGCTTTAAATGAAGATCGACCGAGAAGTACAAGGAATAGAACCTTTATGTACAACAAGATAACACAGAATACAATTGTATAAAAATGAATTCATTGTCCCCAAATATAAGACGAAAAAAAAATGTTGCTTCAGGAATAATTGGAGTAGATAGATCTATCCAATTGGAGTAGATAGATCTATCTATCGCCCGGTTCACACTCCACCCACGTCTATTGAACAGGTTAAGAGGCTCATCCCTTGTTCCCTGTTTAGGATGTGGTTTCCGGCTTTCTCTTTTCCAATCCTTTCACTCTTACGTAGCCCCCTGCGCATCAGTGGCGTTGCCGCCTTGCTCGAGGGGGGGGTGATACGATGAAAAAAAAATTATATATATATATAAAGTTACATTTAAGTAAGGTCTGGTTTGTCTACGGCTATATCGTGTTGAATGCACCGGTTCCCGTCCGATCACCGAAGTTAAGTAACATCGAGCCTGGTCAGTACTTAAATGAGTGACCATTTGGGAATACCAGGTGCTGTAAACGTAAGGACCAAGAATGGTTTGGGGTTTGGGGTTTGGGGGTTGGGTGCAAGACTAACAACCCTGTAAAAAAACAGTTTGTTACAGAAACAGCAAAAAAAACAAAAACAAAAAACGTTGCTGCCCTATGCACCATTTGGTGTGATGGATAAATGATGATAAAAGTCTGGTTTACTTGTCGGATGATCATTCTCAGTGAGAATTAGGAGTGCCCAAGGGTTCGGGCCTAAAAGGCTGCAGGGGCCTCGGTGATGTTTATTAATTTTGATTGGCCTTACACCAATCACAACCGAAGTCCCAACATTTTAAAATATCAAAAGGTTGAATGTTGGAATGTGGGAAGAATATAATATTTCGTTTTGTATGTTGAAGTAAAATCTTTTTACTAAACAGAATAACAAATTTGTAAGAAGAAAACGTCCAAAGAGAAAAATGTACGTAGTTAAATGTTTCACAGAAATGATAGTAAGAAGTTAAATGAATTCAGGGCTTATAGTTGATAGTAGCAGAACGTGTCTATGTAGAAAGATTAACAGGTTACTAATAAAGTCTGTGTTCCTTTCCCTTTTCTTAAGGTCGGCGAGAGAGGTGAAGCAATAAAGGAAATTGTACTTATCGGACTTCAGTTTTTAGAAGTCAGTTGAAATATCTTGTCGTTGTTGTTGTTTCTTTGACGGCGTGTGAGTGAAGACGAAGAAAGGAATATTGGAAGGAGAGGAAGAACGAATAGGTGACGCGACTTTACGTCCGGATCGGCAAATTAAAATTGCTTTAGTCACATCTTGCATATAGTCTATTTGTGTTCTCATTTGACTGAATGATTCTGATTTTCTTTCCTTTCTTCTTTTATAGGATGTGCGTTGTGGTACAGTGGATATCGGCTCGGAACGAGAAACCGGGGAGCCGATTTCGAATTCCAGTTGAATTCATTGCATTCACTTACGCACAAATACCCTTGGGAAAGGTATTAATCCGTTTCTTCCCTCCAGTTATGGGTTAAATAGCAGGACAGATTGGGTTCAACCAGTCTACCGCAGAAAGCAATGGCAACCTACTGCGGGATAATCTTCTGCCCAGTCAGTCATGTCTCTTTCGAGACATAAGCGTGTATCACTTATAGCACTTAACTGACTGACTGAATATAATAGGAACATGATTAAGGCTTCTACTGGGCATAAAGTGGGTGATCGGTTTTCTATTGTCATGAAGTAATAAACTGATCCCCCACTAATTACTACTTATTAATATAATATAATTCACTAGTCTACCGCAGAAAGCAATGGCAACCTACTGCGGGATAATCTTCTGCCCAGTCAGTCATGTCTCTTTCGAGACATAAGCGTGTATCACTTATAGCACTTAACTGACTGACTGAATATAATAGAAACATGATTAAGGCTTCTACTGGGCATAAAGTGGGTGATCGGTTTTCTATTGTCATGAAGTAATAAACTGATCCCCCACTAATTACTACTTATTAATATAATATAATTCACTAGTCTACCGCAGAAAGCAATGGCAACCTACTGCGGGATAATCTTCTGCCCAGTCAGTCATGTCTCGAAAGAGACATGATCGCCCAAGCGTGTATCACGTATGGCACTTAACTGACTGACTTTTTTTTTTATACCGATTCCCCTTTTCACACTGGATCGCTAACTTTTCTCTTAGTTTTGCAAATTGCTTCCCTTCATTGGTTAGAAAGTAAATTTAACATCTGATCGCGAAATTGGGCCTCGTTTCAGCGCGGGGGTCAATCATTTTCCTATTCGGCAAAATTAAATTTCACACTTCATTATGAATTTTTGCGTTGGGCTGGGGTTTTCCAAAATGTTTTCAGTCGTTCTGATCCATTTTTGCAAGTTTACTTTTTGCTTCTCAGTTAATTGTTGGATGATGTAGGATTTGTATCCTATAAGCCCGGTGATGCGAAGAGAAAGAGGGAGAATTGTCTCTTAGCTGGCTTTTTATATGAAACTAGCAGTATAGCCCGGCGTTGCTCGGGTGTAATGAAAGCTTTAAAACTAATCCATAATCCTGGAGCTCAGACTCTTTGGACGTTGGCACGAAAGACTAAAAAAGCAATAGTTGTTTCCAGTCAAAGCGAAACTGTAGATTGAAAGAAAAATTAATAGATGTGAGTCAAATTTTGATTTCCGGTATCGATGTCAAATAAATTTTTCATCGCAAACTGAATTTTAAAAGCTAAATAAGTCCTTTGAGTAAATGGTATCATGACTGAGACTAAGAACTATAATTATATCTACTTAGAGCAAAACCCGAAGCAAAAACCAAAATAAAAGGGCTGAAAAACTGATTTTGATCAGACCCGATAGAATATCGGGTTATCGATTTCCAATATCGGAGTCAAATAAGTTATCCAAGGATAAACCAAGTCCATGAAAACATATCGTACCCATCGGGAGTAAAATTGGAGAAAATGAGCCATATTGATGGCTGAATATCGGTTTTTATCAGATTCAATAGAATATCGGGGGTATCAATTTTCGATATCGGGGAAAATGAGTCGTCTGAAAAGATCTACTAATGTTTGAGACTAAAAACTATAATTTCACCAAGTTAGAGCAAATTTTGCAGCAAGAACCACGATAAAAGGCCTGAAACCAGATCTTGATAGGATAGGATAGGATCGGGGCGTCGATTTCCGATATCGGGGAGGGGGAGATGAATCGGAAAAAATAAATAGCCCATGACCTGACTGGAAGCCTAAAAAATATCTGTGTGAAGTTTGGTGAGAATCGGATAAAAATTATGGATTGGTATAAAGGACAGACAGACAGATAGACAGACAGACGCACACAAACATCTTGCCTTATATATATATATATATATATATATATATATAAATCAACCGCCCTTAAGTGTCACGTGAGTACCTACGGGAGATAACACCGAAATGTCCAGAGGTATTTTTGACTGTAATGTGCGTTGTGGTGTCATGGATATCAACTCGGAATGACAAATTGGGGAGCCGAGTTCGAATTCCAGTTGAATTCTTTGCATTCGCTTACGCACAAATACCGTTGGTAAAGGTAATAATCCGTCTCTTCCTTCCAGTTATGGGTTAAATAATAGGACAGATTGGGTTCATTGCCCTTGGCTGGCATCCAGTCTACCACAAAAAACAAAGGAAACCTACTACGGGATAATCTTCTGCCCAGTCAGTCATGTCTCTTTCGGGACATGATCGCCCAACGAGTGTATCGCGTATGACACTTAACTGACTGACTGAATATAATAGTTGGATAGATGATTAAGTCTTCTTCTGGACATAAAATAGTGGGGGATCGGTTTTCTATTGTTATGAAGTAATAAACTGATCCCCCACTAATTACTACTTAATAATATGATACACATCTTCTCCCTTAAGCTATGAGTTAAATAGCAGGACAGATTAGGTTCTATAGCCTTGGCTGGCAACCAGTTTACCACAAAAATTAATGGCAACCTACTGCGGGATAATCTTCTGCCCAGTCAGTTGTCTCTTTCGAGACATGATCGCTCAAAGCGTGTATCACATATGGCACTTAACTGACTGACTATAGACTTTAGTCTGTCCAATGACATTTCCAGAATGAAGCTCTATAACAAAATATTATTCATGTCTCTCTATGACTTTAAACGGTCTAGCATAAGAAGTTTCAAAAAGTTACCTCATCTATCGACCTGTAACCAGACATATGTTCATTTATTTAATTCTTGGGAAATTGGAGGCTCTGGAACAATATGTAAACGTCCTTCAGAAGGAAATTCCATTTCAAGTCTTATCATCTCTTGTGTTAATTGCCGAAATGTTTCATTGGTAAATTCCATAAAGTCTTTTTCAACCATTTTCAACCATTTTTCAACCATAGACTTGTCAAGTAGAACAGTATGTCCGAACTCATTGATTGGGAAATGTAGTGGACCACAAGAGTTACGATAAGAGGACGATTATCTTCTTTCAAGACGTGGGATCATGAAATTCACACGCGACCTTTTTGTTTTCCTTTTTTTTTATTATGGGAATTTATTTTATTATTTTATTTATCATTTTATTTTCTTTCTCCCATACTACTGTAGGGGCCTCGGTGATGCTTGGTTAATTGGCCTTGCGCCAAATATGTCCGAAGTCACCAAAATTTAAATGTGAAAGGATAAAATATTTCGTGTGTACATTAAAGCAAAGATTTATTTAGAGAATGACAAAAGTGTAAGAAGGAAAATCTAAGTGAAATCTTGTTAACTAAACACTATATTTGTGAAAAGAAAATGTTCATTGAGAAAATGCATGCTGTTTTGTAGTTAAAATTGTTCATAGAGAAATGTAGATATTAAAAATGTCCGCAGAAGTTTAGAGTTCATGGTTGTGTAGTAGCAGAATGTAAAGACTTTGTTACTTCCTCTTTTTAGTAGGTCGCGACAGGTTGAGAGAAAGAGAAGGCAAAACAAATAACGGAGTGGTACTTAACACGTACATTTGGTTGTTGTGTTCTCCTCTTTAGCGGCGTGGTGTGAAAATGAAGAAAAGGATGTTAGAAGAAGAATTCGAATGAATTTGTGGCGTGCCCCACATCCGGGTTGGCGGGGAGTGAAAAAGAAGAAAAGAAAGTTGGCCGCAAAGGCGAGTCAGTTTGAAGTTTCTTTTTTACATGGTGAGATGCGGCCAGCTACTGCTTCCATCTGACGGACTGCTGTCTCTCACTGACCCGTTGACTGACTTTAACAGGTTGGCGTCGTGCTTTTTATAGTTAAGCCTCTCATGATGCTGGCTCCAGCGAAGCTTTTCACAGCTAGGCGTGAAAATACGTCAGATGTGAATTTGCTGTTTTTAATCCAATCAGGATTCAGAATATGCTTTTCGCACTGACTTGTGAATTTTTTTTTAGTTGATTTTTTCCAAAGTCGTTTGAATCTCTTTTTGCGGGTGTGTAATTTTACTTCGGGTTTTCCCAAATGTTGTAGTCGTTTGAATCCGATTTTGCGGGTGTGCAATTTATTTTGTGTTTTTGATGGATGATGGATTATATTTGTATTTGTATCCTATACTACTACTTCACAGAGATTTTTCGTCGATCACTGCGTTTTTTTTTCTTATTTGTATTTTTCAGGAATTGGTAACGGCATCGCTTATACAATATCCATAGTATCGCTTGGTTATTATTTCAGAAAAAGACTCTACTTCGCGTCGGGTATCGCTGTTACCGGTGCGGGAATCAGCTTGATGTTATTTCCACCGCTTATTCAAATGTTAATCACTACCTACGGACTGGAAAACGCCCTCATATTTCTAAGCGGTATCGGGCTCCAGTTTTGCGTTCTGGGTTCTCTCATTGCTCCCAACCGTCAAGAAGCGGCGGCGAAGCGAAACATTGGTGAATTGCATCTCGTGTCGACCGAGAGCCTGAACGCCGGCATAAATATTTTCCGCAACTACTCGTTCGACATTTATATGCTCAGTGTCTTCTTCTGGAATCTTGCCTACGCTTTCCTCTCACAGTCACTTCCGCTTTATTCGAATATGACCGGAAGTAGTCGAGAGGAAGCTGCATTTTTGCTCTCTCTCACGGGAATCGGAAGTATATTCGGACGGCTAATTGCTGGTGTCGCCACTAACGATGGACAGATTGATGGTATCATGTTCTATTTCGGCTCGAATGGTGTTTTCGCAATAATTTCATTGCTTTTCCCAATTTATGGCAAATCTTATCCTGGTCAGGCATTTTATGCGGTATTTTTTGGACTGTATACCGGTTCATGTATCGCTGTTCAAGGACCGATCGTGGTAAGACTGGTTGGAGTAGAGTTGTTGGCTGCTGGATACGGTGTCCTTATGTTTTTCACTGGCCTTGGAACTTTAATCGGTCCACCGTTTGGAGGTATGCCATTTTTTTTATTTTATTACTACCCCAGTACAGGGCCCAAAAGCTACTTAAGGTAGAGAGGAAATTTCGGTATGTGCGTAAAAAGAGGAATTAAGTTAAAAATATTAAGATATATTGAATAAAGCAGTTGACACGGTGGAGTAATGGGATCGGATTGAGAAATCAGAGATCAGAGTTCCAATTCAAGTCGGGTTCGTTACATTCACTGACGTGCAAATACCCTTTGAATCCGCCTCTTCATCTGAAAGATATAGGTAAATAGCAAGACGAGCAACTGGTCTAGAAAAAGATGGGTAAGAGCAGAACAGGCAACAGGTCTAGGAGAAGATATGTAAATAGCAGAACAGGCAACCGACCTAGGAAAAAGTGGTAAATAGCAAACAGGCAACGAGTCTAGGAAAAGATGGGTAACTAGCAGAATAGGAAAACGATCTAGGAAAATATGAGTAGATAGCAGGACAGGCAACTGGTCTACAAGAATATGGGTAAAAAGTAGGTCAGGCAACCGGTCTAAGAAAAGATGGGTGAAGAACAGAACAGTCAACGGGTCAGGGAAAAGATGGAACTAGTCTAGGTGAAGATGGGTAAAAAGTAGGTTAGGCAACCGGTCCAGGAAAAGATGGGTAAATAGCAAACAATATATATATATATATATATATATATATATATATATATGTGTGTGTGTGTGTGTGTGTGTGTTTGACTATGTTCATTTGTGCGTGTCTATGTGTTTATTTGTATGTTTGTGTGCGTGTGTGTGCTTGAGTCTGTGACTGCCTCTGTGTGTGTGTGTGTGTGTGTGTGTGTGTGTGTGTGTGTGTGTGTTTGACTATGTTCATTTGTGCGTGTCTATGTGTTTATTTGTATGTTTGTGTGCGTGTGTGTGCTTGAGTCTGTGACTGCCTCTTTGTGTGTGTGTGTGTGTGTGTGTGTGTGTGTGTGTGTGTGTGTGTGTGTGTGTGTGTGTGTGTGAATCCATTTCATTTATCGATGACATTTTTCTTTCAGGCTGGATGATGTCCGTCTCTTCATTTCTGGAAGTTGGTTTCTTCGTCGCTGGTATGGGAATTATCTCTCTCTCTCTGTCTGTCTGTCTCTCTCTCTCTCTCTCTCTCTCTCTCATTCCCTCTCTTTTTTTCTGTTCTTTCTCTCACCCTCTCTCTCTACGCCTCTCTCTCCCTCCTCTCTCTTGCACAAACACACACAGATATTGTATTCGATTGTCAGTTTGTTTTTTAATAAATGTTCACCGAATAAAAGGTCCAAGATCCACTCAAGCTAGGGTGTTACTAAACGAGGTTGTATGAGCGCAGAACGAGAAAGGAGAGGAAAGATTACGAGAATATGGAAAGAAGACATCCAAATGGAACTTCCTTCTTGATAAATGGAATACGAAGAAAACGATGAAGACTCCCCTCCCTATGACATATCTTAGCCGTAAAGGTCTGAACTGGAGGAACTAGATATTGTTGGAACGTTTACCATCGAGATAGCGAGAGTTTTGTGGCGTTGCGTCTGTAGGGATTGATTTTCTAAGCGCCGCTTAGATGTGGCACAAGGCCGAAAGTATGGAGTACCCAGTGAGGAGAGAGCTTGTAGAGGGGAAAATAATCACCTAAAATGTGGGAACGGAGTGAAGTAATGAATAATTGGGAAATACAAGAGCAGAGTTTGAATTCCAGTCGAGTTCGTTACTTTCACTTACGTGCAGATACCGTTGGGAAAGTTGTGAATCCTCTTCGGGGCAGACTGGGTCTAGGAGGACAACTCTGAATACAAAAACCTGAGTGGTCGGATGGTCAGTGACTGAAACCATCGCCCCATCACATTAGACTTTGGTCTGGTGAGGAGTAAATGTGAGGACCCCAGCCGCACAAAAACAATAGATGTTAAAGTCAACGAATATTCATCCCCAAATATGGGTTAAATAGCACCACCAGCTCTGAATTAGTCAAGCGTGGTGAGTACGGTTACATTCCCGAAGATATGATCACTTAGGGTTGGATTCTTCCAACAAGAGGGAGTAGGTGCTGAATTTTCTGCGTAATGAAGGCTTTTGAGCTCTGTCGAAGCTGGAAATTTGAATTTGTCAGTCAGTTAAGTGCCTTACATAAAACACGCTTGGGCGATTATGTCTCTTTCGAGACATGACTGACTGTGCAGAAGATTATCCCGCAGTAGGTTGTCATTGCTTTCTGCGGTAGACTGGTTGCCAGCCAAGGCTACAGAACCCAATCTGTCCCGTTATTTAACCCATAACTATAGTATGGGATCTAGAACTTAAATCTAGACAGGCTTGTGATCTACATTCAAAATTTCGTTAGAAATGTACAATTTTGATTAGTAGAGTGAGTTCCGAGTAAAAATGTGTAGCTTTACACAAAGGCAGGCAGTAATCTTAAAAAAAAGGCGGCTTTAATTGAAATCTGAATTTGTTATATGCCCTCCAAGTAATCTGGCCTCTACATTTCAGAAATGTTCAAAGCGACATGTAGAGGCCAGATTACTTAAATGTAGATGAAATCTTAACTTGTCAGATAGAGAGGGAGAATTGAACCTTAGTACTAAGCTTGTGTTTTGAAAACTTCAGACATCGTTGTAGACCAAAAGCTATACCAGAAACATGCATTTTGATCACATAGTATACCAGCGCAGCAAATTTGTTAGAACTGAAAAATATAGATTTTTTTTATCAATTTAGAAGGATAGGTGTGCGTTATGGTGAAATTAATATCGGCTCGGAATGAAAAATCGGACTGCTGAGTTCGAATTCCAGTTGAATTTACTGCACTCACTTACGCACAAATACCCTTGGGAAAGAAATTAATACATCTCTTCTCCCTCCAACTATAGGTTGAATAGAACGACAGATTGTGTTCCATAACTTTTTTGTCAACCAGTCTACCGCAGAAAGACATAACAACCTACCGCGAGAAAATATTCTGCCTAGTCAGCCAAGTCTCGAGACATGATCGCCCAAGCGTGAATAAAAAATGGCACTTAACTGACCGATCCCGTTCGGAATATAAATACAAGTTGAAATCGACTCCTAGCGTCATGAAGTGATATCCGCACTTTGTTCTTATTTAAAAAATTTGAATATGCGCTTTGATCATCGATAACTCTAGACGATTTTTTTACGGTACATGAGGAAGAAGGAGAATCAATGACTTAAGTGCAAGAGAGAAGATGGGAGTGTAAGAAAAATGCAGGTAGCCTGGTCTTGGCGCCCGGCGATCAGTGGCTCTATGAAGAGAAAGGCTAAATCACACGTATTTATACGTTTGTGAAAAACAGAATAGGATCAACTTTTAGATTTTTTTTCTTTGCTCCTGATTGGACAATAAATAAGAGTTGGTATTTATTTTATTTTCGCCGACGTCAGCAAATGGTAAAATTTAGTAAACCAACTGTTTTATTAAATGAGCTTTTTCATTAGTGAATGTATAAATGTATGGTTTTTTTTTCTCATGCAAAGGTCTATAAAAGATACTACTCGTTAACCCAACACCAAGGCATCTCAGAGAAGACTTGGGTATAACTTGCTAAACTTAGCTTAATTTTGCACACATTCACAAGTATGGGTGGCTCAATGACGACGATAAATACTACTCATTGATCAAACTAACTCCTTAAACATTAACCAATATCGAAGCACCACCGATAAGACTTAGGTGTAATTTACAAAGCTTATCTTAGTTTTACACAAGTTCACAAGTATGAGTGACCCATTGGCACTCACCACTCATTAATAGGATTAGCTCATTAACCATTAACTCATAATACCGAGACGCTAATATATATTTAATGAATCTTTTTTATTCTTATTTTCCACCAGGTGTTTCGTTACTTATAGCTTGCGTATCAGGGATGATGATCATCATATTGGAGAAGAAGAGACTTGACAAAGACGTGCAGATACCGACCAAGGCTCGCTCGTGTTCCTTATCTATCGGCATATACGGCACAAGCATTTATGCTCTAAACGAACTGACGTTGGAAGTAGTTCCGGACCATTCAGGTCAGTTTAGGACCGAAACTCTAGTTTCAGAACGCTTGAGAACGGATACAACGCATTCTGAAGCATCCAGCTTTCTTTGAAAGAAATTTCTGCTCTGAATGTCAGCTAGGACAGCTGATATTGCGCCGGTAGAAAAAGGAGATCACTATTAAACATTTTCAATGGGTTAAAGGTATTTTGCAGTCGCCGTTTGGCAGCCACTGTTTCGAAGTCGCTGTTTGGCAGCCGTCGTTCTGCAGTCGCCGTTTGGCAGCCGTCGTTTCGCAGCCGCCGTTTCGTTATTGCGGTTTCTCAGCCACCGTTTCGATGTTTTTTGTTTTTCGCAGTCGCCGTTTGGCAGCCACTGTTTCGTAGTCGCCGTTTGGCAGCCACTGTTTCGCAGCCGCCGTTTCGATATCGCGTTTCGATTATTTCTTTTTCGGAGTCGTCGGAGCCACCGTTTGCACTCGTCATTTCTTTGTCTTATCAAAGAATAACATTGGTCAACACGTTTTTTGGTGCCAAGAACCAAAACACATTTTTTAGCTAATTTGATGGAGGCTGATTTCGAAAATGGCCTTCATGATTAATTAACGTCTTTGCTGTATTGGAAATTAGTTATTTTTTAAACAAAAAAGATAAATTTACGATATATGCTGGTTGCAAAATTTATTTAATAAAGATCATAGAAACCCATCAGTTTTTATGCCAGCCACCTGAAATAAACCATTTTTATAAGAAAAAAATGTTTTTGAGTTAAAAATTTAAAAATAGAAGTACCGAATTTTTTCCAATTCATCGCCAAAATTCAAATTGACTGATAAACTTTATTGATAATAAACTTCATCAGTAATACGCTAATATGAATATCAAGGTTCATTTTTTCCATCGCCATCCAGATAAATTTCCGGGTAATTGCGGCAATGTGAGTAATGAGCAAGGGGAACGATTCCATGAGGATATCAAAACAATGGAAGAACGCTACCAGGGACGTTGGAACAAACGAATGATGGCTGACTACAGCTGGGCTATCCAAAGGGACTTAAATAACATTGAACATGACAGACAATCAAGAAAGAAATCATTTTTGCCATAGTTCTTATGTTCACGAAGGTTTTATTTCTGCTTTTAGATTATTAAATGATTTGATGAAAATACTTGTTTCTCTTGGTATATTCAATCGTTTTATTTTCAAATACTTATGATTTGATTGTTATTGAAAAAATGGTATTTAATAAGTAGACTGATATATGTTGGTTTAAACGCGAATTGAGAGTTTTTTACGATTTTACTTTGAAAAATATTGCCATCGGTCAATATCATATGTATACAGAAAACAAATTTTAAAAAAATGATTCCCTAAAAATAAGGTACTTCTGTACAGCTCAAACGGTCAGTCAGTCAGTTAAGTGCCATACGTGAAGCACGCTTAGACGATCATGTCTCGAAAGAGACATGACTGACTGGGCAGAAGATTATCCCGCAGTAGGTTGCCATTGCTTTCTGCGGTAGACCGGTTGCCGACCAAGGCTATAGAACCCAATCTGTCCTGTTATTTAACCCATAATTGGAAGGAAGAGACGGATTAATACCTTTCCCAAGGGTATTTACGCGTAAGTGAATGCAATGAATTCAACTGGAATTTGAACTCGGCTCCCCGATTTCTCGTTCAGAAATTGTGCATTTTTCTACTATTTTTCATTTTTTTATTGTTGAATTTTAAAATGTTTTAAATCTATAATTATATTAATTACACAGTTGGCCCAAAATAATTTAAAAATGCAACTATATTTAAATTGAAAAAAAAATTTCTTCGTTAGCCATGTGGGAGATCCCTCTCGGACTTCCATCAGCAAGGATGATGATAACCTCCAGAAAAGTGATTTGTTGCACCTCTAGAGCGAACGTTCTCAGCTGACTTGAAGTGGATGGACTACATTGAATAGATTGCTGGGTCAGCTGCTAAGAATGTCGTGCGAGATAATTTTTCTTTCCAGAATCTATCTTACGAATCTAGAAATCTACCATTCATCCATGCCTAGAATATTGTTGCCACATGTGGTCCGGTGCCCCTGCTATTTACCTTGAGTTCGTTGATAAGATCCAAAGAAGAATCAGCAATATTACTGGTCCTGATCTGGCAGCTCGGCTTTAGTTACTTACTCACCTCCGTAAGGTTGCCTCCCAGTGTCTTTTCTATAAATAAATTCATTGCAATTGTTCGGACGATCTCTTCGCTAGGGTATCTCAACTTTATGAAATTAAGCGCAGTGTGTCTTGTGATGCAGTGGATATCGGCTCAGAACGAAAAATCGGAGAACCGAGTTCGAGTTCTAGTCGAATTCGTTTCATTCACTTACGCACAACTATCCTTGGGAATGGTATTAATCCGTCGCTTCTCTCTCCAGCTATGGGTTAAATAACAGAACAGGTTGGGTTCTGTAGCCTTGGTTGGCAATCAGTCTACCGCAGAAAGTAATTGCAACATACTGCGGGATAATCATCTGCCCAGTCAGTCATGTCTCTTTCGAGACATGATCACCCAAAAGTGTATCACCTATGGCACTTAACTGATTGACTAAATATAATAGTTGGAAACATGATTGTCTTCTACTGGGCATAAAGTGGGGGATCGGTTTTCCATTGTTATGAAGTAATAAAATGATTCCCCATTAATTGCTACTATATAATATAATACATCTCTTCCCCCTCTAGCTATGAGTCAAATAACAAGCTTTGGCTGGCAACTAGTCTACCGTAGAAAGTAATGACAACCTACTGTGAGAAAATAGTCTTCCCAGTCAGTAAAATCATTTTCAAACACGAGCACCCAAAGGTGTATCACGTATGACACTTAACTGATTGACTAGATAGGCGTGGCGATCTCATTAATTTATAGTTGAGCTGGCGAGATGTAGCCGTAAGTTCTACGTTAAAGTTTCTAATATCTTCATCTTCGTTATTTTTTTTTTCATCATCATATTTCGATTTCTGTTGTGATAACATTACCTACCAAGTCCACGGGGAAACCTATGGCAGGTAGGGGTGTGTTAGGGTTATGGTTACATTTCATGATTTGTTTTTCTAATTCCCATAACATCACTAGCGTTACGCAGACAATTTTTTTTAACATGTAGACTGTACTTATCAAAACAATTATTATTTATTTATTATTATTATTATAATTATTATTAATTCCTTTGATGTTAATTGTATACTTATGTTATATTAAGCGTATGGTGGCAGAACAAAGAAAGAACGGATGTTTAGGAAATAAATAATTGTATTAAAGGAAAAATCCAGCAAATGATAAATAGCTGTTAATGTCTTTGGTTGGTTTTTATATCCTTTTCTTAGACTCAGATCAACTTCAATTTTTATTTGTTTCTTTAGACGGGAGGGGTGCTATTGGGTGGAATTTCTGGATTGTATTTTTCTTTAAGTGTATACGTAACATGGAAGCTATGTGCCGAGCCTATGCACAGTTGACGAAGTTATCAGTTCAGTCTTGGATTTCGGAGTGTTCCCATTTCGGCCAGTGGTGGAAATTTGTGTAACATGAATCAGAAGAAAATTAGGTTTTAGGAAGATTATAACCCTTATTTTCTTCCGGGTTTGTTCCTCTTTGAATTTTTATTTTATTTGTTCTGTCACTAACCTAAGTAGTTCGTGTAAATTATTTATTATTTATTATTTATCTTAATTCTATTATTTAATATTTATTATTTAATTCTATTATCTTAATTCTATTATTTATTATTTATCTTAATTCCGTATTATTTATCTTAATTCTATTATCTATTATTAATTCTATTATTTAATATTTATTATTTAATTATTTTATTATTTAATTCTATTATCTTAATTCTATTATTTATTATTTCTCTTAATTCCGTTAGTTTTGTCTGGTGGCCAGTAGACACGTGTTGGTTAACTCGCCTATATTCTGAAAAAAATGTTTAAATTTTATTTTTGACTTCAGAAATTTAATTAAATCAACTTTCTGTGTTACCTCCTCGTGGTAAGTCAACCCGGAATCAGTCTGTCTTTTCTGTAATTTTTAATTTAATTTAATTTAATTTTTTTTAAATTTTTGGTTTTTTGTTCCTCTTTGAATTTTTATTTTATTTATGTGCGTGCTTACGGCCATATCATGTTGAATACACCGGTTCTCGCTCGATCATCGAAGTGAAGCAACATTGATCCTGGTCAGTACTTAGATGGGTGACCATTTGGGAATACCAGGTGCTATAAGCGTATAGTGACGAATGTGCGTGCTTACGGCCATATCATGTTGAATACACCGGTTCTCGCTCGATCACCGAAGTGAAGCAACGTTGATCCTGGTCAGTACTTAGATGGGTGACCGCTTGGGAATACCAGGTGCCGTAAGCGTTTAATGACGGATGTGCGTTGTGGTACATTGGATATCGGCTCGGAAAGAGAAATCAGTGAGCCGAGTTCGAATTCCAGTTGAATACCCTGCATTCCCTTAAGCACTGGTAACCTTGGGAAAGGTATTAATCCATCCCTTCTTTCCAGTTATGGGTTAAATAACAGGGTAGGACTTGGGGACCCTGCTCTTAAAAACAAATCCCAATGAATCTTGATACTCGAAAAGAAAAAGTATTACTAGACCCAAAACTTATATAAAAACAACAATAAATTGTTGAAAGAAAAAGGTATTAACAGCAATAAATAAATAAGATTTAGTTGGCAATAAATGACGCGCCGAGGTGTTGATATGCCATAAAACAACCAACCAACCAACATTTCCATCTATAATGACTGTCATGTCAATAACAAAACACAAACTGTTTTTGTGGTCTTTGGTCACGGTATCTTGGCGATTAGCTTTGATTGCTCTGTCTGTGCGTAAAATTTTCATAAAATTGTTACAGATCATATCTCTGTAACTGGATCTGGGTGATGTCCATACCAATTTCTTGCAATTTTCTTCCAGTAAAAGTTACAGTTCAGATATTGGCTTACCCTGTCATGTCGAGATATTATTATTATTATGTTGTCATTTTTCATCATATTTCGATTTCTGCTATGGTCGCACTATCTACCAAGTCTGCGGGAAGACCTAAGGCAGGTCGTGTTGTGTTTTTATGACTCCATTTCATGTTTTTTCATATCTCCCTAACATCCCTAGCGTTACATAGACAAAGTTCTCCTTTGTGCATGGGCTGTACTTAAGACAATTTTTTGTATATCTCTTAAGCTGGGGTTTCCAGGGATTCTTTCAATGTGTTGTTTTGTTCCATTTTTTATCATTCCAAGTGCACCTAGTATCACTGGTACGACTTTTGTTTTCAATTTCCACATTTTTTTTTATTTCAATTTTCAGGTTTTTATATTTTGACAGTTTTTCGAATTCCTTGGTTGCTATGTTACAATCCGCTGGAAAAGCCATATCAATTAATAAGCAAGTTTTTTCTTTCTGGTTTTTAACAATAATGTTCAGCCTATTTGCTTCAATATTTCTGTCTGTGTAGATGGTGTAATCCCATAGAATGGTGACATCTTCTATTTCTGTAACCGGTGCTGGGTGATGTTCGAACCAGTGTTTGTTTTCATATTTTCCATATTATTATTATTATTATTATTATTATTATTATTATTATTATTATTATTAAGTCATTGTGATATTATCAACAAAGATGGGGATATTTCTCTGAAAGCAAATACTGATATTTCTTATTTTGCATTTTTAGTTATATAAAGATTTACAAATTGTTTTTGTTATAGAATATCACTGGGGTTTGCAGTGGAACACTCGATTTTAAAATTGATACAATTTCGTAGATCGAATTTAACTCGAATTGCTAATCTAACACTTCTTCTGTATGCCGCCTCCATTGAACACCTTCGAGATCATGTCTCTCCACAGTTTCCTGTCCTTTGAAGTTTTGTCTAAATTTTGTCATTTTGTCTTCTCTCCTAAACCCTGTTCTGCCATCTATTATTTACTCGTTAGGTAGGTTAGCTCTATTTCCCCGCGTTTCTCTTGTTTTCAATATATCCTGAGTTTCAAATTTTCTAAACTCTCTTTCCTTATTATATGCCCGAGAAATGTCAACTGTCACTTAATTTCTAATATTAAGTTTGAGTTTTAGTTTTGTTTAACGGCATATCAACGTCTGTGTGTTATTTAATGCCAAAAAGGTAGATTTTTAAGGTATTGTTTTTTAGTGAGAAGGTTAATTTAGTCAGATTTTGATGAAATTATTTTTTTATTTTAGAAAACTGAAGATGTATTCTAATTTTGTATTAAAAATGTATTGCTGGTAATATTTTGTTGCCTTCAAAATGTATTATGGCACTAATTTTTTTCCTTCAAATTATTTATTGTTGGTAATATTTTTTCTTAAAAATGTATATTTTTTCTTAAAAATGTATATTTTTCTACAAAAGTCTATTTTTATGAATATATTTCTATAAAAGTGTATTTTTTATACTTTCATAGTGTTTTGACCCCAGTTTGGGGGTTAATTATTTGCCCATAGCTGGGACCCTATCAAGTGCTACCACTCCGGGTCAGGGTAGACCTGGAAACAACAGCAAATAAGAGGTGGTTCCATGCTCCTTACAACTTCCCAATCAGAGGCCTTGCTGCTGGATGCAGTTTATCGTCATACCCAGGACCTTTCTAATGTTAAGTACAAATGTCAATTTTCTTAAAAACTTCGTCGTTTCTCACACTTCCGTCCATAGTATTCACAGCATCCTTATGTAGAAACACATTTCTATCACCTCAAGTTTCTTTTTCATCAGAGCAAAGATGGTCTAACATTCACTGTCATATAGGAGGACTGATATTTCGTAACAGTTCACTACTCTTTTCTTTGTTTCCAGTGAAAATTTTTATTCTGTTTCTTAATCAATCAATTAAGTGCCATACGTGATACACGCTTGGGCGAGCATGTCTCGAAACAAACATGACTGACTAGGCAGAAGATTATCCCGCAGTAGGTTGCCATTGCTTTCTGCGGTAGACTGGTTGCCAACCAAGGCTATAGAACCCAATCTGTCCTGTTATTTGACTCATGGCTTGAAAGGGAAGAAATGTATTATATTATTAAGTAGTAATTATTGGGGGATCAGTTTATTACTTCATAACAATAGAAAACCGATCCCCCAGTTTATGTCCACTAGCAGTTTTAATTATGTTTCCAACTATTATATTCAGTCAGTCAGTTAAGTGCCATACGTGATACACGCTTTGGCGATCATGTCTCGAAAGAGACATGACTGACTGGGTAGAAGATTATCCCGCAGTAGGTTGCCATTGCTTTCTGCGGTAGACTGGTTGCCAGCCAATGCTATAGAACCCATTTTGTTCTGTCATTTAACCCATAACTGGAAAGAAGTGACAGATTAATACCTTTCCCAAGGGTATTTGCGCGTAAGTGAATGCAATGAATTCGTCTGGAATTCGAACTCGGCTCCACGATTTCTCGTTCCGAAACGATATCCAATGCTCCACAACGCTCCTTTCCCAATATGATCTAGATGTTATAGAATATCACTGGGGTTTGCAGTGGAACACTCAATTTTAAAATTGATACAATTTCGCAGATCGAATTTAACAAGAACTGCTAATCTGACACTTCTTCTGTGCGCCGTCTCCATTGAACACCTTCGAGATCATGTCTCTCCACAGTTTCCTGTCCCTTGGAGTTTCATGTAAATTTTTGTCACACTTTATGCCTTCTATTAAAACGTTTCCCGCATATTTAAATTGTTAGACTTGCTTCCTATTTTTTTAATTTGCATTGTTGGATGTTCCTTTGCTGACAATCATGCATTCTCTCTTCTTGCAATTGGTGTTTAGTCCTTTCTTCTGGCTTTTCTTTGCTACTTTCTATAGTAGTTTTTCAGTTTCTTTTTAGTGTGTTAACACTGTGTCATCTACATATCTTATGTTGTTAAGACGACGAATGCCAATAATAAATCCTGGTAGGACTTCTAATTCTCTCAGAATCTCCTTACTGTATAGTTTGAATAAGTCCGGTGAGAAGATACATCCTTGTCTTACACTTTTTTCTATTTTTGTATATTTACATTTTCTTTCCGCGTGCAGGCGGTTTGCTGTCACCATACGTTCTCGATTATTCTAATATCCTTCCTAAATATGTCAGGGTTACCTAGCAGTTCCAACTGTTCTTTGTGATGTACTTTATTAAAAACCTTCATCATCAGTTCCCAACTAAACATCTATGCAGATGATACCACCATTTACTCCAGTCTCAGTAGGATATCTACTAAGGCTGGCAAAGTAAACCTGGCTGCTAGCTCCTGAAATGGAGCTTCAATCAGTGGTCAACTGGGGTAGGAAATGGCTTGTAAATTGTAATACCTCCAAAACAAAACGGCTATTCTTTAATCACCACAGAGAAAATTTCTTCTCAGCCATCAACATGGCTAATGCAAGTCTCCTTGAGAAGAACACGCTTGGCTCCGCTTTTACAACCGACTTGAAATAGAATGGTTACATTAAATCTTACATCGAATCAATTGCTTCATTTTTTATTAGGAAGGTTGAGTTTCTGTGTCGGACCAGAAAGTATTTCTCGTCAGTATACATCTTGCACATTTATCAATCTACCATTCGTCCGTGCATTGAATATTGTTACCATATCTGGTCGGGTGCTCCTGCTATTCATCTTGAGGTTCTCGTCAGAATGCATCTTGCACATTTATAAATCTATCAATCGTCCGTGCCTTAAATACTCTTACCATATCTGGTCGAGTGCTCCTGCTATTCATCTTGAGGTTGTCATCATAATCTATCTTGCACATTTAATAATCTACCATTCGTCCGTGCATTGAATACTGTTGCCATATCTGGTCTGGTGCTCTTGTTATTCATCTTGAGGTTCTCGGGTAAATCCATAGAAGGGTCTGCAATGTAATCGGTCCTGACTTGGCATCTCGACTTCACTCATTTTCTCATCGATGTGCCGTGGCTTCCCTCGGTCTTTTCTACAAATATTGTCATAGCAACTGCTCTGACGAACTTTTTTTTCTTGTACCCAGTCCACATGAATTCAAGCATGCCACTAGATTGGCATCTAGGTATCACAGCTTTACCGTTACAATAGTTGAATGTGACCATCACTTCTACTCGAACAGTTTCTTTTCTCGCACTTTTCGCTTGTGGAACTCCCTTCCGATTACTTGCTTAACTGATAGCTACAATCCCCCCAAAATTAAATGCAACGTCAACTACCATCATCTATCTTCTTGAATTCCGTTCATCTTTTATTCTTTCTTTAATATTCTCTGTGCTTAGTCTTTTCTCCAACTGCAACCCCCTGCGCACCACTGAAGGTGCTACTTTGCTTGGGGTTAAATGATTAAAAATAAAATAATAACCTATAAAATATTGGCATACATCCTTGTGAATTTTCATTGTTCTTTATGATATAATTTTGAGCACAAGAATCACTTTTCTTGTTCCAGTGTCTTTAACGAACCCACACTGTTCTTGTCCTATTTCTGGTTTAATTATGCTGCCCGACTTAGTCATCAGAATTCGGATGATACGTTTTGTTATATTACGGCAAACCTGTTCAGGAAACTTCATTGCCGATACAAACTGCAAAGAGGAACGATCGTTTTATTTACTTCTTTATGAGAATATACAAGAGGGGCAATCAACAAGTTTATCTTCATACCCTGTCTGGTGGCAAACGCTGCTGGTGGCGCCAGGGGTGGCGGTCCCGGCATAGCCACCAAAACCGTGACATCACCCCTGGTCGGCGGCTGATGAAGACAGGGTATTTCACGTGCTAACACACGTTGTATGTTACAAATATAAGAATAAGATATATTTAGGCAACAAGTATTCATATATATATATATATATATATATATATATATATTGCTAATCAAATATAGTTCATTAGGTAATTGTCCGATGGAGTTCACATTCGTTTAGCAGTACTATGAAAATGTATCTACTTAGGTCTTCCAAAATATCACCACTGTTTGATGTTTCTGTAATCTTGATACAATTTCGCAGATCGAATTTAACTAGAATTGCTAATCTGACACTTCTTCTGTGCGCCGTCTCCATTGAACACCTTCGAGATCATGTCTCTCCACAGTTTCCTGTCCCTTGGAGTTTCGTGTAAATTTTTGTCACACTTTATGCCTTCTATTAAAACGTTTCCCGCATATTTAAATTGTTAGACTTGCTTCCTACTTTTTAATTTGCATTGTTGGATGTTCCTTTGCTGACAATCATGAATTTTCTCTTCTTGCAATTGGTGTTTAGTCCTTTCTTCCGGCTTTTCTTTACTACTTTCTATACAGAAATTTGCCAGCACTTCTATTACAATTCAGTCTGGACGCTTTGTTTCTGTTTAATTTGCCTAGTGCTGATTTCACTTCAGATTTTTAATATTTCTGGTCCTTTGATATTTCTGTGTATTGCCGGATGTCCACTTTCATCGTTAAAAAATTCTCGCGTGCATTCGTTTTATCACTGAAGCATTTTTATCTTTCTCTTATATCAGTGTCGTGTTCTTGGTATTTAAAATTCCTGTTGGTAAGTATGTCTTTTGTCCTGTTAATTATTATTCTTTTTTTAATCATTTCACCCCAAGCAAGGTATTCCACTGCCACTACTGCGCAGGGGGTTACATAGTGATGAGAAAGAGTGGTTAGATATAGGAAATGTCAGAAGGAGGGTGAAAGACGGGTAAGGATACCGAGGATGAGGGTTGGGTAGATGGGAAGAGTGTTTGAGAGAATGGATGCGAGTTAATGTGTTAGGAGGTGTCGATTGACCTTACATTTAAACTCCTGGAGATTGTAGCTGTCGCGGAAGCAAGTATGTGGAAGGGAATTCCACAGGCGGGAAGTGCGAGAAAAGAAGCTGTTAGCGTAGAAATTGCGGTTACATTTTATCGGTTTCACTGTAAAAGGGTGGAACCTAGTTGCTAATCTAGTATCTCGTGCAAATTCGTACCTAGGGGGCACCAGTGATCTAAGTTCATCGGAGCAGAAGCCATGAAAGTATTTATAGAAGAGGCACAGGGAAGCCACGTCACGCCGGTGAGAGAGTGACTGCAGCCGGTCTGCCAAGTCAGTATCGATCACATTACAGATTTTCCGTTGTATTTTGTCAAGAACCCCGAGGAGAATAGCAGGGGCACCCGACCAGATGTGGCAGCAGTATTCAGTAGACGGGCGGATGGTAGATTTGTATATGTACAGGATAGATTCAGACGGGAAAAACTTCCGAGCCCTGCACAGAGAACCGACTTTCATATCAGCGTATACCTACCTTATCTGTAATTGATATATAACGCCTCTGTTGCTGCTGAAAACAATAAGTCTTCACGGATAAACGACGAACAGATATATATAATTTTTTGTCTTTATTTTCACCTGAAATTAAAGTGAAAATGCGATGTTTAGAACGGCTCATCATTAAACATAACAGACATTCATTGTCTGATATATATCTGTTTTTATCTTTAGAAAAATATATAAACTTATATTTTTATTCTTCGTCTTGTGTGGAATTGTAATCAGAGGGAATCACGCACATACGAGGGAGTTGTCGGTAGTTGTCTTCTTTTCTGCTCTCTTTCCCGCCTGCGCTTTCTCTGCGTACTCTCGGTATTCTGCCTTTCGCCCGAAAAATCCCGATCTTATATCATCTGAAATTTCCTCAAATGCCGCTTAATTGCGTCATCTATAACTAGGCACATTTATTAATCATTTTCGCCGTTTATTGCCTTTGAAGCCAGCTGCCTTTGACGTCATCACATTTTTGTTTGTCACTGTTTATATTTTCCCTTTGAAGCCAGCTGCCTTTGACGTAATAACACTTTTGTCGGTCACTGCCTCTGACGTCACTCATATTTTTGTGGGTCACAGAAATATTTAACAAAATACACATTCTTTCGATTTCTGCACAATTTTCTTCACCTTATTCATTTTTAGCCGGACTGCATTTGTTCCTAACTTTTTTGTGCAGCGTCCTATATTCTGTGCCACACCTTGGATTTGTTTTTGTTTCCTTTTCATCATGTCAAGAATTTCATCTGTTATTCACTCATTTTTTTCTTTGTTTAGTTTTCTTTGGGATGATCTCGATTTCTGAGGTTACTAAAGAAATACTTAATGTCCCTCTCTTCGAGTTTTCATTCTCATTTAGTCTATTTTATCTGCATTACACACTGTTCATTTATTGCTTCTTGATTTGAGTAATTCAGGAGTTTGTAACATTGCAATTTAGGTGCTGTCTTGACCATCTTCAAATTCCGTAACTTCATTCTTAGTTCATATATCACTGGTAAGTGTCGCTCACGCTGTCAGCACTTGGGTATATTTTGAATAGTAATACTGCTTTACTGAATCTCTTATTGATTGTTATACAGTCAATTCTTTTTTTTTTCTTTTTTTTTTTTTTGCTTATTTTACTCCCGTGCTTTTCAATATCCACATACTTCTTGATTGGTCTTGAAACCAGATATTGGCGCTTACTACCTGCTCATACCCCGTGCACCATGATAACATTTTTTCTTAATTTTCATTAAAAGTTCCTAGTTCACATTGCCAAATATTTCATCATCTTTCTCTTTACTTGTGTTATAGTTATCATCATACAACGAGAATGGATTTGCTAAAAGGTTTTCCTTTCAATTTAATGACAATAATTTTTTCAGATAGTTGAGAGTATACCAGGACACATTTCTTAATGTCTTTGTCTAATATTAGTCCTGGACATCTCTCATATTTATCTTCGCCTGCATATATGACCTTCTGTTTGTTTTGTCATTGTCAAAATCTCCATTGTTTGCCAACCTCATTTTGCATACACCCAGAATATCTCCAAATGACGGTCCGGTAACATTTGGGCTTCCTATAACAATTGTAATTTCTTGCATTGAGTCTTGTTGTTGTCTAGTGTACAGTAAAACTTATCAATTTTTTCTTCTGTATTTTCTACTGTTAGTGCATAAACAATTAAGGGTGGATATGTTGAAAGGAAGTCCTTTCGAGAGTTAAACTCCCTTCAGGCCGTTTAACTACAAGAATTATTCCAGATAGTTAACTGTATCCCAGAACGCATTTCTTCGTGTCTTGGTCTAATATCATTCTTACCCCCTTCTCGTATTGCTCTCTAACTGCATATATGACCCTGTGTTTGTCACTGACGAAACCGCCATTTTTTACCCATCTCGTTTCGCTTACGCCTAAAATGTTGCCAGATGACGGTCTGGTGATACCTGTAGCTCAAGTTTTCCCTTATCGGGCACGGGATCAACTTCAATGTGTTTGAGATGTTTAACGTCGTTTATTTTGCTAGCAGTAGCTGGATGACAGTCAATTGATAGCTGTTACTCATGTCCATCCTTAGCGGACGAGGTGTCCATTTCAAGAGTTAAACTCCCTTCACACCGTAATCTTTTTACAATATTACTTTTGAGTGTCATATTTTTTTTGGAGCGGGGGATTGTGAGCGGAGTAATTCTCCGTTGCCTTCTCCGCAGAGATTTTTATACCAGTCCCACTTATCTGGCCATTGTCGCTTCAAGAATTATTCAACCATTTGATAGCCTACAGGGTTGCAAACAACCTGCATCCCTCACAAGAAATTGAAGTGGGTGTGCCGGTTTCATCACATCACCGACGACGACGACGATCAAACAATAAATTTTATACCCCCCCCCTCCACACACACACACATTTAGAATTAATACAAATATTTTTTCACAGCAGACTGGTGTTACCTTCAGCATGTGTTTGTATGTCTGTGTGTGTCTGCACGGTCATATGTGTGTATTTGTGTGTCTATGTGGGGATGCCTAGTAGACATTATGTTTGGTGATAGTCAAATAAAATAACACAAGAAATTAAAAAAAACATAAAGATCGATATAAAATGTATTTTCAAAATAGAATTACATCTTAAAAAGGAATTTGGATTTGCTCAGAGAATACAGATTCCGCAGGGAGTCATCTAACCAACAACAACACTGCCTGGATGAGCGAGTCCCACTTTTTTTTATTATTCGTCTCGTTGAACAGAGGCGTGTCCGAAAATTCAAACTTTGAACTCTTTCTCTTCACAGCATCCTGGCTCCAGAGTTTCGTAGACGGACTCACCTTTAATTATTCTTGTAATCATTCAGTTTACTCGTCAGAGGATATCGGCAATCTTTGTATTTGTGCTTCAATTTAGTCAAAAGGCCTGCTCATATATAATCAATCTGACTGCCCATTTTGTTATCGTTTTATTCCCTAAATTTCATTAAAAGCCTCTTAAACTCCCCCCACTATATATATATATATATATATATATATATATATATATATATATATATATATATATGCTGAAGAGACGAATTCTCTCTTAAGGATTTCATGTTGAAATGTTCATTCAACATTTTTGAATTTTGAAAAATTACCTTAATTTATATTGGCTCTGTAATTTTAAGAACATTGAGTTCTCCTCCTGTATCATTTTTTAATATTAAAATTTTTAATATTAATTAGGAACAGGTTCTTGGAATTTACCTTCCTAATTTTTTCCATTTCATATTAAAGAAGAATATAAAAATAAAATATATATATAAGTTATTATCGCTCAACATTATATATACGTATATATATATATATAGCCATCCGCAGACAGTCCTGTATCGCTGCTCATCAGTACGGTTAAGACATCCGACGATTGTTTCCAGCCAGGATTGAAAGCCGACCGATTTTACATCAGCCCGCGATTCTACCTCTAAGCTATGGACACTCCTGGGAAATTTTACCGTGTTATATACACTGTGTAAACACACGTCAGTAGCCGAAAGTGTTCAAGTTAATTACTGAGTAAACGATGGATATATAGGCGATTTTCTTAGATGTGGCACAAGGCCGGAAGTATAGGGCACCAAGTAAGGGCTGAACTCACTGCTCAAGTGTAACAGGTTTTAGCGAGGCATGCTTGCTAACCATTGCACCACACCGAGGCGCCCAAACGATGGATATATAGTGTTGAATTATGATAATGTTTGGTGCCAAGATTGTTGTTTTTTCATTATGATAAATAGTATTTTGGCAAACAGTTTTTTTTTATCATAAAGTGCTCGATGTCGGAGTGGAGCGTTGATAGTTTTAGTAAGAATTTGTCACTTTAACTGATCAGATTCATACCGACTTCAAAGTTTTCTGGGTACACTGTTATAATGCTCTTACTTATCGGGCTGGGTTTAAACCCAGCCCCGTAAGTGAGAGCTTTATAATGGTGTACTCACGAAACTTCGAAGCAATTCTTTGCAATAAAACTATATATATATATATATATATAGAATAAAAAGTGTGAGAGGCCGTGAACGTTTTCTTTAAAGTGTATATTTATTGCTTTTGTTATTATACAAATTATGATACATTAAATGTCCATAATGGTATTTGTGACGCTATACGTGTTTCGAGTCTAAAATTGACTCTCTTCAGGCGAATAAATTTGTGGCTTTACGTATCCAGTTCCTTTCGTTTCTGATCGCCAAGTTTTTGTTCTATAAATAAGTAAGGAGAAAAAAATAAGAAAATAAATAAAATCAGTAAAGTAAAATAAGATAAAATAAATCAAATTTTGGCACGTTGAATGGTCTGTGTTTTTTCACATCAGCACGTGTATAAATGGATAAACAGATAAATAAACATGAATGAATCAAGTGTTTATCCCAATTTGAAGTGGTTTTGGTCTGGGGTTACTTTTTAGTATGTTACCTTTTTACTATGTTAAAATTCATATATATATATATATATATATATATATAAATTTTAGTATGTTATATATATATATAAAGTTTAATATGTTACCTTTTTAGTATGTTAAAATTCATATATATATATATATATATATATATATATATATATATATTAGTTTTAACTTATTTAAAGTTCTAAACATTATTCTTTTAAACTCAAAGTGACTTCTAACGTCGAGTTAATAGTGAAATATGAAAATCTCTCCTGGCCATTTAGTTTCGATCAAAAATCCAAAACGTTTTATAGCTGACAATCAGAAATTTGATTTAAAATAATGATTTATATTAAATTTTTTCCCTTAACCCCACGTGGCTGGCATAAGGACTGGATTTTTAAGAAAGTTTTTTAAAAAGATTTTTTTTTTTTTTTGGTCCGCATGTATCAAATTAGTTAATCGAACTGAGCAGAAGTGAGTTTGTTTTTACTTCTTTTTATATTTAAATATCGAAAAAGACGTTGAAGTATTTTTATTTTATTTTTTACGGATTAACTTTAGACTATTATCTTTCAAATAAAAGCAAAGTTTAAGTTAAAAGAAAATACTTAAATAATTTAAAATATTTTATTTAGCTTGTTCTTTAAAAAATCTGTGCAGATTTTAGATGATCCCAAATAATGAAAAAGATTAAATGAAATTACTTCTTAGTTTTAACGCCGTCCAAACGAAGCTGAATTCTATCAATTACCGAAAAGGCCCATTCCTGTTCGTATATCTGATGTTAGCCTCCAGCAAAATGAATCGTTGCTCCTAGGACAATCATTCTTGGTTATCACTTACCCAAAAAGACCCATTCCTGCTTGCATGGCTGATGCTAGCCTACACCAAAGTGAATCGTTGCTCCTAGGACAATCATTCTTGGTTATCACTTACCCAAAAAGACCCATTCCTGCTTGCATGGCTGATGCAAGCCTACACCAAAGTGAATCGTTGCTCCTAGGACAATCATTCTTGGTTATCACTTACCCAAAAAGACCCATTCCTGCTTGCATGGCTGATGCTAGCCTCCACCAAAGTGACTCGTTGCTCCTTGGACAGCTATTCTCGGCTATCACTTACCCAAATAGACCCATTCCTGCTTGTATGGCTAATGCTAGCCTCCACG
This sequence comes from Ascarosepion bandense, assembly GCA_037127315.1. Classification (NCBI taxonomy): domain Eukaryota; kingdom Metazoa; phylum Mollusca; class Cephalopoda; order Sepiida; family Sepiidae; genus Ascarosepion; species Ascarosepion bandense. The sequence continues at coordinate 230,309 of JBBBDQ010002186.1, forward strand.
AAAGTGAATCGTTGCTCCTCGGACAATCATTCTCGGCTGGTATGGGGTTGAATGTTTATATGAACTCATTGAATCAAGGTCTACTACAAAGAATGTTGCTTCACTGTGTCGTGCTTGACACACTGCTGAACCAGTGATTCACCTGAATCTATTTTACATATTTATAAGTCTACCATTTGTCTTTTCTTTAAATATTGCTGGCACATACGGTCCGGTGCTCTTGCTGTACATTTAAAGATCCTTGATAAAATCCAAAGAAGATTCAGCAATATTATTGATCATGACCTGGCATCTCAGTTTCAGTCACTTTTCCACCGGCGTAATGTAGCTTCCCTGTCCCTTTTCTATAAATAATTTCATTGTAATTAATCAGATAAACTTGTAGTAGTAGAGAGATGGTTAATGTTTATTAAATTGGCCATTTGTCATACATCACCGAACTCACAACAACTTATGATTATTCACTATCAGCAAAAGTTTGGAATGTGTGGAAAAATAAAAGTAAACCTTTTGCATGTTTAGATAGAAATTTATTAATAGAAAAGAATAACAGGAATTGGTAGGAGTTAAACATTCAATGAGAAACAGTAGTAAGGAATTAAGGGTATCAAGAGTTCGTAGTAGTAACTTGTGTGGATGTAGTCAGGAACGTATTTTTGTATATATGTATGTATGCATGTATGCATGTATGAACGTTTGTTGGATGGGAGTGTTTTTTTAAGTATTCCCTCAGTCTTAAAGGATTCTGTTCGGTTATCAAGTACGATGAAGAGAAAGGAGGTGAGAGGTGAATTTTTTCGATTATCGATATTTATCGGAGGTACCTCGACACAAAACCTAGCTAAGAACACTCGCAGACGCTTATAGTACAACTGTGTAAATTTTCAAGAAAATCGGTTCAACCGTTTCGGAGTCTATAGGTAACGGACGGACACACACACACACACACACACACACACACACACACACACACACACACACACACACACAGAGTTCCATTTATAAATAAGTTTAGATATTTCTGAGATGAGGTAGTATTTACAGCATTTACATTATTTGGACTGTTGTCCTCATCTTTGTTGCCATTTGTACGATGTTTCGGCTTCTTCAGGTGCTAGGAATTTCGAACCAAACCCTTTATTACAATCACTGGGGTATATGAACTTCATTCCTTGCGTAAAGCCTCGATTGGAAGTCATGAGTTATCTCCTTCTAACAAGTTACTTATTCACCACTGCTGTAGCCTAGTATTGAACTCACAAATCTAAGCATCAACTAACCAACGTCTATATCCACTGGGCCATGTGTCCTTAAGGACAGCAGAATTTTTAGGACTTATAAACCTAATGTCCAATAACCCTTTTTTTTTACCAGATTTCATATTGCAATTTTTTTTATGTTAATGGTTTTCTCTACTGTTTCTGATATTAATGGTTTTCTCTAGTATTTTTACCAGAGCTCATATCTAGTATTTCTGATGTTAATGGTTTTCGCCAATATATTTTACCAGAGCTCATATTGCAATTTTTGATTCTAATGATTTTCTCTGGCACTCTGTATTACTGGTTCCCATAGTGTGTTCATCTCTATGCTTAATCGGCTTAGGAGATTTGTTTAGGCTTTACGCAAGGAATGGAGTTCATATACTCCAGTGATTGTAATAAAAGGTTCGGTTCGAAATTCCGAGCACCTGAAGAAGGCCGGAGCGTACAACGGCTGAAACGTCATACAAATGGCAACAAAGATGAGGACAATAGTATGAATAATGCAAATATTGTACAATTGGCCATGTTTTATTATTTCCGTCCTCTTTTTGTTAATTGTTTAACATCCTGATGAAAGTACTCTTTTGATTTTAAGGAAAAAAAAAGTCCATGATATTCCGTAAGAGGTTTTTAACATTTACGGAGCTCTCACCACGGAATGATGGTGCCAAAGAATGATGGTGCCATGAGATTATTGTGAGGAGAAAAGCCAAGATAAGACAGTGGGTCGTAAAAAATTTCAATTTCTTTGAAATCACCAAATTCAGATCATGAAAGGAGAATGCTTTTTCTTCTATTGATAAAAAAACGCATGTTTTTAATCAGAAAAATATATTCGGTTTAATTATTCACACAAAAGATGAATAGATGATTTTGTAGCATTCCCCTACTTATCTGCTCAGAGTGCTCAGAGTGCAAAGTTTAAGTAACAATCGATAGAACTTGAAAAAACAACGAAATTCACATAAACAAAGCGAACCCAACGCAAGTGGTTTGAAAATAGAGGATCGATTTACTATAACGTTGTATGAGAAACTGACCCGCCCAAAGTGGTTTAAATATTGTCATTTTTCAAAATTTCTTTTGATAATCAGAAGGTTTAAGTAACAATCGATAGGACTGCGCTGAAAAAAGTAAAAAAAAAAAAAAAAAGATCAAAAACTACGAAATTAAACGTGGTGGTAGTCTCCCTCCAACTATGGATTAAATAGTAAAGCAGATTGTTTTCTATAGCCTTGGTTTGCAACCAGTCTACCGCAGAAAGTAATGGCAATCTACTGCGGGATCATCTTCTGCCCAGTCAGTCATGTCTCTTTCGAGACATGATCGCCCAAGCGTGTATCACATATGGCACTTAAATGACTGACTTACAGCTGATAGATAGTAATGGTAGGCGCAAAATTAATTAATTATAAAAATATACATTAATTATTAAATGTACTTATATGCTATGTTAGATATCATTGAGTAGATGAATACTTAAACAAATATTTTAAAATTAAAGTTCAATATTCAATTTATCTAACAAGTTAATTATTACATTATTTGCACCGTTCGGACTGTTGTCCTCATCTTTATTACCATGTTTACGACGTTTCGGTTTTTGTACGCTGCGGCCTTCTTCAGGTACTAGGAATTCTGAACCAAACCCTTTATTTCGATCACTGGGGTAAATAGTTCTCGTTCCGTGTGCGATGCCACTTTCTTCGTGCTTTTCTTCACTACCTTTTGTAGGTGTTCATATAGTTTCACTTCTACGTCAGATATCAATACTGTGTCATCTGCATTCTTTTTTAAGTTTTAAGATTTTGCGCCTCCAATAATCCTACCATTATATGTTATGGATTATATATATATATATATATATATATATATATATATATAAGGCAAGATGTGTGTGTGTGTGTGTGTGTGTGTGTGTGTGTGTGTGTGTGGCTATATATCCTTTATACAAATCTAAAATTTTTATCCGATTCTCACCGAACTTCACACAAATATTCTTTAAGCTTCCGGTCAGGTTATGAGCTACTTATTTTTCCCAATTTCCCCACCCCCCGATATTGGAAAACAATACCATTATAGTTTTTAGTCTCAAACAATAGTAGATCTTCTCAGACGACTCATTTTCCTCGATATCGGAAATCGATACCCCCGATATTCTATCGAATCTGTTCAAAAACCGATATTCAGCCATCAATATGGCTCATTTTCTCCAATTTTACTCCCGATGGGTACGATAAGTTTTCATGGACTTATTTAGGTTAGTTTATCCTTGGATGACTTATTTGACTCTGATATTTGGAAATCGATACCACGATATCCTATTGGGTCTGATCAAAATCAGAATTTCAGCCCTTTTATTTTGGTTTTTGCCTCGGGTTTTGCTCTAAGTAGGTATAATTGTAGTTCTTAGTCTCAGCCATGTTACCATTTACTCAGAGGACTTATTTAGCCTTCAAAATTAGTTTGCGACGGAAAACTTTTAAAAAATACTGTGCATAAGTGACATCGATACCGGAAATTAATATTTGACTTTCATCCATTCATTTTTCTTTCAGTCTACGGTTTTGCTTTAACTGGAAACAACTATTTCTTTTTAGTCTTTCGTGCCAACGTCCAAAGAGTCTGAGCTCCAGGACTTTGGATTAGTTTTAAAGCTTTCATTACACTCGAGCAACGCCGGGTTATACTGCTAGTTCTAATATAATTCCCAAATATTTCAAAATTACGACTTCATCAAACGCTTTTCTTATTTTACGTGCTGTGTTCCTTCAATACGTAGGCGTTCGTGCTCCTCCACATCTTCCTGCCCCTCGTAAATCTTAATACATTTTGCTTTGTTATTTCTCGTAAACCCTGCTCTTCTATCTATTTGCTTAAGCGCATCAAGTATGTCACGTGCTGTTTTTCCCTGCCCCTTTTTCCATCTGTCCGTAGTGTGAGTATCAGATTCTCCAAACCCTCTTTCCTTATTACATATTCCTGAAAAGTCAGCTGTCTCTTCCTGATATGAAGTTTTCTTTTCCTTTTCATTTTCATCAAACGTTTTTCTTCTTTGATGAATAAAGTTTCTGCTGTGTTAAAAAAAAAATGCATATTTGCGATATTCTAAACTTTAAGTAAATAATATTTGTTTCAGATCAGATTAATTAAATTTCAAATCAGCAAATATTCCTGAAATAAAGTTTCAGAAAAGTATATCTATTTTTGAAAGTTTATTTTAATAAAGAGAATTTCATTGCTATGACAGTCAGTTAAGTGACATACGTGATACACGCCTTGGCGATCATGTCTCGAAAGAGACAGGGAAGAAGATTACCCCGTAGTAGTTTTTTTTAAGCATATCACCCCGAGCAAGGCGGTAATGCCACTGATGTGCAGGAGGCTACATAAGAGAAAAAGATTAGAGGAGGGTGAAGAGAAGGACGAACCAGTTAGAAAGGAGCAAGAGAAGGATGGGAATACAGGTGTGATGACAGTGGCAAATGTGGAGAGAAAGGAAAGGATATACAGGGTGGTGTAGAAAGAACTAAAGTCAAGTGGTTAAGAGATGAGTATTGACCTTGCATTTACATTCCTGGAGGTTGTAGCCATGAGGAAAGCAAGAATATGGAAGCGAGCTCCACAGGCGAGAAGTGCGAGAAAAGAAGCTGAAGGAGTAGAATTGTCGTCTGCATTTGGTTGATCTAACTGTGAATGGGTGAGTTGCCATTGCTTTCTGCAGTAGACTGGTTGCCAGCCAAAGCTACAGAACCCAATCTGTCCTATTATTTAACCCATAACTGGAGGAAAGAGACGGATTAATACCGGTCCCAAGGTTATTTGTGCGTAAGTGAATGCAAGGAATTCAAATGGAATTCGAACTCGGCTCTCCAATTTGTCGTTACGAGTCGATATTGCGATGACAGGTGGCTAAAAGAACACTAAAAAATCCACGAATGTTATTCATTTTGAAACGCAAACTACTTTTTGACAATTTAAATATTTTTTTGAAATGCAGCAAAGTGTTTTGCTTATTGAAAAATGTTAAACTTATTCTGTTAGCTTAAAATTAAAACTTAAAATAAAATCTTCAAGAAATATTTTTTCATAAAAAAAAATCATTTTATATCTCAGTTATCGCGAATCTTTGGAAGTATCTAAATTAAGGCCTCTGTTTATGTTCGCCTACATTCGTCTACCTGAAGTTATTGGTATCTATGCAGGTCAGTTCGTGACTATCTATTCATGAAATTATATCAGGCTGTTTTTCATATCTATCCTGATGCAAATCTGTTTCTAGCTATTATCTACCTCAAATGTAAATTTGTTTTTCCATGAACCTGCGATTAGCGTTGTTACAACGTTAAAAAAATTTATCCCCCTGTACTATAATAAAGACCGTTACACACACACACACACACACACACACACACACACACACACACACATATATATATATATATATATATAATTAAATTATTTTAATCCGAAATGGAAAAGTAGGAAAGTAAATTCCTAGAACCTGGTCCTAATTAATATTAAAATCTCTCGTAGGGATTTCATGTTGAAATGTTCATTCAACATTTTTGAATTTTGATATATATATATATATATATATATATATATATATACTGATGAGCTGTGATACGGCGAAACAGGCTTGTATGTGGATGACTAATATATATATAGTCATCCGCAGACATCTGTTTCGTCGTATCACAGCTCATCAGTACGGTTAGACTCCGATTGCTTTTTTACCCAGGATTGAAACCCGACCGAAATGGCGTCAGTCGGCGACTTTACTCCTGGGCTATGGGCATTCGGTGGAAATAGGCAGACTTTTTAGCGCATATCATTATACGTGCCCAATAGCTAGAGCGCTCTAATTCATTTCACTGAATGAGCGATGCGTAGCTACTGTTTATCAACGTCTACTATTTTTCCAGAGTGCTCAATCAGGGTGTGAGAGCGTATATATATATATATATATATATATAAAATTACTTTAATCCGAAATGGAAAAGTAGGAAGGTAAATTCCAAGAACCTGATCCTAATTAATATTAAAATCTCTCTTAGGGATTTCATGTTGAAATGTTCATTCAACATTTTTGAATTTTGAACATTTATTTTAATTTATATATATATACCTGTTGTCACGCTCATGGAGAGAGAGAAACAATAGCGGGCCAGTTCATTCGCTTAACTGCCAGTTATTAAACTTTACTACCAGTTATGAAAGCTCTTGCTGCATGTTCGCATTTTATCAGTACCTTTTTATTTATTTATTTTATTTTTTTGCAGTAATTTTGTCGTTGAGCAGTGAAGAATATATATATATATATATATATATATACGGTGTAGACATAGAAAAATCCAAAGGAGTATCCTGTAGGATAACTTTCTAGGACAGCTCTAAATATATATGTATATCAATATATAGAGACTAAATGTATATAGAAAGCAAATACATATAGAGCAAATATATGTAAAAATTAAGACAGATGCGTTATTCCATGATTAAGTGGAAGATTAGGCCTATTTCAGGCAAACCATCTTCAGCTTCCGTCTTTATTGTACAGAAAGACGGAAGCTGAAGATTGTTCGCCTGAAATAGACCTATGCTTCCACTTAACCATGGAATAACTTTTCTGTTTTAATTTTTTACACACACACACACACACACACACACACACACACACACACACACACACACACACACACACACACTGTAACGCTCAAGGGGGTTTAGATTATTTTGTTTGTTTTTTTTCTTATGTTTTAAGATAGTCAATGCAATGGTAGGTACATCAATATATGTGTTGCCGTCATGGTAGATTGCTTATCGATATAAATATTTTGCCGTCACTTTTGACGGCACAAGCCCACTCGTTATATAATTGTGAGGTTAGCTTTCTCATGCAAATTATAGAAATTATATTATGATAAAAATATTATAAATTCAATAGCTGTGTAAAATAAAAATTACAATTTTAACATCGCAAAATATGCGACAATTCACATCTCGCATAGCAAGAGATAATAATAATAATAATAATAATAATGGCTTGACGTCTGTCAAGGGACGTGTTAATTGCGCTCGACATCTTCTCTCTGGCGACAGACAAATTGGCACGTCTTTTATTTCGTTTGTGAGACTCAAAAAGGTCATTTGGGAATTAACTCCCGGATGTGATTCTGGCCTTTCCATTGGACGACGAATAAACTTCGCGTCGGCTCGCGGAAAAGTCCGTGAAAGAATTTGTTTCTGATAATTTAAGATTATTTGAATTTTTGTTTTTAGATGTTGTTTAGTTTTCTATTGGTCGAAAAACATTTCACATCAAGGTGCGAAATTTTACGAGTTTTGTTTTGGATTCGCTTTTGCGTGTGCGTTAAGCAAAAGTTGTAAATTCAAGTCTTTTTAATTTATAACAAAATCAATGAGTCAGTGCTTAGCATTTGAATATGAAATCTGGTTTTGTTCACTACATACCTATCACCACTACAATTATTGGATCATTTTTGTTGGCTTAAAGAGTTTTCTTTGTTTCTCGCCATTACACAAATTATATTATATTATTATATTATAATGATATAATATTATATTTTAACATTAATTTTAATATTATATAGAAATATATTTCTCGTCATTACACAGATTATATTATATTATTATATTATAATGACATATTATATTTTAATATTAATTTTAATATTATATAGAAATATTATATTTCTTGTCATTCCACAAATTATATTATATTATTATATTATAATGATACAATATTATATTTTAACATTAATTTTAATATTGTATAGAAATATTATATTTCTCGTCATTACACACATTATATTATATTATTATATTATAATATAATATATTTTAACATTAATATTAATATTATATAGAAATATTATATTTCTCGTCATTCCACAAATTATATTATATTATTATATTATAATAATATAATATTATATTTTAACATTAATTTTAATATTATATAGAATATTATATTTCTCGTCATTACACAAATTATATTATATTATTATATTATAATAATATAATATTATATTTTAGCATTAATTTTAATATTATATCGAATATTATATTTCTCGTCATTACACAAATTATATTATATTATTATATTATAATGATATAATATTATATTTTACCATTAATTTTAATATTGTATAGAAATATTATATTTCTCGTCATTACACAAATTATATTATATTATTATATTATAATGATATAATATTATATTTTAACATTAATTTTAATATTATATAAAAATATTATATTTCTCGTCAATACACATATTATATTATATTATTATATTATAATGATATAATATTATATTTTAACATTAATTTTAATTATTATTATAGAAATATTATAATTTCTCGTCATTACACAAATTATATTATATTATTATATTATTTTAACAATATAATATTATATTTTAACATTAATTTTAATATTATATAGAAATATTATATTTCTCGTCAATTACACATAAATTATATTATATTATTATATTATAATGATATAATATTATATTTTAACATTAATTTTAATATTATATAGAAATATTATATTTCTCGTCATTACACAAATTATATTATATTATTATATTATAACAATATAATTATTATATTTTTACATTAATTTTTATTATATAATATTATATTTTAACATTAATTTTAATATTATATAGAAATATTATATTTCTCGTCATTACACAAATTATATTATATTATTATATTATAACAATATAATATTATATTTTTACATTAATTTTAATATTATATAGAAATATTATATTTCTCGTCATTCCACAAATTATATTATATTATTATATTATAATGATATAATATTATATTTTAACATTAATTTTAATATTATATAGAAATATTATATTTCTCGTCATTACACAAATTATATTATATTATTATATTATAATATAATATAATATATTTTAACATTAATTTTAATATTATATAAAAATATATTTGTCGTCATTACACAAATTATATTATAATTATATTATAAATGGTGTGCTTTGTTTTTTTTGTTTTTTGTTTTTAACATGCTAGTAACTTGTAATGAGTGAATAGCAATTTATTACTCTCATTAGTAATCACATTAATATTTTCCCTCTCGGTATCTCTCCTAAACTCCGCTCTGCCACCCACCTTCTCAAACCCATCAAGTAGGTCTCGTGCTGCTTTCCTTTGTCTGTCTGGGTTTGAGTTTGAGTTTTGTGTACCGGAATATCAACACCCCTGTGGGTTATTTAATGCCTTCCCATCCCCGTATTTGGCCTTGTGCCATATTTATACTTTTTTGTCCAATAAATATTGTAGCACGCCTTGTGGTTTCCCGAAAAAAAAAGTTATATTCATTTAGTCCTTTTTATTGCTGCCTTGCTCCTATCGCTTGTCATTAATATTTTTCCTCTTTATATCTCTCCCATACCCCCGCTCTGCCATCTTTGTATCTCCCTCATACCCCCACCCCGCCATCCATTTGTTCAAACCTATCAAATATGCCTCGCGCTGCTTTCCCCTGTCACTCTTTCCCTCGGTCCGTCCTGTGAGTATTAGATTCTCCAAGTCCTCCTTCTTCATCGCATGTCCCAGGAGCTTCAGGTGTCTCTTCCTGATGCTCAATATTAATTTCCTTTTCGTTTGCATTCTTTCCAAAACCTCATCATTGTTCACATGCTCAATCCATGATATCCGCATAGAACCATCAGGTAGAATTTGTGTTGCTTTCCCATCCCTTTTCCTCTATCCGTCCTGTGAGTATTAGATTCTCCAAGCCCTCCTTCCTCATTGCATGTCCCAGGAACTTCAGTTGTCTCTTCCTGATGCTCAATATTAATTTCCTTTTCGTTTCCATTCTTTCCAAAACCTCATCATTGTTCGCATGTTCAATCCATGATATCCGCATAGAACCATCAGGTAGAATTTGTGTTGCTTTCCCATCCCTTTTCCTCTATCCGTCCTGTGAGTATTAGATTCTCCAAGCCGGCTGTAGTAAATCCGTGTGCAAGTAAGAAATTTGGTCGCAAGTTTATTAATCTCCTTAGTAACCACACGTCCACTACATAATGTTAATTAAGGCAAAAGCAACACATGATATGCAACGCAGATGATAAGCACAAACTGCACAAGGAAATAATCAACAAGTTTTTTTAGAAAGATTTGCACAAATATTCCTTTGTGTTTAAAAATACGGCTTTTAATCAGGCTTAAATGTTTTTATTTCGTTAGCGCGTCTAAAAAAATATTTATTCCTTTTTATTGCTGTTTCGTGCGAGTCAGATTGCAAACGTCATTCAAGGAACTCATTCAAAGGAAAATAGGAGTTAAGTATCTTTTTTTTATGTGTCGTGTCACTTCAGAATGGCGTGCCAGGGTCGACAAAAGTGAATAGCTAAGTTAAATTAGGACAGATTATGACCAGCCTTCCATCCCCGAATTTGGCCTTGTGCCGTATTTCTACTGTTAGCGCGCCTTGTGGCTTCCTGAAAAAAAAAGTTATATTTATTTAGTCCTTTTTATTTGCTGCCTTGCCCCTATCGCTTGTCATTATTAAAATTTTCCTCTTTGTATCTCTCCCATACCCCGCTCCGCCATCTTTGTTTCTCCCGCATACTCCCACTCCGCCATCCATTTGTTCAAACCTATCAAATATGTCTCACGCTGCTTTCCCTTGTCACTCTTTCCCTCTATCCGTCCTGTGAGTATTAGATTCTCCAAGCCCTCCTTCCTCATTGCATGAAACAGGAACAACAGTTGTCCCTTCCTGATGCTCAATATTAATTTCCTTTTCGTTTCCATTCTTTCCAAAACCTCATCATTGTTCGCATGTTCAATCCATGATATCCGCATAGAACCATCAGGTAGAATTTGTGTTGCTTTCCCATCCCCTTTCCTTTATCCGTCCTGTGAGTATTAGATTCTCCAAGCCCGCTGTAGTAAATCCGTATGCAAGTAAGAAATTTGGTCGCAAACCTCCTGTGAACATTCCAGCCGGCAGTGTAGTAACAAAAACAGGGACATAAATCTAATCTTCCCCTCGCAGCAACAGAAAAATCTCAGTAATCTGTTAAAAATCACAACTGACGTCAATAAAAAAGCAACGGCCTTTATTCAACGAGCGATTCTTCTGATTGGCCACACCTGACGCAGAGGCAAGTTTCTTAAGCATAATTTAATACACGTAGAATTCTTGTGGCTCTGCATAATGAGAAGGTCATCTTCAAATAAAAGGAGGTAGAAGAAAAGACTGAATACGACAACGAATCGGCGGAAGTTTATTGGACCGATTTCTATAAACTTTTTAAGCATTTTAAAAAAAGGTGTCATGTTTTTTCGTCTTCGCCACATTTTCCGCCGTTTCCTTCACCACGAGAGTATTATCCACTTTTCTTAGAGATCAAAGTCCTACATGCCAGGCAAAGACGAACTCTCTTTCGTCAAGGATAGGGCAAGTCCTGTTCACCATTTCTGCCATTCTGCGGTTCTAGTTCACAATGTCTACCACACTCTCCTTCATTTTTACGTGTACTAGGAACCTCAGCCGTCTCTTCCTGATGTTAAGTATAAGTTTTCTTCTCATTTGCATCCTCTCCAACACCCCGTCGTTGCTAACACACTCGGTCTGTAGTATTCTCAGCATCCTTCTGTAGATCCACATCTCTGCTGCCTCGAGCCTCTCCTTCATTTTTGAAGAGATCGTCCAACATTCGCTGCCACACAGAAGGACAGATATCGCAGTCTAGCACTCTTTTCTTTGTTTTTTTTTGTTTTGTTTTTTTTTGTTTTTTTTGTAATCATATCACCCCAAGCAAGGCGGTAACGCCACTGATGTGCAGGGGGCTACGTAAGTGTGAAAAGATTGGAAAAGAGAAAACCGGAAACAACATCCTAAACAGGGAACAAGTGATGAGCCTCTTCACCTGTTCAATAGACGTGGGTTGAGTGTGAACCGGGCGATAGATTAGTCTATCTACTCCAATTGACAAAAAAAAAAAAAAAAAAAAAAAAAGAGTGAAAAGTTTGGAAAAGAGAAAACCGGAAACCACATCCTAAACAGGGAACGAGGGATGAGCCTCTTCACCTGTTCATTAGACGTGGGTCTCTAATTAGATTTTTCTGTCTCTCAGTAGTCTGGTTAACTTTTGAAATGCATCCTTGGCCATGCCAATGCATCTTCAGATCTCAGTGTCGTACTTTCCATTCGCTGTCAGAACGCTTCCTGGTATTTAAATCTGGTAGCACGCTTCAATTCATGTAGACTGGGCACAAGGGAAAGAAGCTCGTCGGAGAAGTTACCATGGAAATATTTGTAGAAAAGACAGAGGAAAGCCACGTTACATCGGTGAGAAAGTGACTGAAGTCGAGATGCCAGGTAAGGATCGGCTACATTGCAGATCCTTCTTTGGATTTTATCGAGAACCTCGAGATGAATAGCAGGAGCACCCGACCGGATATTTACCATATCCGGTCGGGTGCTCCTGTTGTATTAAAACATAAAATGAAACTGCCCCAAAAACGTACCCGAAGCGCTCATTCAATTTTACCGTAAAAACCAACATTCCGCATCAAGCGCCTGTTATTACATCTACGATCCGTATCGCAATGGTAGAATGCTCGCCTACAATGCGGAAGGTTGTGGTTGCGATCACCAGCCGGGTAATACTTTAAGCTCCTAGCCGCTTTGCTTATCACTCAGCAACAAAGACTGGGATTGAGAGTAAGTGGAGAAATCCAGGGATAGGATTCACGTCCACCTCTGACCGAGGGTAAATATTTTATTTCAAATAATCGTTTAATTCCAAGCGAAGCAGTGCTGCCATTGATGCGCAGGGGGCAAGATGAGAGGAGAACAAAAAGAAAGAGGAACAAGCTATAGGGAGTGACGGAGAAAGGATAAGAGAAGGGTGGGAATACTGGTATTAGGTGAATTACTTGATGGTAATCCAAAAAGAAAGAGGAACAAGATACAGGGAAAATTTCAGAAAGCATAAAAGAAGGATGAAAATACTGGTGTGAAGAGAGTTACTTGAGCGTAGAGCGAAAAGTAAGAGGAACTACATCCGGGGGGGGGGGATCGGGAAAAGAATAAGAGAAGGATGTTTAATACTGGTGCGTGGAGAGTTACTTGATGGTAGAGCGAAAAGGAAGTTGAACAAGATAGAGGGGGTGTCGGGGAAAGCGTAAAAGAAGGATGGAAATACTGGTGTGAAGAGAGTTACTTGAGCGTAGAGCGAAAAGTAAGAGGAACTACATCCGGAGTGGGGGGGTCGGGAAAAGAATAAGAGAAAGATGTTTAATACTGGTGCGTGGAGAGTTACTTGATGGTAGAGCGAAAAGGAAGAACAAGAAACAGGGGGTGTCGGGGAAAAGATAAGAGAGGTGTGGGAATACTGGTATTAAGTGAATTACTTGATGGTAGTCCGAGATAGACTAAACTATCGCCCGGTTCACACTCCACCCACGTCTATTGAATAGGTGTAGAGGCTCATCCCTTGTTCCCTGTTTAGGATGTGGTTTCCGGTTTTCTCTTTTCCAATCTTTTCACTTTTCTTGTTTTTTTTTTCAATTGGAGTAGATAGACTAAACTATCGCCCGGTTCACACTCCATCCACGTCTCTTGAACAGGTTAAGAGGCTCATCCCTTGTTCCCTGTTTAGGATGTGGTTTCCGGCTCTCTCTTCTAATCTTTATACTCTTACGTAGCCCCCGGCACATCAGTGGCGTTACCGCCTTGCTCGGGGTGATATGATTAAAAAAAAAAAGAAAGAGGAACAAGATACAGGGAAAGTTGCAGAAAGCATAAAAGAAGGATGAAAATACTGGTGTGAAGAGAGTTACTTGAGTGTAGAGCGAAAAGTAAGAGGAACTACATCCAGGGGGGGGGTCGGAAAAAGAATAAGAGAAGGATGTGAGATACTGGTGTGTGGAGAGTTACTTGATGGTAGAGCGAAAAGGAAGTTGAACAAGATACAGGGGGTGTCGGGGAAAGCGTAAAAGAAGGATGGAAATATTGGTATGAGGAGAGTAACTTGAGAGTAGAGCGAAAAGGAAGAACAAGAAACAGGGGGTGTCGGGGAAAAATAAGAGAGGTGTGGGAATACTGGTATTAAGTGAATTACTTGATGGTAGTCCGAGATAGACAAAACTATCGTCCGGTTCACACTCAACCCACGTCTATTGAACAGGTTAAGAGGCTCATCCCTTGTTCCCTGTTTAGGATGTGGTTTCCGGCTTTCTCTCTTCTAATCTTTATACTCTTACGTAGCCCTCGGCACATCAGTGGCGTTACCGCCTTGCTTGGGGTGATATGATTTTAAAAAAAAGAAAGAGGAACAAGATACAGGGAAAATTGCAGAAAGCATAAAAGAAGGATGAAAATACTGGTGTGAGGAGAGTTACTTGAGTGTAGAGCGAAAAGTAAGAAGAACAAGATAGAGGGGGTGTCGGGGAAAGCGTAAAAGAAGGATGGAAATACTGGTGTGAAGAGGGTTATGTGAGAGTAGAACGAAAAGGAAGAAAAACAAGATGAAGGGCTGTCGGGGAGAGGATAAGAGAAAATAGAAGATAAGAGATGGCAATTGACATTGCACTTAAACTCTTAGAGATTGTATCAGGGAAGCATATATACGGCAGGGAGTTCCACGGGCGGAAAGTGCGACAAAAGAAACTAGTAGAGTAGAATCGTAAGCAACGTTTGACTGTTTTGATTGTAAAAGCGTGGAGACTAGTTGCCAGTAAATTCCTGTAGAGGGGGTACCAGGGAGCTAAGCTTGTCGGAGCAGAAGCCGTGAAAATATTTGCAGAAGAGACAGAGGAAAGTGGAGAAATACAGGGATAGGAGTCGCGCCCACTCCTACCGCAAGGTAGCAGCGAAAGAAAAAGAAACCCTCGGGTCACCCTCGACCTAGAGGTCGACCAACTTACTTACTACTTCTTCTTCTATGTGCCCTGTCCCTTCAGGACGTAGGCGATCATGGATCTCCACGTCTCCCTATCCCTTGTGGCTCTTAGTATGTTTGCTCCTGTTGCTCCTGGTAACCCCCGTTCCGTCATCCACCTGATCAGACCCTGCAAATATGTTATCCGCTGCCATCCTCTGTCTCTCCTTCCTTCTATCTGTCCAGTCAGTATCAGGTTCTCCAGGCTCTCCTTCCTCATTGCATGTCCCAGGAACTTCAGTTGTCTCTTCCTGATGCTCAGCATCAATTTCCTTTTTGTTGCCATTCTTTCTAACACTTCGTCGTTGCTTGTATGCTCAGTCCACGATATCCGTAGCATCCTTCTGTAGAACCACATTTCGGCCGCTTCTAGTTTTGTCCTCATTTTCGATGATATTGTCCAGCATTCACTGCCGTATTGAAGAACTGACATCACGTAGCAGTCTAGCACTCTTTTCTTCGTTTCTATTGAGATCTTCCTGTGTGTTAGTATTTTGCTCATCTTCTGGAACGCGTCCTTTGCCATGCCAATTCGCCTTCGGGTCTCCGTGTCGCACTTTCCATCTCCTGTTAGAACACTTCCTAGGTACTTAAATTCTTGTACTTGACAAAGTCTTTATTTAAGAAAATTATGTGGAAAAATTTGGAGGTGGGGCAGTTTAACCATAATCATTTTGATACATGATAATTATTTTTAAATTTGTGAGGGTGTTCGAGAATTCTTTAGACAATTACAATAAACAGTCAGTCAGTTAAGTGCCATACGTGATACACGCTTGGGCGATCATGTCTCGAAAGAGACATGACTGACTGGGCAGAAGATTATCCCGCAGTAGGTTGCCATTGCTTTCTGCGGTAGACTGGTGAATTATATTATGATATTAATAAGTGGTAATTAGTGGGGGATCAGTTTATTACTTCATGACAATAGAAAACCGATCACCCACTTTATGTCCAGTAGAAGCCTTAATCATGTTTCTATTATATTCAGTCAGTCAGTTAAGTGCTATAAGTGATACACGCTTATGTCTCGAAAGAGACATGACTGACTGGGCCGAAGATTATCCCGCAGTAGGTTGCCATTACTTTCTGAAGTAGACTGGTTGCCGACCAAGACTATAGAACCCAATCTTTCCTGTTATCTAACCCATAACTCAAGGGAAGAGACGGATTAATACTTACCCTAAGGATATTTGCGCGTAAATGAATGCAAGGAATTCAACTAAAATTCGAACTCGGCTCCCCGATTTAGCGTTCCAAGCCGATATCAACTGCACCACAACGCACATCCTTACAATAAACAAATTTTCCTGAATATGTTATTCTGGTAAAAATAAATAAATAATTACCATGACTGTTTTTGGGAAAGGCGGTGCGTTGGTTTCCGGTTACACCCCGCTCGATTTAGAACTCAGAATTGTCGTTCTACTAGACTGATTGCCCTGTCAAGGCGAACAGTCTGCCCTACTTATCCATCGCTGGCTGTGGGAAGTGAATTTTTCGGTGCGCCCACGTCGCTACCGAACGTAATACAAGGTTGTAGTGTGAAGTGGGTTTTTAATCGGCAGTAACGCGAAAGAATTGCTCAAGCCTCCTCGATACTTTGCCTTTTAGGTCATGGTGATTTACTAAGCGTAGCTTTTTAGATGTGATGCAAACCCGAAAGTATAGTGCACCCAGTGAGGATCAAACCCACTATTCAGTAATAAATTGTTCTAGCGAGACAGGTTTGCTAATCATTGTACCATAGTCAAAGTACCTACCTCTCACTAGCTGGGGGAAGTGACAAAATCATTTTTTCTTCTTCTTTGGGCGGGAATTTTAGTATCAATATTTTTTAGGCCACCAGCGAATCCGGTTAATTAATGATTTCAGTTAGTTGTTTTTATTTATTTACTTTTTAAGCGAGATAGCATTGTACAGCGAGAATATTTTGAGGACCTTAGAAGTTACGCCTGGATTCATAATCGGAGGCCACAATTTAAACAACCTAAGGTACGCTGATGATACAGTGCTGATAGCAGACACAGAAAGGAAACTACAAAACCTCCTACAGAAGGTAGCTGAAGAAAGTAACAAGAAAGGACTAGAAATAAACTGCACGAAAACCGAATGCATGGTCATCAGTAAAAAGGGCAGCCCAAAATGCCAAATACTGGTCGGGGATACTAGAATCAAGCAGGTACAAAAATTTAAATATCTGGGAAGCGTTATAACAGAAGACGGAAAGTGCGACACAAAGATCTGAAGGTGAACTGGCATGGCGAAAGAAGCATTCCAGAAGTTGAGTAAAGTATTAAGAAACAGGACAATTTCGCTAGAAACAAGGAAGAGAGTACTGGATTGCTACGTGCTGTCCGTCCTTCAGTATGGCAGTGAATGCTGAACAATCCCATCAAAGATAAAGGAAAAACTTGAAGCAACTGAAATGTGGTTCTACAGAAGGATGCTGCGAATGTCATGGATCGATCATGGGAGCAATGATGAGGTCTTGGAAATGATGGAAACAAAAAGGAAATTAATATTGAGCATCAGGAAGAGACAGCTGAAGTTCCTGGGACACGCAATGAGGAAGGAGGGCTTGGAGAATCTGATACTAACAGGCCAGATAGAGGGTAAAAGAGACAGGGGAAAGCAACGGATAACATATTTGAAGGACCTAATCAGGAATGATGGAACGAGGATTGCATGGTGTAACAGGAGAAGGCGTGCTCAGAGCCACCATGGATAGGGAAACGTGGAAAGCCATGATCGCCTACGTCCTGAAGGGACAGGGCACATAGAAGAAGCATCAAGTAAAAGAATAAATGAATAAATAATAAAAGTAAAACGCAATTCTTGTTTCTAGTTGTGTCTATTCTTTAAGCAATCAGTGAAAGTGCCATACGTGGTACACGCTTGGGCGATCATGTCTCTTTCGATCCATGATTGACTAGGCAGAAGATCTGCTCGCTTTTCCGGTTGCTATTTATTTCTGCGACAGACTGGTTGCCAACCAACCTGTCGTAGGTACCTCTACTCATTTTCGATAACTCGCTTTTAAATTCAATTTTTAAAAATAAAAAAAAGTTTTCTTGAAACTTCTATTTTAGTTTTAATTGAAAGGTCAGTCAGTCAGTTAAGTGCCATACGTGATACACGCTTGGGCGATCATGTCTCGAAAGAGACATGACTGACTAGGCAGAAGATTATCCCGCAGTAGGTTGCCATTGCTTTCTGCGGTAAACCGGTTGCCGACCAAGACTATAGAACCCAATCTGTCCTGCTATTTAACCCATAACTGGAAGGAAGAGACGGATTAATACCTTTTCCAAAAGGGTATTTGCGCGTAAGTGAATACAATGGATTCAACTGGAATTCGAACTCGGCTCCCCGGTTTCTCGTTCCGAGCCGATATCCACTGTACCACAAAATGATTAAATTTACTATTTCCAGTAAGCAAAATATCCTGGTGTATTTCAAACAGAATTATATTGATTGGAATCTAAAATTTTGAGATTTTTAAAAATTTTCAATTTTTCGGTCATTTTTAAGTGATCGACACATTTGTAAACAGAAGTTAATTCTCGGTTTTAAAAATCAAGCAAAAATAAAATATACATCTGTGACACATTATTTTTTAGAAAATTAGCAAATCTTATGTTAAATGAATCTGGTTTACACAAGTATTACTTATTTATAGCATGAAATTAAGAATAAAACTATTTCTGAAACAGAGTTGAACTTTCTAACCTTTCCGCCGTATTTAAACATGTTGACAGCGAGATAAGTGCATGGAGATCACAAGTGACATAATTGTACACATTTTTTTCCGGTCAGGGGAATAAACTGTGAAAAACATGCCCTTTTAATGTAGACATAGAAATAACCCTACAAAAAAATAAATAAATAAAATAAATAAAAATAAAAAACTCAAAATACACACAAAATATTGTAAATTATTTTAAAAATACGATGGCCAGATGATTTGTATTAAACTTTTGAATTTTCGATTAGTAAATCTTGTCTTCACTTTATAACCTACCAACCTAACGTCTACAAGTTTTGGAAATATTTTAAAAAATATTTTGGAAACTTTATGAATTATTATAATTTAAAAAAAAAATGACAAAGTTCTTTTAAAATTTCATTATTAATCGAATTTGTTTTTCTTCAGAAAATAATGCCCTTTATTTAATTAGATAATCTTTTAATTGCTTTAATAAATAATATAAATTATGTCATAGCTTTATTGCATTTTTTTATTATTTTACTATTCGGAGCAGATTTTCGGTAGAAGGTGCTAAATGGTTTAAAAAATAATACATGATTTACATTCCCTAATGTGTCCTGCGTTTAACTAATGAAACCAATTTGGCACAAAGTATTTAATTTCTTGCAATTTCATATGCACGGGGGTTCACAGATATATATATATATATATATGCTTCTTTCGCCATAGGATCTTTGTGTCGCACTTTCCGTCTTCTGTTATAACGCTTCCCAGATATTTAAATTCATATATATATATATATATATATATATATATATATATATATATATATATATATGATTTGTTTGAACATTATTTTTTATCGATACTCGTATTTAAGTAGATATTCGGTTTTTAATTAAACAGTATTATATATTTATATCTACTGGCCTGATTATTTACGATAAATTTTTATTACGAAAATGTGCGTCATTCGCAGGATTCGAACCTGCGACCTCTCTCCACATAGGAGAAGCTACCATGTGATCTGGCACGTCTTAGACCTCTCGACCACGAATGACCATTAGTCTAAAGAAGGTTTTAATCAAGCCTATATAACACAGTTTTCGATTTATCGCAATAACCATATCTGCTCTGAAATGTATTGTCATGTCAACAAATGTAAACATCGGTTGTTTATATCCAAGTTTCGTTAATCTTCGTTAATTTTCGTAACATGTTTACATTTGTTTATTATATATATATATATATATATATCATAATGATAATTCACGTATACTGTCTTAATATGTATAGGAAAAACTACTAAAATGTTGTAAGTTAAAATGGTTTGTTTTTTTTACAATATTTATCTATTATTATATATATATTTGATATTTCAGACAGGCCTCGACCTTTCAGCAGAAACAAATGATTTTAAACTAGAAGCGGCCGTCGCGAGAAGCGTTCGTCACGAGATGTGTACTTCGCGTGATGTAGAAAGCAATAGAGTTTGAATATTTGTAAACGTAAACCTATCTCTAATAATACTTTTAAATGTTGTTTTAAAGAAAATTTTTAAGTGTATCTAAAACATGTTTAACTATTGAAATATTTATAAAAATTCAAAATACTTAAGTCCCTATTTACCCTAGCCTGTATGTATTTAATTTTAAAATCCAGTATTTTTCTTCTTTTCTGTGTGAGTATGTGGAACTAAAATCGGAATCTATCAGAAAACATTTGCAGTTTTCTAATGTGTGTCCTGATTGATTGAAGTGTTCAATACTGATATATTTTCTCTTCTGCTCAATATGTCCAAATAGTGGATATATATTTTTTTTAATCATATCACTCCAAGCAAGGCGGTAACGCCACTGATGTGCAGGGGGCTACGTAAGATTGAAAAGGTTGGAAAAGAGAAAGCCGGAAACCACATCCTAAACAGGGAACAAGGGATGATCCTCTTAACCTGTTCAATAGACGTGGGTTGGGTGTGAACCGGGCGATAGATAGATCTATCTACTCCAATTGAAAACAAAAGTGAGAAGATTGGAAAAGAGAAAACCGGAAACCGCATCCTAAACAGGAAACAAGGGATGAGCCTCTTCACCTGTTCAATAGACGTGGGTGGAGTGTGAACCGGGCGATAGTTTAGTCTATCTACTCCAATTGAAAAAAAAAAGAAAAGACTGGAAAGATTGGAAAAGTGAAAGCCGGAAACCACATCCTAAACAGGAAACAAGGGATGAGCCTCTTCACCTGTTCAAAAGACGTGGGTGGAGTGTGAACCGGGCGATAGTTTAGTCTATCTACTCCAAATGAGTATATAGTGGGTTATCCATTCTTTCCTGTTTATAGTGGGGAGTAGTTGTTTGAAGGGTAGTTGTATATAGTTGCAGATTAACGGAATTTGGCCTCGTTGTAGATAGCCCACTATAAGTCATAAAACGATTATAAATCAAGAAAAGCAAATTGAGTTGAAAAATAACATTTTATATATACGCATTTCAGTTAAGATTTTTACATTTAAAGTAATACTTGAAGTATAGGTCCAACGGACGTTAAAATGTTCATGGCAATAAAATGCTGAAAAGAGAATTAATGCTTAGGAATATGGGAGCGCTGTAACTAAGGAATGTCTTTGATGTATTCGCTCCTTAGGTCAGTAAGTAGTTTTGAGACAGCGAAGATAAGATGAGAGGGGAGAGAGGCTAGCATAGTAAGCCGCTTGACGTAGGTCAAGTGGGATACTGATTCCACTCCTCTCTCTCGAGTCAGTCCGTGTGGGACTGTCTGTCTGGCGATGCTTTCTGTATCGGCTTTTTTATTTCGACTTTTTGGATTGCAGCAGATCATTTGGGAATTCATATCCGTATTTGATTCTGGGCTTCCCATTGGCTGATAAATAAAATTCGCGTAGGCTCGCGAACTGGAAATTTAATATTTAATTAATTTTTAGTTTTCAACCGGAACATCTGCGCGAACCCGGATGCGCACCGACGAGTTTTGGTCATTTGCTTTCTGGTCGTTAGCGTACAAACATCCGATCCCTCACTTTTGCTCAGTCGGTATCACCACAGATATATTGGTGAATCTAGTAACAGTTTTAGATTTCGTTTTAATAATCATAAGCATACGCCAAAACAACCCTTATTCCCCCCTAGCTGAACTGTTCATCAACCAGGACACACATTAGAAAACTGCAAATGTTTACTGATAGATTCCGATTTTAGTTCCACATACTCACGCAGAAAAAAAGAAATATACTGGATTTTAAAATTAAATACATATAGGCTAGGGTTAAATAGGAACGTAGGTGTTTTGAATCTTTATAAATATTTCAATAGTTAAACATTTTTTAGATACACTTAAAAATTTTCTTTAAAACAACATTTAAAATGATTATTACAGTTAGGTTTACGTTTAAAAATATCCAGACTATTGCTTTCTACATCACGCGACGTACACATCTCGCGACGGACGCATTTCGCGACGGACGCTTCTAGTTTAAAATCATTTGTTTCTGATGAAAGGTCGCGGCCGGTCTGAAATATCATATATATATATATATAATACTAGAAATAAATAAATACTGTAAAAAAAAAAACTTTTTAAACTTACAACTTTTTAGTAGTTTTTCCTATATATATATATATATATATATATATATATATATATAATTTGATAATGGCTTATGTGAGGCGAAAGCTTAGACCCGATAAAACTCAACAATTACTGTGATTTTTTGTTGTCTTTCAACGATATCACCAAGTATATCAGACGGTATGAACGGATCCTACACAAAATTAATAGACAAAACTTGTCTATATTATTCAATGAAACCTGCATTAATGAAAAAATGCTGCCAAAAATACACACAATATATATATTACCAAAATTGTTTAATAAATGATTTAAAAAATAATTTAATTCATTTGTGAAAGTTACATTAAAATCCAACAATTATTTGATTTTTGCAAGAATTTCCAAATTAATGTGTTTGTCACCGGAAAAAAAGTGAGTTATGTAATTTTACGTTTTCCATTGCAAACTCTCGTAACGATTTGGTTCCCCGATAAAGAAAATAATTTTACCAAATTTTTAACATGTTTAGAATGGATTTAAAAAAAAAAAAAAAAGGAAATACTTTGATCTTTCCTCATAATAATAATATAAACATTTTGATGAAAAAAGTTCCTTTTTAAGTCTGGGGCTTTTGTTCTTCATTGCTGTTTTTTTTTTTTTTTTTTTTCAGCGATTTGGAGATACCTGCCAATCCCTGGATGGAGAAAAGAGATAAAAATTCACCTTTCCGAAAGGTATTTTTACGCATAAGTGAACGCAACGAATTCAACAGAAATTCGAACTCGGCTCTCCGATTTCTCATTCCGAGTCAATACCCAACGTAGATCCTAAACAATTATATATGCTTTTTTTTTTTTTTTTTTTTTTTTTAATCATATCACCCCGAGCAAGGCGGTAATGCCACTGATGTGCAGGGGGCTACGTAAGAGTGAAAAGATTGGAAAAGAGAAAGCCGGAAACCACATCCTAAACAGGAAACAAGGGATTGAGCCTCTTCACCCGTTCAATAGACGTGGGTGAAGTGTGAACCGGGCGATAGTTTAGTCTATCTACTCCAATTGAAAAAAAAACAAACAAAAAAAAAAAGAGGAAAAGAATGGAAATGAGTAAAAGATTGGAAAAGAGAAAGCCGGAAACCACATCCTAAACAGGAAACAAGGTACTGAGCCTCTTCACCCGTTCAATAGACGTGAGTGGAGTGTGAACCGGGCGATAGTTTAGTCTATCTACTCCAATTGAAAAAAAACAAGCAAAAAAAAAAAAGAGGAAAAGAATGGAAATGAGTAAAAGATTGGAAAAGAGAAAGCCGGAAACCACATCCTAAACAGGAAACAAGGTACTGAGCCTCTTCACCCGTTCAATAGACGTGAGTGGAGTGTGAACCGGGCGATAGTTTAGTCTATCTACTCCAATTGAAAAAAAAACAAACAAAAAAAAAAAGAGGAAAAGAATGGAAATGAGTAAAAGATTGGAAAAGAGAAAGCCGGAAACCACATCCTAAACAGGAAACAAGGTACTGAGCCTCTTCACCCGTTCAATAGACGTGAGTGGAGTGTGAACCGGGCGATAGTTTAGTCTATCTACTCCAATTGAAAAAAAACAAACAAAAAAAAAAGAGGAAAAGAATGGAAATGAGTAAAAGATTGGAAAAGAGAAAGCCGGAAACCACATCCTAAACAGGAAACAAGGTACTGAGCCTCTTCACCCGTTCAATAGACGTGAGTGGAGTGTGAACCGGGCGATAGTTTAGTCTATCTACTCCAATTGGAAAAAAAAAGAGGAAAAGAATGGAAATGAGTAAAAGATTTTTTTTTTAAATCATCTCACCCCAAGCAAAAAGAAGCAAAAAGAAAAAAGAAAAACAAAAACAACTACCTGTTTTCGTCTTATCAAGGTGTCCGAACAAGGTGCTAATTGAGTAACCTCCCTTATCAGTTTGGCGACCTTGACTCTTTGTTTGAAAGCTGCGTTAGAAACGGTGAGGGTCTGGTTCCTCATATTTGGAGATTATTCGTCGTGATACCTGTCAGTCTGTGTTTACCCGATATAGTTGTTTCGAGTTAAAACACTTTTCACAACAACAATGGCTTTTAGGGCGCTTCGATCTTGCTTGCTAAATTTAAGGTATAAACAAATAATAATTGGTCAACCCAAACACTGCTCGTCGGTGAGTAAAAAAAAAAAAAATGTCTTGTTTACTTTTTTTTTTCTTTGTTTGACACTGAAATTTGATTTTAAATTTATTTGAGTGTGACGATCAGTCAATTTATTTTCTTCTCTTTATTTCTTGGTAATATAAACTTTATTATAAACAACGTCGCTCATACACTTCCTCTTAAAAATTGTATTTTTATTTTAGGTTAAGTTTTTTAATTAAGCAGTTTAATTAAGTAGAATTTATTTTAAATTTTAAACATAAACTTCTTTTAAAAAGGACCAGAGAGAGAGAATAAAAAATGTAAGCTTAAATATCTAAAAACTTTATTAAATAAAAATTGTTAGTGTTTTTAGCACTAAGTTTTAAGATTTAAAAATAAAATTCATTTTTAAAAAAATAGAAAATATTTCTTGAATCTTTAATAATTCTATCAGATCGAATGTTTGACAAAGTGTTAAACTAATAAATTTTTAAAAAAATATTTCGAATTAAGAAAATACTTTCAAATGGAATTTAAATTGATTTAACGGAATATTTTTCGGGTTATAAATGCAAAAGTAAAGTAGAGCGATTTTTTTTAAAATTTTATTTGGAAGAATTTTGTTATGAATAATTTTTTTTTTTTTTTTTTGCAGAAAAATGCAAAAGCTTACGTAACGAATATATTTTTTAAGATGTGCGTTTTTCCTATTAATTTTTTGTTTTCTATTCTTTGTACAAAAAAAACTGAATCTGTCCTTGTATACAGGTAAAGAAATCTTTTAAAATTTATGGTTTAGAATTAAAAATTATTTTTTTTCTTAAACACAAAAGATTATCACCTGAAGTGTAAAAATTCAAGGTATTGTAACACGTGCGCGCACGTCCACTTTTCTCTAAATACATTTTTAGTTCAGGTTTTTTTGTTTTTTTTTTATATGATTTTTTTATTTTTTGACAATCACTAAAAAACGTAAACAATTGTAACAAAAAATTTACCCTTTTTTGTTTTGTTCCCCGAAGGCCTTTACCTCGTCAAAACTTTCTAACATCCTTAATCCCGTGCAAAATGTACATGCTGAACTCAAATCGATAATTCTTTATGGAAGAAACTTACCTTTCTTTCATGGTATCGACCATAAATACATGGGACTATATCTCACCCCCTTTCTAGCGTTGTCCTCTGATTCACCGCTGAATGAATTGAAGCGTAGGTTTCATTTTGTTCGGTCGATTTTCTCCATTTGAGCAATTACTCCGCGAATTGTTCGGTTGCGGAACTCATTTTGCGCGTAGGGATTGAAAGTCACTCAGTTAAAGTGCTATACGTGAAACACGCTTGGGCGATCATGTCTCGAAAGAGACATGACTGACTGGGCAGAAGATTATCCCGCAGTAGGTTGCCATTAGACTGGTTGCTATCCAAGTCTATAGAAGCCAATCTGTCCTGTTATTTGACTCATGGCTTGAAAGGGAAGAAATGTATGATTTATTGATTAGTGGGGGATCTGTTTATTACTTCGTAACAATAGAAAACCTATCCCCCACTTTATGCCCAGTAGAAAACTCAATCATATCTTCAGTCCAGTTATTATATTCAGTCAGTCAGTTAAGAGCTATACGTGAAACACGCGTGGGCGATCATGTCTCGAAAGAAACATGACTGACTAGCAGAAGATTATCCCGCAGTAGGTTGCCATTGCTTTCTGCGGTAGACTGGTTGCCGACCAAGGCTATAGAACCCAATTTGTCCTGTTATTTAACCCATAACTGGAAGGAATAGGTGGATTAATAATACCTTTCCCAAAAGGATATTTGCGCGTAAGTGAAGGCAATGAATTCAGCTGGAATTCGAACTCGGCTCCCCGATTTCTCGTTCCGAGCCGATATCCAATGCACCACAATGCACATGCAGGGATTGAAAAAAGGACGAAAAAAACGTAAAACTACGCGTGAATTCAGTCAGCAGTGAATAGCATTTTTGAACCGTGGTTACAGGGTGAGATAAACAGCGACAATAAGTTTCATATTTTTCTGCTCGATAAAATGAAAAAAAAGGTATGTTTCTTCAATAAACAATTACAGATTTGAGTTCAGCATATACATTTGCACGGAAATAGGGATGTTTTTGAAAGATTTGAAGGGATAAAGGCCTTCGGGGAACAAAACAAAAATTTACCGAAAAAAGAAAAAGAAAAAAAGGTCCCAAACTTAAAAACGGAGTTTTTTCATCAAAATGTTTGTTAAGAAGAGGAAAGATTTAAAATGTATTTTTTAATTAATTTTCAATAGTTTTTTCTCTTTTCTAACACGTTTGAAACTTTGGTAAAAAAAAGTCTTGTTTTTAATTTCATTAGCAAGGAGCCAAATCGTTGCAATGGAAAACATAACTCACTTTTTTCTGGTGACAAAGACGATAATTTATAAATTCTTGCAAAAATCAAATAAATTGACGGCTTTTAATTAAACTTTCAGAAATTATTAAAAAATGAAATTATTTTTGAAATCACTATTAAAAAATATATTGGTAAAAATAATTTTTATTTTTTTACCTATGTTACCCCCATCCCTCCACGTAAATTAATAAAATTTCAAGAAATTAAATTCTGTTAGGCCAAAGTTGGTTTTAGTTAAACGCAGGACTCATTAAGGAATGTAAGTCATTTTTTTAAAATCATTTATTTTATTTTTTATCCCCTTTCCACCGAAAATCTGCTCCGAATAAAGTAAAAAATGCAAATAAAACTATGACATTTAAATCTTTTAATAATTGCTTTTATTAATTACACTAATTACAGTCTGAAGATTTCTTTTCGATTAATAATGAAATTTTAAAAGAATTGTTTTCATTTTTTTTGTTTTAAGTACATTTAGTTTTAAAAATGTTTCTAGTTTACTTTTAATTATTAAAAAACATTAAACAACTTTTTTCTTAAACTTGTAAACAATCCCGCCCATACATTTCTCATAAAAAAATAAAAAGGTGTCCAACCAGTTATTTAAAATTTGTGTTTTTTTAAAAAAAAAAAAAAAAATAATAAAAAAATAATAATATAGGCTTACTGATTCTTCTAACTTATGCCATTTAAGTTAACATGAACAGCTATTAATAAAAAATATAAGTTCAGTTTTTTTTTACTTAGTTTCTTTGGAAAAATTGAAAGTTTAAAAATAGAACGACTAATATGGGACAAAAAAAAACACACACACACAAAAACAAAAATAGGTAGTGCTTGTTTTTTAAAAGCAAAAAGACCCCAGTAAAACTTATAAAAATATATATATATATATTTTTGTTACTTCTTGAAGTAAGATGAACATAAAAAAAAATTGTTTGTCTAATCATTAATTTTTTTTCTTTAACTGAAAACTGAAAAGTATAACAGTTTTTTCAATTCGTTCCGTAGTTTGTTTTAGGTGCATATCTACGAAGAAAATGGTTCTTTTTTTTTATGCCACTTGCATAAAAAAAACAAAGTAGCAACTAATAATTTTATTTAAAAAAAAAAAAATTCTTGTGAAAAAATTCTGCTTGGCTTCAATTTAATTATTTACACTATAAATGTACAGGTTGTCCATAAAGTCCGTGTGTACTTTAAAAAGATTATAACTTTTTGTATTTGTGATAGAAATAATCTGTAAAAAAATGTTATAAAGTTTAATGTACTTAGTTTTTAGTTATTGAATAATTCTTTATCACAAAATTGGCAATAATTTTTAGATAAGTAAAAAAAAAATATGAACTGCAAAATCGTATTACCCTTTGTATTGCTAATGATGGAGGACATATGGAAACTTAAATAAAATTTCAATGAAACCTTAAAAAATATAGATTTACTTCTTTCTAATCCTTTTTACAAATTATTTCTATCACAAATACAAATAAAGTTATAAATTTTTTTAAAGTGCACACAAACTTTATGGACACCCTGTATTATTACGTCTTATTAGATAAAAATTAAAAATAATTTCTTACACTAAAGATGTTTCTAATTTTCATTAAGGCTATACTTTTTTAAGATATGGCGAAGGATGCATTCTAGAAGTTGATTAGAGCATTAAGAGACAGGAAATTTTCACTAGAAACAAAGAAGAGAGTACTAGATTTCTATGTGATGTCAGTTCTTCAATATGGCAGCGAATGCTGGACAATCTCATCAAAGATGAAGGAAAGACTTAAAGCAACTGAAATGTGATTCTACAGAAGTATACTGGATATAAAGTGGGGGATTAATTCCATATTACAATCAATATATAAACTGACCCCTCACTTTTTGGCCACTGCAGTTTCCATATATTATATTCCTGAGATTCAAAAGCACAAGGATGCATTCCAGAAGTTGAGTAGAGCATTAAGAGACAGGAAATTTTCACTAGAAACAAAGAGGCTATTGGATTGCTAAGTGATGTCAGTCCTTTAATATGGCAAACTCATTGAAGATGAAGTAAAAACTTGAAGCAACTGAAATGAGTTTCTACAGAAGAATGCTGCTGATATCGTGGATCGAGCACTTGAGCAATGATGAGGTTTTGGGAAGGATGGAAACAAATAGGAAATTAATACTGAGCATCAGGAAAAGACTGCTAAAGTTCTTGAGGGTTTGGAAAATCTGATACTTACAGGTCAGATAGAGGCAAAAAGAGACAGGGGAAAGTAGTGTGTAACATACTTGATAGACCTGAGCAGGTGGATGGCAGAGCGGGAGTTTGGGTGGGGTAACAGTAGAAAGCTTGCTCTGACACACCAGTGATAGGGAGATGTTGAAGGGCAAGGTATTTTACTG
Source organism: Ascarosepion bandense (assembly GCA_037127315.1). Taxonomy (NCBI): domain Eukaryota; kingdom Metazoa; phylum Mollusca; class Cephalopoda; order Sepiida; family Sepiidae; genus Ascarosepion; species Ascarosepion bandense. The sequence continues at coordinate 259,746 of JBBBDQ010002186.1, forward strand.
CCACTGTTGCGCAGTAGATGAAAAAAGAGCTTGTGAGAATGGATGCGTTAGTGTGATAGGTGTCTATTGACATTACATTTAAATTCCTGGAGAGTGTAGCTGTCGGGGAAGCAAGTATATGGAAGGAAAATTCACAGGTGGGAAATGTGTGTAAGAAAGCTGTTAGAGCAGAAATTGCATTTACATTTTATCAGTTTCACTGTAAAAGGATGGGACCTAGTTGCTAATCTAGTAGCTTGTGTAAATTCATACCTTTTAGAACATTTTATTTTTACTTATAAGAATTTTTGTTAATAAACCCTCAAAAATGAAACCAAGTAGTTTCTCAAGAAAATTATTTTAAACACAATTATCTATCTAAATCTAAACTTATTTATAAATGGAACTGTGTGTGTGTGTGTATCCATTACCTATAGACTCCAAAAACAGCTGAACTGATTTACTTGAAAATTTACACATTTGTACTATAAGCGTCTGCAAGTGTTCTTATCTAGGTTTTGTGTCAAGGTACCCCCGATAAATATCGAAAAAAAACGGGTTATAGAAGGAGTGGTCCGATTTTAATCAAATTTCATACACTCATAGACAAAGACATAAATGATATTTAGAAGTTTCAAGGTTGCATTTCTTACAATAATGCAGAAAATTTCATATTGATACCAGGAAATTAAAATTTGACTTACATCCATTCACTTTTCTTTCAGTCTTACGGTTTCAATTTTACTGGAAACAACTACTGCTTTTTAGTCTTTTGTGCCAACGTCCAAAGAGTCTGAGCTCCATGACCATGGATTAGTTTTAAAGATTTCATTACACCCGAGCAACGCCGGGCTATACTGCTAGTTTTATTATATTATAAACTAAAATATTGCTTTATTAAAGATATTACCTATTTAAAATTTTTAAACAGGTAATAAAGTTGCGTTTGAATTCCAGTCAAATTCATTACATTCACTTATATACTTATACCCTTGGGAAAGGTATGAATCCATCTCTTCTCCCCGTAATTATAGGAAAATAGCATAGCAGGCTGGGTTTTATAGCCTTGGGTGGCAGCCAGTCTAGGAAAAGGAAACTCAATTTAAAACAAGCTTGGAGAGGGTTAATAGCAAGGCAGACCAGTTTTGGTTGGTAACCAGTCTACCACTGAAAGAACTGGCAATCTACTGTGGGAAAATCATGAAGCGCTCTCTTCCAACTTACCTTGAGCCAGCATGGAAGAATAGGCTTGAAAAGATAACTTGTGAATATCTCATGTTGATGCACAATCTGTAATAATGTGGGATAAGCAACTGAAGATGAATATTTGAAAGAAAATTTAATAAAACAGATAATAGACTAAACTATCGCCCGGTTCACACTCCACCCTCGTCTATTGAACAGGTGAAGAGGCTCATCCCTTGTTCCCTGTTTAGGATGTGGTTTCTGGCTTTCTCTTTTCCAATCTTTTCACTCTTTTCTTTTTTTTTTCTCAATTGGAGTAGATAGACTAAACTATCGCCCAGTTCACATTCCACCCACGTCTATTGAATAGTTGTAGAGGCTCATCCCTTGTTCCCTGTTTAGGATGTGGTTTCTGGCTTTTTCATTTCCAATCTTTTCACTCTTACATAGCCCCCTGCACATCAGTGGCGGGTGATATGATTAAAAAAAAAATATATCCAATTAAAAAAAATATCTAATATCTATCTAATCTAAACTTATTTATAAATGGAACTTTATCTGTGTGCATGTGTCTGTTACCTATAGACTCCAAAATGGCTGAACCGATTTTCTTGAAAATTTACAGTTTTACTATAAGTGTCTGCGAGTGATCTTAGCTAGGTTTTATGTCGAGGTACCCCCGATAAATATCGATAATCGAAAAAATCAGGTTATAGAAGGAGTGGTTCGATTTTAATCAAATTTGATACATTCATAGACAAAGACATAAGAAACGATATTCAGAAGTTTCAAGGTTGCAGTTCTTACAATAGTGCAGAAAATTGATTATATATATATAATATATAAAAGGCAAGATGTTTGTGTGTGTCTGTTTATCTGCCTGTATGTCTGTATTTTTTTCAGCCCTTTTATTTTAGTTTTTGCTTCTGGCTGGGCTCTAAGTAGGTATAATTGTAGTTCTTAGTCTCAGTTATGATACCATTTACTCAGAGGACTTATTTAGCCTTGAAAATTCAGTTTATGATGAAAAAAACTTATTTGATATTGATACCAGGAAATCAAAATTTGACTTACATCCATTCATTTTTCTTTCAGTCTACAGTTTCCCCTTAACTGGAAACAACTATTGCTTTTTAGTCTTTCGTGCCAACGTCCACAGAGTCTGAGCTCCAGGACCATGGATTAGTTTTAAAGCATTCATTGCACCCAAGCAATGCCAGGCTATACTGCTAGTAGGTAATAAGACATTTAAGAGAACATTTAAATTTCATTTTCAGTCTTTTTCTCTCACTCTGTTTTTAAGGAGATAATGAAAAGTTATCAGCCTGACCGACTTAACAAAAGTTCATCAAAGTTTATTTATTCATTGACTTGACTACCCTTTTATGAAGCCCATGGTCCTGGAAGAAGACAGAAAAAACTAGTTGACTGAAAATGGGATTGATAAATTAAACACTAAATGGTTATAGTGTTGATAAATATGGTGGCAAAGAATGAACTTAAAGAAAACCTACAAATACAAGAAGAAAATATAAAATGGAAAAAAAAGATTACCAGCAATTGATTTTGAAAAAAAAAAAAAAGTGTGTATATATATATATATATATATATATATATTTTAGCAGTGTAGTCCGGCGTTGCTCAGGTGTAATGAAAGCTTTAAAACTAATCCATGGTCCTGGAGCTCAGACTCAGCCTAAAGAATATTTGTGTGAAGTTTGGTGAGAATCGGATAAAAATTGTGGATTTGTATAAAGGACATACAGACAGATAAACAGACACACACACACAAACATCTTGCCTTTTATATATATATATTATCGATTTTCTGCACTATTGTAAGAACTGCAACCTGGAAACTTCTGAATATCGTTTCTTATGTCTTTGTCTATGAGTGTATCAAATTTGATTAAAATCGGACCACTCCTTCTATAACCCAATTTTTTCATTCGAGGTACCTCGACACAAAACCTAGCGAAGAACACTTGCAGACGCTTATAGTACAACTGTGCAAATTTTCAAGAAAATCAGTTCAGCCATTTCAGAGTCTATAGGTAATGGACACACACACACACAGACAAAGTTCCATTTATAAATAAGTTTAGATTAGGATGATTTTTCTTGTAGCATCAGTTACTTGAATTTAAAATAAAACATTTCAAGTGCTTTCACTTACGTTATGTTTTGGTACTTCACCATGTAATTAGACATTTTGGCCAATTTTGAGCCAAAAAGGCATCTGTACAGAGAAAACTTGACATAATGGAGCAAAATGGACTTGATTTTCAAAATCAGCATAAAAAAATTGACCAGAAACATGTGCCAATTGCCCAAAATTTGGGTAAAAAAATAATGTCAACCATTTAATTGTAATAATAGTTCATTGATGAATATTAAATGTTAGTATTTACATCATTTGGACTGTTGTACTCATTTTTATTGCCATATTAAAAAAAGATAAGAACAGTTCAAACAATGTAAATAGTTAAATTACAACATCTCAAAAATATAGACAGATAACTGAAAAAGTAGTTATAAAAAAGAATTGGCTCTTAAACTTTTCACCAAATTAATTAACATCAATATTTTTTCATGCAGTGGATATTGGATGTCTGGTCTGATACTTATGTATTCAGAGATTCTTGAAGTCCAAAGAATCTGTGATATTGTCTGTCCTGACCTGGCATCTCGGCTTCAGTCACTTTTCTACCACTGTAAAATAGCTTTTTGTGTGCCTTTTTTTTTTATATTTTCACAGTAAATTATTCTAATGAGCCCTCTCTTTAGTACCTTGACTTTTAGTTTCAGTGCAGTAAACGTGGTGTAATGGATATCAGTTCAGAATGGGAAATCAGAGAGCCAAGTTCAAATTCCAGTCATATTTCATTCACTTTAGGAAAGGTATGAATCCTTATCTTCTACCTCCACCTATGGGTTAAATAGCAGGTCAGATTGGACCATATAGCCTTGATTGGCAACCGGTAAGTCAGTCTTGTCTCGAAAGAGACATGATTGCCCAAGATGGCCATTACCTCACTGACGAACTAGATTGGCAGCTAGGTCTCATCATTGTAGTGTTGGAATTGCTAGATGCTTACAGTTTTCTTTTTCACTTGTTGAACTCTTTTGCCATTTGTTGTTTCCCAGTCAACTTTGTTCTCCATGAACTTAAGTTTAATATCAATTGTTACCCTCTGTCTTAATTCTTATTCTTTTATTGTTATTTCTCCTTAATTACGTTTTTCTTTATTTTCATACAAGTGGGGCCTGTGCTGTTAAAAATGATGGCAAAATATTTATATCGATAAGCCATCAAACATTGATGTACCTACTATTGGGTAATCCAAACCCCCTGAGCAGCCTTTGAGATTTCACATGCCTGATCGACTCAATCAGTTGATTAAAAACTTAATTGGGCGATTAAAGTTTATTGCTTTACTTACCTACGGTCGATTAAAATCTTGCAATGAAAAAGGAAATCTGAATCTTTTACAACAATGCCATTGAATATTCACAAGTTACTTAGAATGAACTACAATGACATCATTGAACTCTTGGCTTTTATCATTTAATTATGCTTCCAGAGTGGAGCCAAAATGTCTCTGTTGCCCAGATGAAAGACACTCATTTGGAAAAATATCCTATATTTCCTCACAAATACAAAAATATGGCACAAAGCCAAAAACATGGGATAGGGAAAGCTGGTTTTCAGCCTGTCTTATTCTAACCTTAATAGCCTTCCCCTCACCCACACTTGATACTTTCACCACTAAGATGCAGAAAATTACTCTATGTGAAAGAATCCTCTCTATAACAACGACCGTTGTGTATATATCTGTATATTCCTCCAGTCACATGCTAATAGTTTCTTCTCTCGCTTGTGGAATTATCTAGGTTTTTCTTTTTTCATTTTTCATTGTTGTCTTTTTTTTTTTTTTTTTTTTTTAATCATCTCACCCCAAGCAAGGCATTCCACTGCCACTATTGCACATGGGGCTACATAGGGGAAGGTAAAGAGAAGGAGTGGATAGACATAGGGAATGTCAGGAGAAAGGTGACAGATGAGTAAGGATAGCGAGGATGAGGGTCGGGCAGATGGGAAGAGTGCTTGATAGAATGGGAGCAGGTTAGTGTGTTAGGAGGTGTGTATTGACCTTACATTTAAACTCCTGGAGATTGTAGCCGTCAGGGAAGCAATCGTGTGGAAGAGAATTCCACAGTCGGGAAGTGCGAGGAAAGAAACTGTTGGAGTAGAAGTTACGGCTGCATTTTATCGGTTTCACTGTAAAAGGGTGGGATTTAGTTGCTAATCTAGTATCTCGTGCAAATTCGTATTTAGGGGGCACCAGTGATCTAAGTTCATCGGAGCAGAAGCCGTGAAAGTATTTATAGAAGAGACACAGGGAAGCCACGTCGCGCCTGTGTGAGAGAGACTGCAGGCGGTCTGCCAAGTCGTTATCTATCACATTACAGACCCTCCTCTGAACCTTATCGAGAAGCCCGAGGAGAACAGCAGGGGCACCCGACCAGATATGGCAGCAGTATTCAATGCACGGGCGGATGGTAGATTTGTAAATGTGCAGGATAGATTTAGACGGAAAAAACTTCCGGGCCCTACACAGAGAACCGACTTTCATAGCAGCGGATTTAGCAATGGATTCGATATAGTCATTATTATATCTTTCCTTAATTATATTTTTTTTTCTCATATTCTTTAGCACTTAGTAACCCCCTTGCTTCTTAGTGGCTTTATCACCTTACTTGGGTTGAGAGGATCGAGTTTGGGGTTAAGCATTAAGAAAGGATATATAAGATTACCGAAAGTCGGCTCTCTGTGCAGGGCCCGGAAATTCTTTCCATCTGAATCTGTCCTGCAACTATATAAATCCACCATCCACCCGTGTATTGAGTACTGCTGCCACATCTAGTCGGGTGACTCTTCTCTTCTCCTCGGGGTTCTTGACAAAATACAGCGAAGAATCTGTAATGTGATTGATACCGACTTGGCTGGCCGCCTGCACCAGCATGATGTGACTTCTTTGTGCCTCTTCTATAAATACTTTCATGGCTTCTGCTCTGACGAACTTAAATAGAAGAACGAGATACTAGATTGGCAACTAGGTCCCACCCTTTTACAGTGAAACCGATGAAATGTAACCGCAATTTCTACTCCAACAGTTTCTTTCCTCGCACTTCTCGCCTGTGGAATTCCCTACCGCATGCTTGCTTCCCCGACAGCTACAACCTCCAGGAGTTTAAATGTAAGGTCAATAGACACCTCCTAACACATTAACTCACACCCACTCTCTCCAACTCTCTCCCTATGTACATCCTAAGTTGTCTATCACCCTCCTTCTGATATTTCCTATACCCAATCCCTCTATGTAACCCCCTGCGCTATAGTGGCAGTGGAATGCCTTGCTTGGGGTGACACGATTTAAAAAAAAAAAAAAAAAAAAAAACCCTCCAAAAACCCTCTTGTTAAATGGAAACACCTGTGCTGTCTTAAAAATTGATAAATTACTCTCTTTTTTTTTTTTAAAGATTACTCGTTAAAAACAATTATCTCTATCAGACAGTGTTCATTACCAGTGGATAATCAATACCCAGGCAAAAGTATATAGTGATGAGGGACCATTCCTGTTAGTCTGTTCCCCTCCCCCCCTCATTTCGCCTCCCCCACTGTCTCAGCAGAAGGTTACAACTGAATAAAATCTGCTTACTGCTAAATTTGGCTCCTGGTTTTATTTTGTGGGCAATGATTCTGAAAAATGGATGTGCATTTTGGTCCGGCAGAAGTTGGTTCAGAATGAGAAATTGGAGAATCAAGTTTGGATACCAGTTAAGTTCATTACATTTACCTATGTGCAAATACCCTTGGGAAAAGTATTAATCCATCTCTTCTTTAAGTTATGGGTTAAATAGTAAGAGAGATTGTGTTCTATAGCCTTGGTTGGCAACCAGTCTACCTTGCCTGGAGGATAAAGAGTTTGCATTGGATTAACACCCCTCCATATATAAAAAAAAAAAAAAAAAACAGTTACAGAAGTGTTAAAGGCCTATGCTCCACTGAGAGCGATAGGTTCAAACAATGATTTTGGAAGAAACTGCAACCTGTGAACAAACCTGATGTCTGGTCTGGTCTGGTCTGAGTTGCAATGCTACAACTGTTGTACTTCCAATAAGGCTTCGTGTCTTGAATGCCTAATGGGACTCCAGTTTACTGCAGACCTCGAGTGGCACTTTTATATACAACTAGCAGTATAGCCTGGCGTTGCTCGGGTGTAATGAAAGCTTTAAAACTAATCCATGGTCCTGGAGCTCAGACTCTTTGGACGTTGTCACGAAAGACTAAAAAGCAATAGTTGTTTCCAGTTAAAGCAAAACTGTAGACTGAAAGAAAAATCAGTGGATGTAAGTCAAATTTTGATTTCCTGATATCAATATCAAATTTTCTGCACTATTGTAAGAACTGCAACCTTGAAACTTCTGAATATCTTTTCTTATGTCTTTGTCTATGAGTCTATCAAATTTGATTAAAATCGGACCACTCTTTCTATAACCCGATTTTTTTCGATTTTCGCTATTTATTGGGGGTACCTCAACACAAAATCTAGCTAAGAACACTTGCAGACGCTTATAGTACAACTGTGTAAATTTTCAAGAAAATCGGTTCAGCCATTTCGGAGTCTATAGGTAACGGATACACACAGACACACACACACACAGACAAAGTTCTATTCATAAATAAGTTTAGATCTATCACGCAAATTTTTTTTATAATCATTTCACCTCAAGCAAGACAGAACTATCACATGGGGGGTGGTTACATTGAGAAAAAAACACTGTACAGTGGATACCTAAGAAAGGATGTGAGGTGGATAAGATTTAGGGAGGTGAATCGAATTTAGTGGGGTAGGAGATGGCAATTGACACTGCATTTAAACTTCTAGAGATTGTTGCTATCAGGGAAGCAAGTATACAGAAGGGGGCTCCACAAACGGGAAGTGAGAGAAAAGAAACTGTTAGAGAAGTGTGGGTTACATTTGACTGTAAAAGGGTGAGACCTTGATGCCAATTTAGTAGCACAAGAGAATTCATGTGGTCAGGTCACCAGGGAAAGAAACTTGTCAGAGCAATAACTGTGATTCCTTATGCCACTCGGAAAAGTATCGCACAAAAAGTACCTGATTCCTCTTGGCATGCTCTACTTTTGCAAGAGCCTCATTAGAACAAAAATGGATTATTATTACTACCATTTGTGGCTTGGAGCTTCTCTCTTCCTACTTTTCAGCCTCTATAGTGTTCTAAAAGTGTTTATGCTAAGGGGGTCTGATAATATCGTGTTGTGGTTGCCAGCTAACATTTCATGTTGGGTGCACCAGTTTATGGAGGTTAAATTGGTCCTGGGTATAACCATAAACTGCATCCGGCAACAAGGCCTCTGATTGGGAGGTTATGAGGAGCATGGAACCATCTCTTAATTGCTGTTGTTCCCAGGTTCACCCTGACCTGGAGTGGTAGCACCTGTTAGGGTCCCAGCTATGGGTAAATAGTTAATCCCCAAACCGAGTTCAAAATGCTATGAAAGTATTTACCAACAAAACTTTTTTCAATGAAAAATATGACCAACCAAACGTTTTTGAAGGAAAGATGTTACCAATGAAAATACGTTTTTGAAGGAAAAAATGTTACCAACAAAAATACGCGAAGGAAAAAAAATATTACCAGCACTACATCTGATTCTCAACGAAACCCACTTTACAAAGAAAGTATATTCTATTTATACAAATTTCTTGTAAAAATCTTGTCGGCATTAAATGACCCACTGAGGGTGATATACCGTAAAACAAACCAAATCAAACCTTATGGAGGTTAAATATCACGTCATTGTTAAAAGGTATTAGAGGTTAATAATATCATGTCATGTCAGGAATTATTTTTATTTTTTATTTATTTTTCAATCATATCGCCCCGAGCAAGGCGGTAATGCCACTGATGTGCAGGGGGCTACGTAAGAGTAAAAAGATTGGAAAAAAGAGAAAGCCGGAAACTACATCCTAAACAGGGAACAAGGGATGAGCCTCTATACTTGTTCAATAGACGTGGGTGGAGTGTGAACTGGGCGATAGTTTAGTCTATCTACTCCAATTGAAAAAAAAATAAAAAGAAAAGAAAAGTGGAAAGATTGGAAAAGAGAAAGCTGGAAACCACGTAATGACAAGCATGCTTTCTTCTCAGCGTGTTTTATGCTGTCAAATCATACACAAAGTTATAAATGAATATTTACATTTATCCTATGTAGTAAAATAAATATAACATATTTGCAACAACAAGCAGTATGAGAAGGGACAACCAGAGAGACAGATTGGATTCTATAGCCTTGGTTAGCAACCAGTCTACTGCAGAAAGTCATGGCAACCTACTGCGGGATAATCTTTTGCCCAGTCAGTCATGTTTCTTTTGAGACATGATTGCCCAAGCATGTATCACGTATGGCACTTAACTGACTGACTCACTAGATTGGCATTTAGGTCCCACCCTTTTACTGTTTGACATAGTTAAATGTATCCATCACTTCTACTTGAACAGTTTTTCTTGCATTTCCCACTTGTGGGACTCACTTCTGTTCACTTGTTTCCCCTTATGGCTACAATCTTCAACATTGACATTGCTTTCTGTGGTAGACTAATTGCCAGCCAAGGTTAATGAACCCAATCTGTCCTATTATTTAACCCATAACTGGAGGGAAGAGACGGATTATTACCTTTCCCAACGGTATTTGTGCATAAGTGAATGCAACAAATTAAGCTGGAATTTGAACTTGGCTTCCCAATTTGTCATTCTGAGTCGATATCCATGTCACCACAATGCCCATCACAGTCAAAAATACCTCTGGACATTTTGGTGTTATCTCCCGTAGGTGCTCACGTGACACTTAAGGGTGGTTGATTTATATTTAATCTAAATCTAAACTTATTTATAAACGGAACTTTGTCTGTGTGTGTGTCCGTTACCTATAGATTCCGAAATGGCTGAACAGATTTTCTTGAAAATTTACACAGTTGTACTATAAGCCTCTGCAAGTGTTCTTAGCTAGGTTTTGTGTCGAGGTACCCCCGATAAATATCGAAAATCGATAATAGAAAAAATCGGGTTATAGAAAGAGTGATCCGATTTTAATCAAATTTGATACACTCATAAACAAAGACATAAGAAATGATATTCAGAAGTTTCAAGGTTGCAGTTCTTACAATAGTGCAGAAAATTGATATATATATATATATATATATATATATATATATATATATATAAAAAGGCAAGATGTTTGTGTGTGTGTCTGTTTATCTGTCTGTATGTCCTTTATACAAATCCACAATTTTTATCCGATTCTCACCAAACTTCTTCTCACAAATATTCTTTAGGCTGAGTCTGAGCTCCAGAACCATGGATTAGTTTTAAAGCTTTCATTACATCTGAGCAACGCCAGGCTATACTGCTAGTTTTCCTTAATGAAATTTCTCAAAAACATTCAGGCCAGTAGAGTTATATATACATATACTGTTTAATTAAAAAAATGGAGTATTTACTTAAATATGAGTATCTATAAAAAATAATGTTCAAAGATACGTGTGTGTGTGTGTGTGTGTGTTTGTTTGTTTTTAAAAGTGGAAAGTTCCAGAGATTAACGAAGTGGAGTTAACAACCAACATATTTAAGTTATTTGTTTGAAGATTATTTTTAATCGAAACTCCTATTTGAGTAGATATTCTTTTTTTAATTAAGCAGTTTATTTATATGTAAATTTCTGCCAACTTGATTATTTATAAGAAATTTTGTTAGGAAAATGTGTGCCGGGATTTGAACCTGTGACTCCTAACAACATAGGGAAAGCCATGACTTGATCTGGTACATCTTAGACTGCTTGACCATGAATGATTTCAGTCTAAATGAAGTGAAATCAAGCCTTATATACCCTATGTTATTCGGAGTCACAAGTTCAAATCCTGCCAAATGGCACACATTTTCCTAACAAACTTTCTCAAATAATCAGGCTAGTAAAAAATATATATTATATAATGTGTGTGTGTGTGTGTGTGTATAATTTTATATTTTCAGAAAGTGAAAAAACAGGTAGATTAAAACCCTCTGTTCAATCATTTACTTTTATAAAGAGTACTCAATATAAAGTAGAGCTTAATATTGTAATTTTGTTATTACAATGATTTATAAAAGCTTTATATCATTACACAAAAAAATTATCACTTAAAGAACATTATTGTTCTGAAACATGAAAATTGTTTTGTAGTGATATTATGCTTTTATAAACCATTGTAATAACAAAATTACGATATATATTAGTCATCCACATACAAGCCCGTTTCGCTGTATCACAGCTCATCAGTGTGGCTAGACGCATCCACCTGCTTCTGGTTGGGATTGAAACTCAACCGATTTGGTGTCAGTCGGAGTCGCTACTCCCTAAGCCATTGACGCATGGAATCAGAAGGGAAATTTTAATGTGTATAAGCTGTATATACACACGCCAGTCACCGAGAGAACTCAATTCATTTCTGAAGATTTACGCATATAGCAGAAGTGGAAACTGATTTTAAAATTTTCTTCTCCAGAGAGCTCAATCGTAATGAGAGCATAATATATTAGTCATCCACATACAAGCCTATATATATATATATATATATATATATATATACTGTTTAATTAAAAACAGAATATCTACTCAAATAAGAGCATCAATTGAAAATAATGTTCAAATAAATTAAATATGTTGGTTGTTATCTCCATTTTGTTAATCTCTGGAATTTTCCATAACATTGTCTATTTTACATTACGATACATTTCAGAGCAGAGATGATTATTTATGAGAAAATGAAAATTGTGTATATAAGGCTTGATTTGACTTCATTTAGTCTGTGAAATCATTTGTGGTTAAGTGGTCTAAGATGCACCAGATCAATTCATATCTTTCCCTATGTTGTTAGGAGTTGCAGTTTTGAATCCTGCCAAATAACATTTTTCTAACAAAATTTCTCATAAATAATCGGGCCAGTATATATATATATATATTTGTGTATTTTAAATTTTCTTTTAAACATGTCAGATTAAATAAATTGCAAATATTATATTTGCTTGTTTTTAATAAAATCTGTTCATACTCACATAATCTTTCACGTATTACAATCAAAATATGTCAGAAATGAGCCGTAACGTTGACAGATGTTATTTTCATTCATTTCTTAAGATACCCAAGAGCTTTCAACCTCTTTCCGAGGTCATCTCATTTCAGTAATGTTAAAAAAAAATAGATTCATTCTATCTCTGTCTCTCTGTCAACAAGTTATTACGTGACCTAGGTTTCTACCATGAATGGTGTCTTCAGGCGATTTGCAATATTCCATTTGCAACTTGACTTGTGTACAAATAGAAAACATTCAAAAGTTGTACAATATAATTGTACTGAACACTTTTTAATACAAATGTGCACTTGTCTAATCTTATGACCAGAAACCAAGTAATTAAACAATTGATATATATATTTATAGATAAAATTTATTTCTTTGAACATTATTTTTAATTGATACTTGTATTTGAGTCGATATTCTGTTTTTAATTAAACAGTATATATATATATATATATATATATATATACTATACTAATCAGCAGACAGATCTGTTTCGCTGTATCACAGCTCATCAGTACGGTTAGACTTCGATCGCTTCCTAACCCAGGATTGAAACCCGACCGAATTGGTGTCAGTCGGCGATTCTACCTCTGGGCCATGAGTGTCCAGTAGAAGAAGGCAGACGTTTTAGCTCATATATCATTATGCATGCCCAGTAGCTACAGTGCTCTAATTCATTATTGAATGAGCAATGCGTATATGCCAGAGTAGCTACTGTTTTCAAAGTCTCCCACTCTTCCAGAGTGCTCAATCAGGGTGTGAGAGTGTAAATACTGTATATAAATACCAAAATAACTATATATATATATATATATATATATATATATATATATATATAGTTATTTTTTTCTTTTTATATGACTTTCATTTAAAATGCATAGCAAAATTTCAGGATTTTGATGTCTAAAATCATCTACAATCTAACTTCAGTCTTTCTTTCTCTTTTGTTAACCTGTCATCTTTTGTAAATAATACTATTTTTTTTTTTTAATTACCTGTTTTGTCCAAGTGAACTGTGCAATGTCACCTGATCTCCGTTATTACCCAGCAAGTGACTACACTACTTGATTGTATAATTTCAGAGATACAGCACCCAATTTTGTGTCCTTCTTTTATGGAATTAGTAACTGATTGTCAGTTTATATACTATATCTTTGAGTAACAAAGAGAAAAATACTTTCAGAAAGTAAATAGCACATGCAGTAAAAAAAGGAATTCAGACATTTGAAAAAAAAAAAACAAATTCGACGTCATAGGTAATGCATACAGAAAACACGTGTACCAGTTAAACCAGTCAATATTGTTTATCTAAAAACAGTCAGACATTTAAGTGCCATACATTCGGAACGAGAAATCGGGGGGGCCAAGTTCAAATTCCAGACAAATTCATTGCATTCACTTAGGCACAAATACCCTCCATCTCTTTCTTCCAGTTACGGGTCAAATAACAGGACAGATTGGGTTCTATAGCCTTGGTCGGCAACCAGTCTACCACAGAAAGCAATGGCAACCTACTGCGGGATAATCTTCTGCCTAGTCAGTCATGTCTCTTTCGAGACATGATCGCCCAAGCGTGTATGGCACTTAATTGATTGACATGATACCCACTTGGGTGATCATGTCTTGAAAGAGACATGAATGACTGGGCAGAAGATTATCCCACAGTAGGTTGCCATTACTTTCTGTGGTAGACTGATTGCCAGCCAAAGCTATAGAACTCAATCTGTCTTATTTAACCCATAATTGGAGGGAAGAGATGGATTAATACCTTTCCCAAGGGTATTTGTGCGTAAGTGAGTGCAAGGAATTCAACTGGAATTCAAACTCGATTCTTTGATTTTTCCTTCTGGGTCGATATCCACTGCACCACAATTCACCAAAACCATTAAATTGAATGTTCATCTCTTCAAATGTTGATTATTATTATTATTATTATTATATTTTTTTTTTTTTTTTTTTTTTTTTTTAGTGAAAAATTTTAAATCAGAAAATTAAACAGAGATAACTTTTATGTGTGAATAATGCTTTTCTCTAAATTACGTCTTATTATTAAAATGTTATTTACATTGTTTACATTGCTCACGCAGTTGTCCTCTTTGTTGGCGGCATATTCACAACGTTTTCAACCATTGTACGCTCTGGTCTTCTTCAAATGTTTGGAATTTCTACCTGAAATCTTTATTCCATCCACTCTGAAGACAGTTCTGTTTGTCTGCAGGTTTATTGAAAGATGAAACTAGAGAAAGAAATAAATATAAACTTGTGACTAGTTTAGTCCAAATAACAAAACAAATAAAAAGTTTGTTGTATCTATAAAATTTTTTTTTTTTTTTTTTTAATCATATCACCCCGAGCAAGGCGGTAACGCCATTGATGTGCAGGGGGCTACGTAAGAGTGAAAATATTGGAAAAGAGAAAGATGATTCACTTTTTTTTTTTTTTTTTAGAATTGTGCGCCCCAAGCAAGGCATTTTACTGCTACTGTTGAGCAGGGGGTTACATAGAAGATAAGTTATGAGAAAGAGTGACAGGTTACAAGAGGTGTCAGGAAGTGGGTAAGAGAAGGATGAGAATACTGACGAGAGTGGAGTGGATGAAGAAAGAAGCATGAGAGAGAGGGAGCAAGTTAGTGAGATAGGAGATGCCTATTGACTTTACATTTGAATTCTTGAAGATTGTAGTTGTCAGGAAAGCAAGTAAATGGCTTACTAAACCAATGGGAATTGATTCACTTTTCTTTTGTATATACATAAACAAGTATAAGATACAAATCCTATATCACCCAACAATTAACTAAAACAGAACAAGTAAAATTGCAAACCCACAAAAATGGTCCAGCATGACTGAAAACATTTTGGAAAAACTCAGTCTGTCAGTCAAGTGCCAGACGTGATACACACTTTGGAGGATCATGTCTCAAAAGAGACATGACTGACTGGGCAGAAGTTTATCCCGCAGTAAGTTGCCATTGCTTTCTGTGGTAGACTGGTTTTCAGCCAAGGCTATAGAACCCAATCTGCCTTATTATTTAACCTGTTACTTGAGGGAAGAGACAGATTAATGCCTTTCCCAAGGGTATTTATGCATAAGTGAATGCAAGGAATTCAATTGGAATTTGAACTCGGCTCCCCAATTTGTCATTCCAGTTTATATCCACTGCATCACAACGCACATCCAGAAAAACCCAGATCAAGGCAAATTTCACAAGTCAGTGTGAAAAGTAATATTCTGGATTCTGATTGGATAGGAAATAGCAAATTCATCTATGACTCCCTACCACCCCAGTCAATTTTTCTTAACACCTTGAAAATGGGTATGTGGGTTTCCTGTTTCTAGCCAGTCACATGACTAGATTCCACTACTTAGCCATGTCTCTTGTCCAGCCAGAGCAGCCAGTCAGATGGGAGCAGGAGTTAGAGACTACAGGCTAAAATGCAACAAAAGAAACTTCAAGAAAGACCAGGACATACAAAGGTTGTGTCACACATTCATTCACCTTCCTCTTCGCTCACTCTCTGTCAAAGAAACAACAATAAAACATCTTCAACTGACTCCTAAAAACTAAAGTACAAATTTTAGTAAGTAATAACTAATAAGTATAATTTTTCCTTTATTGCTTCACCTTACTTTTCACTATTTCCCCAGACTTTATTAGTAACATGTTAATATTTCTACATACACAAATTCTGATACTATCAACTATAAGGATTTATTTAACTCCTTGCTACTAATTCTCTGGAAAATTTAACTCCATTCATTTTTCTCTTTGAATATTTCCTTACAAATTTGTTATTCTGTTTAGTTAATAAAATTTTACTTTAAGATACAAAATGAAATATTTTATTCTTCCACATTCCTACGTTCAATCTTCTCATATTTTAAATTGTAGTGACTTTGGTTGTGTTTAACACAAGGCCAATTTGAAGCACATCACCGAGGCCCCTTCACAAGTGACATTCTCACCTCAGACTAGCAGTCAACATGAACAGGCCATCAACACATGTGTCAATGAAAATTTTTGCTCCTTTTCTTTTTTCAGGCCATAATAGTAACATTTATCTTTTAATCAACAAAAATTTGAAGTAAGAAAACCCAAAACATCCTGTAAATTTCTACCTAAATTATCTGGACACTCTTTGCCCATCTCTAAAAACATTTGAGAAAGACTGCATTCCACTTTACTTATTCTTTATCTAATCATTGGATTCCGACTCATACCTGATCTGCATATGACCCCAAACTTACAATTTTACAGTATTACTGTCTCTCGTGTGCCCAACACCGCATAATAGATCCAGATATCCCATGATTCATTGTGTTATAGGGGCGACAGATGGACTGCAGTAGAAGTAATATTTCTTTAGGAAAGACAGTCTGACAGTCCAGCTCTCTCCAGGCTGGTTTGAATTCAGTTTTTCTTCTCCTAGACTGATTGCCACCCAAGGCTATAGAACTTGGTCTGTTTTGCTGTTTAACTCATAGCTGGAAGGAGAAGACAGATTAATTCCTTTCTCATCACTTTCCTCCTAGTGGTTTTAAACTGCCTTGCTTGGGGTGATATGATTATATGAAAAAAAAAAAAAAAAAAAATCCCTGCCCATTAGTGGCATCTCTGCCTTGCTTGGGGTCAAATAATTATAAAAAAAAATAATAAAATGACAAAATCAAACCTTTAACAAGAGTATGTTGTTAAATTCATTTGCTCACTTGTAGAATATTTCTTTGATAATAACTTGGCTATCATGTGTTGGATAATCACTACCTTAATTGTGCTAAATATCTTGGCATTTATTCTATTATAGCTCAATTAAATCAGTATCACCAACCAACTTATCAATAACATAAAAATATTTGTGCTATTTACACTGTTTGGATTGTTATCTTCATCTTTATTGTCATTATATGGTAATAAAAATGAGAACAACAGCCCAAATGATGTAAATATTTACAATACTTCATCTCAGAAATATAGAAAAAACATATGAATACTACACCATATAAATTGCAAAAAAATGACTACAAATCCAAGAAGCCTTAATCATAAGAAACAAATAACCCTGTATCATTAGAATTTATAGAAAATATAGTAGTATATTTTAACTGAATTAAATTTATATGGTGTAGTATTCATGTTTTAAAAACACACACACACACACACACACACACACACACACACACACATATATATGTTTTTAAATATAACAGACAATGAATGTCTATTATATTTAATCATGAGCCATTCTAAACATCGTATTTTGGCTTTAATTTCAGGTGAAAATAAAGACAAAAATTGTTCAAAATTTGAATATCTTTTTTTATTATGCTGGTTCTAAGTTTTCAGCTCACATGAGCCATCTTCAGAGAGATTACAGGGATGTTAACAAAGATGTCCACCATCAAAGATGATTTTTTTCTTGTGTTGACATAAAACATTGCTATGTGATGATAACAATCACCGATAAGCAGACGCAGACGCAGTTCGTAAATTTATAATACGGTTCTATGACATTACACCACATGAGAGATCAAAATGTTAACAGAACCATATGTCTAAATGCAATGTAATGTGTTGTGACCAGACTGAAAGGTGATTTTATTAAGTGTGGCTTGTTTTGATTTAATGTAGATGGCCTTCAAGATCTGAAGGTTCTTTTTATTGTGTGTATGTGTGAGTATTATTGTGTTATTGACTAAAATCTGTCTAATATTGTACATGCCTATGTTGTTTAATTGAACTATTATCAGAAAGATGGCAGGTATGTCTATGGGAGAGTGTGGTTGTAGTAAAACTAATATATGCTGCCTTGATACACTAAATATATATATACAGATGATTTGCTGATATTAACAGTGAGCGACCTCTTCCAAAACAAAAAATCACTGGTCAAGGGACCACTTTAATAAAAATTAATTTTGGCAGTACAGTCTTAAATTCTAAATTAGGAGAATTTGAATTAGTAATCTATTTCATTTTCCTTTAATCTAAGCCAGAAACACTTTCTCGTTGCTTTTTTATTGTAGTGAAGTGTCAAATTTTTATTATTTGTTGAAATGGCGGTGGTCAAACGGCGGCTGTCTTTTAGTAACATGTACTTATTACATTTGACAAGTTTAAGAGATTTTTCGGTTTCTGTACCAACTTGGATAAATTCAGGCATAGGGGAAAAAAATCACGTTTATGTGAAATTTAAATTTTCAATGTTTATCTCTTTCATTATCTTTATTTTTTCTCAATCGGTTCACTCTCTTTGTCTCTCTCTCTCTCTTTGTCTCTCTCTCTCTCTCTCTTTGTCTCTCCTTCTCTCTCTTTGTCTCTCTCTCTCTTTGTCTCTCTATCCTGATCATTGTCATTTTTTCTTGTATGTTTGTTTATTTTTCCATATATTATCACAGATTCTCATTTACTATCACTCACTTATAAGTAACAAGTGAAAATATACATCAGCAAACTTTTCCAACGTCCATATTTTATAAGAAATAAGTGCCAACACCAATTAGAATCGAAAGGGGGTCACATTACAAAAAAATCGAAGGGGTCACATTACAAAAATAAAACACCACACAGACTGCAATAACTGATTTTTTTTTAAGCCTACACCAGTGTGAATAAATAATTTTATTTCTTTTGTTAACCCTTGTAAATACTTTTTGAATGTTAATAAAAATAATTATGCCGAATAAATTTTTTCAAACTTAGACCATCTTATGTTCTCATTTATTTATTACCAGATTACATGGTAAAATATGAATATATCTGAAGAGTGAAATATATGATCATGGGGAGGATAGGTCACAAGTCTTTAGTGAGCGACCACCTGTCGTATACGACCAGTTATTGATGTCAGTAGAGGTGTTTGCATATGACAGGTTCCACTATATATATAGGCAGCATTTTTTCATTGATGCATGTTTCATTAAATTGTATAGACAAGTTTTGTCTTTTTTATGTAATTTTTTTCATATTGTCTGATAAACTTAATAGCATTATCATTAAATGAAGAAAGAAAATCACAATATTGATACACAATTTTTTTTTTTAATTCAATCTAAGCTTTCAGCTTACATAAGCTGTTTTCAAAGATGTCAATTACATTATAGTATAACAATTCACGGACAAACAATAATGACAGTCTGTTTTTGTTTACATGGAAAATTTCCAAGCAACAACTAACTCGTGCATACAAGACGCTGAAAGCAAATATCACACCACAGCTCATGACATCATACATGACCACACAAGAATGAAAAGAAGAAATAAAATAGATAAAACTTGTCTATTATTTAATGAAACATGCATCAATATATATATATATATATATATATATATATATATTTAGTGTATCAAGTCAGCAAATAATTTTCTAAACCTATGCTGTTAAATATAAGAGACAATGAATGTCTATTATGTTTAATCATGAGTCGTTCTAAACGTATTTTGGCTCTAATTTCAGTTGAAAACAAAGACAAAAATTCTCCAACATTTGGATAATTTTTTATTAATTTGCTTCCAAGCTTTTGACTCGTATGAGCCATCTTCAGAGAGGTTATTTAGACTGTAATACAATAATGTCTGCCATCACCGATGATTTTATTTTGTGTTGACATAAAACTCCACTTGACAACGGCAATAGTTACCAAAAATAATAAACGCAGTTCTCAAATTTGCAATGCGGTTTTATGACATCACACCACATATATATAATACATCAACAGCAAGCACTGTTAGTTTTTGGAAAGACGTGCATATCTACAGCAGTGGAAGGGTTAAGTCCAAATGTTACGTTGGTGATTCTGTACTGTATTCTGTGTGAGAGACCTTCACCTTTTTGTGTCACAGCCTAATGGGACTTTAGGAGATGTAAAATGGGCCCTTTGTATAAGACTGATATTGACATTTTCAAGTCCAGTATACAATATCATGGAAACCATTTCTTATGAAAGCGTAAGAAGGTTATCTCGACCTGAATCATTAAAATTTCATGAGGGCAGTTTGATTTCATGTTTTAAAACACTGACATGTTTTAAAACACTGAAATTAGTTCTGCATTATTACAAACCAACAATCGCTTTACTTGGACTGTGTCTCAGGTATCAAATTACGACCGTTTTTTTTCCACTAAAGATAAATGGCTTAATTCCTTATTAAACTAAATTTGATATCTGGAAAAATCATTAATTCATTTTTTATATTTTAAATATTAAATACTAGCAGTATAGCCCGGCGTTGGTCAGGTGTAATGAAAGCTTTAAAACTAATCCATGGTCCTGGAGCTCCGACTCTTCGGACGTTGGCACAAAAGACTAAAAAGCAATAGTTGTTTCCAGTTAAAGTGAAACCGTAGACTAAAAGAAAAATGAATGGATGTAAGTCAAATTTTGATTTCCTGGTATCGATATCAAATAAGTTTTTTTTCGTCGTAAACTGAATTTTGAAGGCTAAATAAGTCCTCTGAGTAAATGGTATGATGGCTGAGACTAAGAACTACAATTATACCTACTTAGAGCCAAACCCGAAGCAAAAACTAAAATAAAAGGGCTAAAAAACTGATTTTGATCAGACCCGGTATCTTGCCTTTTATATATATATATATATATATATTATTGATTTTCTGCACTATTGTAAGAACTGCAACCTTGAAATTTCTGAATATTGTTTCTTATGTCTTTGTTTATGAGTGTATCAAATTTTATTAAAATTGGACCACTCCTTCTATAACCCGATTTTTTTCAATTATCGATTTTCAATATTTATCGAGTGTACCTCCACACAAAACCTAGCTAAGAACACTCGCAGACGCTTATAGTACAACTCTGTAAATTTTCAAGGAAATCGGTTCAACCGTTTCAGAGTCTATAGGTCACGGATGCACACACACACACACACACACAAAGTTCCATTTATAAATAAGTTTAGATTAATTTTTTATTATTCAAATACTTTTAATTTTTAAAGATAATTTCTAAATTTTTAAAGTATTTTTAAAAGTATTTTTTATTTTTTCAAAATTATAAGTAATATAAATATTTTTGGAAATATTTCAAAGATTAAAATTTTTTTTAAATATTTAAAATTTAAAAAAAATATTAAAATACCTTTTTTTTTTAAATTGAAAAGAAAACTTTAATTAGATAAATAAAAATACATTATTAATCTTAAATATTCAAAAAATATTTTTTGATATTTTCTCATGAAACCAGAAATACCTACCTTATGAGTGAGCCTGTGCTGTCAAAAATGGCAGTAAAATATTTATATCAATATGTCATCTAAAATGATGGCAACATATATATTGATGTACCTACGATTGAATATCTTCCATTAAGACATAAGAAAAACTAAATAATCCCCACCAAGCATCACAGGAAAAAAATTAAATAAATTGCAAATATTGTGTCTGCTTATTTTTAATAAAATCTGTCCATACTCACGGATAATCTTTTGTGTATTATAATTGAATGTCAAGAATCTGTAGTTTGCTTTCCTCAAGGCAATATTCATTAAAACACTTAAGCCATCAATTAATAGGCTCAGCTATGAATACTGTAGTAATGTTCTAAAATGTTTGTAAATAGAACAGTTTTTTCATGCTTTAACATATGCATGACCATGACATTACAACATATAAAAACATTCCATTTTGAATAATTTTCACGTTCTAATAAATGCTAGCAATTTGTTAACCATTATATTTGAAGCAGAAAAAAAAATTACAATAATTTTTAGCAACACAGTTTTGTGGTTAAATTTTGTTACCATAACTCACATCCCTAAAGATTATCTTGAAAAGAGATTGAAAGTACTTGGGTACATTGAGAAATGAATGATAACATCTATCAATGTTACAGCTCATTTCTGTCATCTTTCAATTATAATATGTGAAAGATTATCTAGGAGTATGAATGGATTTTATTAAAAATAAGCAGATAAAATGTTTGCAATTTATTTAATCTGACATACATACATATATATATATATATGTATATGCTATAGTCATCCACAGACAGATCTGTTTCGCTGTATTACAGCTCATCAGTACGGCTTAGACTCCGTTCGCTTCCTAACCCAGGATTGAAACCCGACCGAATCGGCGTCAGTCGGCAATTCTACCCCTAGGCTACGAGCATCCGGTAGAAGAAGGGAGGCTTCTTACCGCGTATAAACATGTCCAATAGCTAGAGTGCTCCAATTCATTATCGAATGAGCGATGCGTATATGTCGGAGTAGCTACTGTTTACAAAGTCTCCCACTCTTCCAGAGTGCTCAATCAGGGTGTGAGAGCATAAATACTATAGTCATCCGCAGACAGATCTGTTTCGCTGTATGTGTATATATATATATGTTTTTTTATATAATTTTCATATGTTAATATGAATTTTTTCTTTTCAGAACTCAAATTTTATAAGAATTGTCCGAAGCTTTTGTACTTTTAAGTGTTTTCAGTTACACTTTCAGCCTTTATCAGAAATCAATTTTGTTTTACTTGTAAATAATAATTTGTAAAGTTTATGCATATAGAGTCTTATGTATGTTAAGTTCCGAACACAGTAAGCACATTGGTACCGTGTTCATAATCGATGCTTTTAAATGTAGGATTTCTCTTTTTTTTATTAGTAATACCTCCATTATTTTTAATCTTCTTTTGCATGTGGATGATGCGATTATGTGTGTATTATCAACGAGGATATCATGGATAAATCCTACAAGATCCCAATGTGTGTTTAAATGAGATTAGATCGAACTGTTGTGGGAATGGTGCAATGTCAATTTTCTTGTCAATATTGTAGCCAATGTAATTGTTTCCAGATTTGGATAGTTGAGAAACACAATTCTTCAAAATAATTAATTTCATTTTCTTGTTTGAAATAATTGGTGTTGCATAATTTCAGATGATATTGTGAAGTGAAGATTCATCCTGTCTGTAGGTATTATGCAGGCAGTTATTTTTCCCCCCTTTGTTTTTCTCCTTTTTTTCCCTTTATTTTTCTCCTTTTTTCCCTTTTTTTCCCCCCTTTGTTTTTCTCTTTTTTTCCCTTTATTTTTCTCCTTTTTTCCCTTTGTTTCTCTCCCTTTGTTTTTCTCCCTTTGTTTTTCTCTTTTTTTCCCTTTATTTTTCTCCTTTTTTCCCTTTGTTTCTCTCCCTTTGTTTTTCTCCCTTTGTTTTTCTCCCTTTCTTTTGTCCCCTTTGTTTTTCTCCTTTCTTTTGTCCCCTTTGTTTTTCTCCCTTTCTTTTTTCCCCTTTGTTTTTCTCCCTTTCTTTTTTCCCCTTTGTTTTTCTCCCTTTCTTTTTTCCCCTTTGTTTTTCTCCCTTTCTTTTTCCCCTTTGTTTTTCGCCCTTTCTTTTGTCCCCTTTGTCTTTCGCCCTTTCTTTTGTCCCCTTTGTCTTTCGCCCTTTCTTTTGTCCCCTTTGTCTTTCGCCCTTTCTTTTATCCCCTTTGTTTTTTCTCCCTTTCTTTTATCCCCTTTGTTTTTTCTCCCTTTCTTTTATCCCCTTTGTTTTTCTCCCTTTCTTTTTTCCCCTTTGTTTTTCTCCCTTTCTTTTTTCCCCTTTGTTTTTCTCCCTTTCTTTTTTCCCCTTTGTTTTTCTCCTTTCTTTTTTCCCCTTTGTTTTTCTCCCTTTCTTTTTTCCCCTTTGTTTTTCTCCCTTTCTTTTGTCCCCTTTGTTTTTCTCCCTTTCTTTTGTCCCCTTTGTTTTTCGCCCTTTCTTTTGTCCCCTTTGTCTTTCGCCCTTTCTTTTGTCCCCTTTGTCTTTCGCCCTTTCTTTTGTCCCCTTTGTCTTTCGCCCTTTCTTTTATCCCCTTTGTTTTTTCTCCCTTTCTTGTATCCCCTTTGTTTTTTCTCCCTTTCTTTTATCCCCTTTGTTTTTTCTCCCTTTCTTTTATCCCCTTTGTTTTTTCTCCCTTTCTTTTATCCCCTTTGTTTTTTCTCCTTTCTTTTATCCCCTTTGTTTTTTCTCCCTTTCTTTTATCCCCTTTGTTTTTTCTCCCTTTCTTTTATCCCCTTTGTTTTTTCTCCCTTTCTTTTATCCCCTTTGTTTTTTTCTCCCTTTCTTTTATCCCCTTTGTTTTTTCTCCTTTCTTTTATCCCCTTTGTTTTTTCTCCTTTCTTTTATCCCCTTTGTTTTTTCTCCTTTCTTTTATCCCCTTTGTTTTTTTCTCCCTTTCTTTTATCCCCTTTGTTTTTTCTCCCTTTCTTTTATCCCCTTTGTTTTTTCTCCCTTTCTTTTATCCCCTTTGTTTTTTCTCCCTTTCTTTTATCCCCTTTGTTTTTTCTCCCTTTCTTTTATCCCCTTTGTTTTTTTCTCCCTTTCTTTTATCCCCTTTGTTTTTTCTCCCTTTGTTTTTTCTCTGTCTTTCTTTTTCTCTTTTCCCTTCTTTTTTCTTTTTTCTCTTTTCCCTTCTTTTTCTTTTTTCTCTTTTCCCTTCTTTTTTTCTCTTTCTTTTTCTGTCTCTTTAATCTCTAATTGTTTTTTACAGGCTACAGCAGCCAGAGAAAAGTTTTCAAGTCATTTCATGGAAACGTTAACAACTATTGTAGGTAAAGGAAATGTAAGTACAGCCATGGCCGTTAGAGAGCAACACAGCCATGATGAATCATACCATGAGTAAGTTGTTATTTTTTTTGTCTATAGTATATGAAAATTTTAAGTCTATATGACCTGTAAGCAGAAATATATGTTACTAAATGCCCCACCCTATTTAAATACTGACCAGGGTGAATACAGCTTAGCTTCACTGATAAGACAAGAATTTATGCTTTCATCATATTATGTACGAAATGATAGAAATCCTTTTTATTTTTTTTTATTCTATATGAAATCTTGTGGATTTGAATATCTGGTATGAATTTTAGCAGGCAAGTTTGTGCTGAACTGGCCGACTTTCTGTTTTCTTTAAAAATTGTGTCAAATTAATAGTTTTTGGCTTGCCAGTCACTGCAGTTGATATATGCAACATTCAAAAGATATATATATATATTTTAATTATTTTACCTCAAGCAAGGCAGAAAAGCCACTAAGACACAGGGGCTTACTAAGAGTGAAAGAATAAAAAAAAAGAAATATTATTAAGGAGTGAGAACAATAAAAGAGTAATCAAGTAAACAGACAATAACGATTGACATTGCTTCTAAATTTTAGAAGATCAAAGTTAAGTGGAAAGTAAAAAGCCAGAAGGGTTCCACAAGCAAGAGAAGAAACTGTTAGCATAGGACTTGCAATAATATGCAGAGAAGAAAACATAATTAAGGAGAGAGAGCAATAAAAGAACAGGAATTAAGAAGACAGAAGATAACGATTGACATTGCATTTAAATCTTTGAAGATCCAATTTGAGTTGAAAGCAAGAAGCTGGAGGAGAGTTCCACGAGCAAGAGAAGACATTGCTTGTATAGGACTTGCAATAATATGAGAAGAGGAAAGCATAATTATGGAGAGAGAACAATAAAAGAACAGGAATTAAGAAGGCAGCAGATAACGACTGACAGTGCATTTAAATTCTAGAAAATCAAAGCAAAAAGCCAGAAGTGAGTTCTACATGTGAGACATGCAAGAGAAGATACTGTTAACATAGAACTTACAGATACATCTAGCTGATGTTAAGATAAGCACTCAGTTGGGGAACAACCCGAAAAAAGAATAATCAATAATAATAGTCGCTACTAGCCACGGCTCGAATGGTGATATGGACAACGCGACTGGAGAAAGTCTTGCAGGGTGGCCATCTATCACATCAGGATCTGATCTGATATTTTGACCACAAGCTCAAAATGAAGATTAGAACTGATTGGAAATGGTTGACGTCGACAGACTTCAGCAAAAAGTGGATAAATGTAGTGAGCCTGGTTCGTGTGACCGGGGCTACTCTTTTAGATCTACTTGTCGCATTGGGGTGGATTCCTTTGGAACCCTCCCCTGGTTAAGGTAAGCTCCTTCTTGTGTATCTAGTTATGTTTCCTGGCCTGTTCCCGGCACTGTCTCTTTTGTTATGATCTAGTTCAAGATTCCCAGTTCCACTTTATTTTGTCCCGTTTGATCTCGTCTGGGTCAGTATTATATTTTCCCCTGTTCAAATTATTTTCTCCTATCCACTCCCTGTAGAAAGGGAGCCTCTTGATTCGGCCATGTGGTCAGAATACAGTGGCCTCTTTGTTTTGAGTGGGGGTTGGGTCCAGCTAACTTCATATCTTTATTTTGTATTTTGAGTTATAACATTTTCTGTTTTGGGGAATTATTGTCATCCCCCCCACCTCATGCAATTTCATGTGAGAGTTTTATCGATATTTTGTATTTTATAAAATTGTTGTTTCTTGGGGTGTTTTTAGGTCCCCAGATTGTCTTGCGAAATTTTGATACATGGCAGATTGAGTGTTGGACAAGTTCTTACGGTGATTAAGAAAAATTGTACTGTATGGTTGGGTCGTGAATTGGAATAGCTAGGTATAGGATAGGTACTGTAGATCATCCTGAGTTTTGTTCCCCTCCCCAAATCGGCCTTGTGCCACAATTATGTATTACTCATAATAAATAAAGAGAAAAGAATAATCAACCTTGAGAAAGAGAGCTATTTATAGCACTCTGGAGCATCTCATTGTGCTCAAGTGGGATAGTCCATTGCTTGGGCTGTGATTGGCTGCTGGTAAATGAGTGGAGGTATTTCTGTATAAATACCATCTTGATTCCAGTCATAGTTTGTGGGGTTTGTATTTAGTTACAACTTGCTTGATTAGATCTGATTGGAAACGGGTAACCTCGACAGGCATACATACAAAATGTGGGTAAATGGTTTGCGTGAATGGGGATAACCTTGATTTTCTCTTTTAGATCTGCTAATCACATTGGGGTGGATTCCTTTGGAGCCCTCCCCTGGTGAAGGTAGTTCCTTTTTGTGTACCTAGTTAATGAGAATGAATGTGATTCCTAGCCTGTCCCCGGCATTGTCTTTTGTTATGATCCAGGTCGAGATTCCCAATTTCCTCAGTTTTTATTTTGGTTTCGTTCTATCTCGTCTGGGTCAAGATAATATTATCCCCATTCATTTTATTTTCTCCTCTCCACTCCCTGTAGAAAGAGTGCCTCTTGATTTTGTCCTATGGCTGAATACAGCGGCCTCTTTGTTTTGTGGGTTGGTTGGGTCCAACTAACATCATGATTTCTGTTTGTATCTTTTGTTTCAAATTTTTTGTTTTGGGATTTATGTCATGCCCCTCCCCACATATCATTTCATGATATCATTTTAAATATATTTTTGTATTTATCATTCACAATAAAATTTTTATGTGCATTTGGAGCTTTTTAATTATATTTTTTTTTTTTTTTTTAGGTCCCTGGTACGTTTGAAGTATTTTGGTGTATGAAGGATTGAATGATGGACATGTTCTTGTGGTGGATGAGAAAATTGTAAAGTATGTTTGGGTCATGAGTCGGATTAGCTAGGTATAGGATAGGTACTGAAGACCAACCTGAGCTTTTGCCTCCTCCTCAAATTGGCCTTGTGCCATAATTGTATGTTTTTATACAATAAATAGTGAGTTACAACCTGCTTTATTTTTGTCTGTTAGCTAGATGCTAGCTAGGACCCTTACGTTAAGTGTTGTTATTCTACATTAAACCCCCCCCCCCCCGGGTAGTGGCCTTTAGGAGGGATGTGTTCCTTTAAACCTGGCTCTGGTTGTATTAGCTGGGACCTTTACACTGGTAAGTGTTGTTATTCCATTGTTATTCTACACCTTTTTACAAATCTAGAACTCTGCTTAAATTTATAAAGTCAAGTTACAAGAGCAGAAAGTTCATCAGAACAATTACCTTGAAAGTATTTATTAAAAAACAATGCAGGGGAAAGTAACCGAAGTTGAATTTCCAGGTCAGGACCAATAACATTGAAGATTCTTTTTTACATTTTATCATGACTCGCTAAATATATAGCAAGAGCACCAGACTGTGTAGCCTAATATTAAAAGCCTGGGTGAATGGTGAACTTATGACACAAAGGCTGAGTAATCCATTTGAACGGGCAAGTTTCCAGATCCTTTCATACAAACATGAACGTCACCAAAAGCTTTATTCTAGGCCTGACATTTTTTCCTGATCTTCATCAATGATTTTCCTGATGTAATCAGTTCACAAGTAGGCATCTATGCAGATGACACCACCATTTACTCCCATCTTACTCTTTCTTCCGACCTCAAGTGGAATCATTACATCAATAGCTAAATCCACTGCTAGGAAGGTTGGGTCGCTGTGTTGGGCCAGAAAGTTTTTTCTGCCTGAATCCATTTTGCATATATACAAATAAATCATCCAACCATGCATAGAATACTGTTGTCATATATGGTCAGGCACACCTGCTGTTCATCTCAAGGTTCTTGACAAAGGAGAATCTGTAATGTGATCAGTCCAGATCTGGCAGCTCAACTCTAGCCACTTTCTCACCGACGGAATGTGCCTTCCCTCTGTCTCTTCTATAAATATTTTCATGGCTTCTGCTCTGATGAACTGAGGTTACTGGTGCCCTCTCCACAAGAATTTACTTGGGCAGCCAGACTGGTAACAAGGTCTAACCATTTAACAGATCAATCAATTCGACTCCATCAGCTTCTTTTCTCGTGCTTCCTGCCTGTGGAACTCCTTTCCATATGCTTGCTTCCCTGACAGCTACAACTTCCAGGAATTTTAAAGTCAATTCCCATCTCTTATCCACTTAACTGTAGCCCTTTCCACATCACCCTGTGTATCTTGTTCTTTTCTCTCTACCTTCGCAACTGTCTTCACTCCTGTATTCACATCCATCTCTTGCCCTTTCTCTTTCACCCCCTGTAGCTGGTTTGTCTTTGTCTTCACTCTCCTCCTGTCTAAGAGTTTAACTCTCTTATGTAGCCCCCTGAGCATAAATGGCAGTACCACCTTGCTTGCGGTGAAATAATTAAAAGAAAAAAATCTGCCAAGGTTGATAAAGTAAACCTGGCTGCTGCTTTTGGAAAGGACCTCTAATCTGTGATGGTTTGGGGGTAAGAAACAGCTTGTAAGTTTTAATGCTTCCCAAATGAAGCTGCTCTCTGTTAACCACCCTGGAGAAACTTTCCTACCTTCTGTCACCGTGGATGATGCTAGTCTCCCAGAAAGCAACACACTGCGCCTCCTCGGCCTCACTCTCTCAGCCGACCTCAAGTGGAACAACTACATTGAATCAATAGTTAAATATCCCGCTAAGAAGGTTGATTCACTGTTTCAGGCTAGAAAGTTTGTTTTTTTTTGTCAGAATTCATCCTGCCTATTTATAAATCTACCATTTGTCTGTGCATTGAATACTGTTGCCATATCTGGTTGGGTGCTCTTGCTATTCATCCTGAGGTTCTGAAAAAAAATTCAAAGGAGGATCTACAACATAAGTGATACTGATTTAGCAAATCGACTTCAGTCACTTTCTCACCAACTGGATGTGGCTTCCCTCACGGCTTCTGTTTTGACAAGCTTCTTTCCCTGGTATCCCAACCACATATGCTACTAGACTGGCATCTATGACCTACCCTTTTACCTTCAAAACAGTCAAATCTAACCATCAATTCTACTATACCAGCTTCTTTTCTTGCACTTTCCCCCTTTGGAACTCCTTTCCGTATAATTTCTTCCTTGTTAGCTACAATCTCCAAAAATTTAAATGCAACGTCAATTGTCATTTTCTATCTTTTTGAATCCCGTTCATCCTTTTTCTTTTCTTCAAGGCCCCATCTGCTTAGTCTTTTCTCTTCCCTATTAGATGCAATTTCCAAAAATTTAAACGCAACATCAATTGCCATTTTCTATCTTTTTGAATCCTGTTCATCTTTTTTCTTTTCTTCAATACCCTCTGGATAGTCTTTTCTATTCCCTGATAGTTGCAATCTCCAAAAATTTAAATGCAACATCAATTGCCATTTTCTGTCTCCTTGGTTTCCATCCATCTCTTATACCTTCTTTGTCATCTCCTGTACCTTGTTCTTTTTTATTCTTTTCTTTCCTTTTCTTTCGTTTTCTCTTAATGGAAACCCCTTGCACACTAGTGGCAGTCCTGCCTTGATTGTGGTGAAACTATTATATAAAAGAAAACCATAAAATCAGTGCATTTTTTTCTTTTCTTACATGAAAATGCATTTTTATTCAGTGTAGTTCAATCTGTTTTCAAGGAATTTGATCTTCATTTTGGAAAACTTTTCAAGAACTTCTGAAGTTGAAACATGGAAATCTGCTGTAAAATGAAAGCTCGATTTGTAATGTCCATAAAATATCAAAGTGGATCTTAATTAAACGTTTACACGGTGAGGGTGAATTCTAGCTTTTCAGCAGCCTCTCATAGTCACTGAGTCCCATGCATTAAATGTACCTGCAAGACTTTGTCTAATTCAGTTCTGCAGTTAAATTGTCAATGAAGTCTTAACAGCCTCCAAAATTCTATGTATAAAAAGAAAACATGTAAATTACTTAGAAAAAAAAGTTAAAAGGAACCCATGAAAAGTATGTATAAAAAGGCTATAAAAGGAAACCATGAAAATTATGTGTAAAAAGGCTATGAAAGGAAGCCATGAAAATTATGCGTAAAAAGGCTATGAAAGGAAGCCATGAAAATTATGCGTAAAAAGGCTATGAAAGGAAGCCATGAAAATTATGCGTAAAAAGGCTATGAAAGGAAGCCATGAAAATTATGCGTAAAAAGGCTATGAAAGGAAGCCATGAAAATTATGCGTAAAAAGGCTATGAAAGGAAGCCATGAAAATTATGCGTAAAAAGGCTATGAAAGGAAGCCATGAAAATTATGCGTAAAAAGGCTATGAAAGGAAGCCATGAAAATTATGCGTAAAAAGGCTATGAAAGGAAGCCATGAAAATTATGCGTAAAAAGGCTATGAAAGGAAGCCATGAAAATTATGCGTAAAAAGGCTATGAAAGGAAGCCATGAAAATTATGCGTAAAAAGGCTATGAAAGGAAGCCATGAAAATTATGCGTAAAAAGGCTATGAAAGGAAGCCATGAAAATTATGCGTAAAAAGGCTATGAAAGGAAGCCATGAAAATTATGCGTAAAAAGGCTATGAAAGGAAGCCATGAAAATTATGCGTAAAAAGGCTATGAAAGGAAGCCATGAAAATTATGCGTAAAAAGGCTATGAAAGGAAGCCATGAAAATTATGCGTAAAAAGGCTATGAAAGGAAGCCATGAAAATTATGCGTAAAAAGGCTATGAAAGGAAGCCATGAAAATTATGCGTCAAAAGGCTCCAATCAGCAACAATGGAAAGATTAGACCCACTGTAAATAATAGAATTTGGTTGGAAATATTAACCCGCCACAAACTTGTGAGATACATTTCAATGTATTAATGTCTATATTTTTCTTTTCACTCTCAGGCCAAATGCTCCAGATCTGGTGGCTTTTGCCAACAGCACTGAAGAAGTAAGTGCTGTTGCCAAACTTTGCAATGAGCACAGGATTCCGCTGGTGCCATTTGGGTCAGGAACTGGTCTTGAAGGTGGCATCAATGCAAATGTAGTATGTATTTCTTTGTTTTTATAAGGGTGAAGGAAATTGTGTGTGTAAAAAGTGATGTACTTTTTAATGTGTTAATCCAATAGAGTTTATTATTTAAACATTATTTTTATTCAAATACCTATATTTGAATAGACACTCTGTTTATTTTTTAAACAGTAAAATATAGAATCTTTATCATCTACTAACCTGAATAGTAGAGAAATCTTATAAGAAAAATGTGATCCAGGAGAAACCGTCATTAGATTCAAAGTGCTTATACTGACTTAGCCACATAGTGCGTTGCCAGTCAAACAAAGTGAAATAGTACTTTATAAGCCCTAATCTTTCTCAGCCTCTCGAAACATTCATATATGCTCAGTTTTGTATCCTAAAATAAACAAAGCATTTTTTTAATCGTTTCAAGCAAGGTGGTGCCACCACTGATGTGCAGGGGGCTACATAAGAGTAAGATTTTAGACAAGAGGAGAGTGAAGAGAAAGACGGACCAGTTACAGGAGGTGTCAGAGAAAGGGCAAGAGAAGGATTGAAATACAGATGTGAGGACAGTTGTGAAGGTAGAGAGAAAGGAAAAGAACAAGATATACAGGATGATGTAGAAAGAACAAGAATCAAGTGGATAAGAGATGGATACTGACATTGCATTTTAAATTACTGAAGGTTGTAGCCGCCGGGAAAGCAAGTGTATGGAAAAGAGTTCCACAGGCGGGAAGTTCGAGAATAGAAGCTGCTGGAGTAGAATTGATGGCTGCATTTAGTTGATCTAACTGTAAGTGGATGGGACCTTGTTGCCAGTCTGGTTGCATGAGTAAATTCTAGTGGCAGGGGCACCAGTGACTTAAGTTTGTTGGAGCAGAAGCCATGAATATATTTGTAGAATAGACAGAGGGAAGCCACATCTTGCCGATGAGAAAGTGGCTGGAGTCAGGCTGCCAAGTTGGGACCTATGATGTTACAGATTCTCTCTTGGAACCTGTCGAGAAGGCTAAGATGAACAGCAGGGGCACCTGACCATATATGACAGCAGTATTCCATGAACGGATGGATGGTTGATTTGTTTATATATATATATATATATATATGAATAGAATAAGTAAAGAACAAGTAGGAAAAAAGTGTCTTTAATCTAACGTGTTTCACTTTAAAGCTGCTTCAGAGATTTATTCAAGACAAATGATTTAAAAATCCAAGAGACGGTATGTTGTTTGAGGTATAGTTTCATTTGTCAGATACATGTCATGTATCATAAAGCAATGGGTGAATATTAAATGTAGAAGAAAAAAATATATAGTGTTGAATTGTGATAATGTTTAGTGCCAAGGTTGTTTTTTCAGTGGTTTTACTGATAAAATGTAGTTTAGTAAGCAGGTTTTTTATCATGAAGTGCTTGAAATTAGGGTGGAGATAGAGCGTTGATAAGCACAAAGTGTTTGTCACTTTAATTGAGCAGGTTTATGCCGACTTCAAAGTTTCATGAGGACACCATTATGATGTTTTCACTTTTCAGCCTTGATGAGTGAGAACATCATAACGATGTCCACATGGAAGTTCAAAGTCAGCATTAACCTGCTCAGTTAAAGTGATAAACTTGTGTGTGTAACTCACACCTATCTATATGAATATGTCAGCTCTATCACTGATATTGAGCACTTTCAAATAAATACCACGCATATATAATATATAAATAATATAATATATCTAACAAATTGCATATATATATATATATATATATATATATATATATACGTGAAAAGATCACAAGATCGCCAAGACCTACCGCGGTTTCGCACAACGGCTCGTCAGTATTTGTGGTCCTCAAAGTTTACTTTTGTAAAATTTTAGGATTTAGATACGTACAGAGTCGGTCTTATTATTATATATATATATATATATATATATATAATTATATACATACACTTTTCACACACATGTATATATATATATATATATATATATATATATATTTTAAATCCAAAAGGATGATCAGATAGGTAAATCCCCAAAAAAAAAACAATCCTATTCATATTAACTTCATTAATATTAAAATTGATCAAGATGGAGGGCTAGATGCAAATATTACATTCTATTTACAGAGCCAAATATAAAAAATAAAACAAAAATTTTGATATTTAAATTCATTAGATAGCCATTTCTACGAGGAATTCCTCTCTTCTTCAGCAACGGCTAAAACCAAAACTTTATTTATTCAAATTCAAATGTTTTAAAAGATTTTTTACTGGTAGAAGCCCAAGAAAAAACATCCATACACAGGAAAATAAAATGGGGTGGGATTAACAATTTTTGAATGTAATGAAGTTAGAAAGAGAAAGCAGACACATACCTCTCTCATATTAGAAGAATGTCACATATTAAAATTTGAATCAATAAAGTTTTGGTTTCAGCCATTGCTGAAGAAGTGAGGAATCGCTTGTAGAAATTGCTACCCAACAGATTTAAATATCAAAATATTTGTTTTATTTTATATATATATATCTGTAAATTTAGATAAAACTTAGAGGGGAGATAGCCATTTTCAACATGTCATTTTAAGACATGCATTCTCAACCCCATATAAACAAAGGAAAAATTCTCAATCCAGAGGTTTGCTCTTGTAAAGTATGGGGTTGGGAGATATTGGTTTTTATAGGGTTACGTTAGCAGAATTTTAGTAGTAAATTCTTTTTTTGTAGTAGGAGGTATGTGGCTTGATCCTTGAGTTAGTAGTAGTAGGTAGGGAGGAAAATGATTTTCACAAATAACATCTAATATTACCTGATGACGAGATAGAAATCTCAAAACATAGGAATTTCCGTGTTGCAATGTATTTTAAATTTTAATTGTATAACAATATTTAGTTATATATATATATATATATATATAAACAGAAATAGGGGTTGGTCCCAACGAGAGGGATTGGTATAAGAGAAAAAAGTGAAAAGTCCTGAATGTTTTGTTTAAAGTGAAGATTTATTATTATTATTATTATTATTATTATCTTTTGTATAATACCTTTTTCTTTTTTTTTTTTTTTAATCATTTCACCTCGGGCAAGGCGTAAATGCCACTGATGTGCGGGGGGCTACATAACTGAAAGAAAATTAATTAGAGGAGGGAGAAGAGGATTACAAACCAATTAGGAAGAAGTAATAGAAAGATGAAAATGCAGGTGTGATGACAGTTGCAAGGGGGGATATACGGGGTGGGGGAAGGGCTAGAGTCAAGTGGTTAGTAGATGAGTATTGACATTGCATTTAAATTTCTGGAGGTTGTAGCCGTCAGGAAAGCAAGAATATGGGAGCCAGTTCCACAGGCGGGAAGTACGAGAGAAGAAGCTGCAGGAGTAGAATTGTCGTCTGCATTTGGCTAACCTAACTGTGAATGGGTGGGACCCAGTTGCCATTCTGGTTGCACGAATAAACACCTGTTGAGGAGGCACCAGTGACTTAAGTTCATCTGAGCAGAAGCCATGAAAGTACTTATAGAATAGACAAAGGGAGGCCACATCTCGTTGGTGGGGAAGTGGCTGTAGTCGAGCCGCCAAGTCAGCACCTATCACATTACTAACTCTCCTTTGGAGCCTGTCGAGAACACGCCTGACCATAAATGGCAGCAGTACTCCATGCAGGGTCGAATGGTAGACTTGTATATATGCAGGATGGATTCAGGCAGAAAGAACGTCCTGGATCGACACAGTGACCCAACCTTCTTAGCAGTGGATTTAGCTATGGATTCGATGTAGCGGTTCCATTTGAGATCAGCTATGCTTTAAAGAAAGCATTCATGACTTCTCACACTTTTTCCCAAATATATAATTGTTTATTCAGTAATGAATTTTAACTCTCTCAGTTGCTGGCGCGTGTTTACATTGTGTAAATAACATGCTAGACGCTGCCTTCCTCCACTGTGTGCCAATAGCTTAAAGGTAGAATCTTTGGCTGTTATCCACACTGTTGGGTTTCAATTCTGACTAATTCTGACTGAAAGCAATCGGATGTCTAACCATACTGATGAGCTGTGATACAGCAAAACAGGAGTGTCTGCAGATGACAGATATATCGCTCATTCAGTAAAAATGAATTTGAGCACTCTAGCTATTGGGTGCGTAATATGCTAAAATGACTGCCTTCTTCCACCAAACGCCCCGTGGCCCAGGTGTAGAGTTGCCAACTGACGCCAATTCGGTCAAGTTTCGAGCCTAGGTTATGTAGCAATCGGAGTCTAACTGTACTGATGAGCTGTGATACAGTGAAACAGATCTGTCTGCGGATGACAATATATATATATATATATATATATAGTTAATACAAATAAAATTTGTCACTTAGATTTTTATCTTCAGCACCTTGTCTCCAAACATTTTTGTAATTGAGTACCCTGCATTCACTTAAGCACTGGTATCCTTGGGAAAGGTATTAATTTGTCACTTCCCTCCAGTTATGGGTTAAATAACAGGATAGGGCCTGGAGGCAACCCATCCAGTGTTGGTGTCACAATAAAAACACCCTTGGTAGCCCTGGCAAAGCATCAAGTATTCAGCTATTTGACAAGATTATGAATTTTGCTATAAACTGCACCAGGGTTCCAAATGCACAGGGAATACTGGAGGGGTGTAGTGAGTTTGATCTCGGCCAAGGTCGCAGGATGACATGGCTTACCTGTGTTTATGAAACTGTGCTTAGTAGAATTGATTATCGTTACTCAGCTTTTTGTTTGGTGTGCTTCCACAAAGTATTCATTAAAACAAGTTTGATTAAAAAGAACCAATGAGGTTTGTCTATTTAATTATTGCGTTTTTCCAATTCTTCAATAAGATGGGGACTTGTGGATAAACAGTTCCAAAGTTCAGATTTTTTAATGTTTTGTTCAAGTATATTTGAATGTTTCAGTCATTTGTAAGAACTAATGTGGTGTCTGTGTGGTAATCAGAATCTTGTCCTGTCTCACCCAAGAGTATCCAAGTCTCATACTCCATGGAAGGATTTGGATACAACCATTATATAGGTTGAAATTGGTCTCGAAGCCTTAAAAAAATCATTTTGACTGGAGAGTTTAAAATTTTGAGTGGGAGTTAGTAATTAAAAGGTTTTTGGGTGATCGTTATGGAACAAAGGTGAGAAAGTTAATATGGCTCCCTAATTAAGGGGGAGATTGTCATTCCAATATTTTGAGGTTTTTTTTGTTCACCTTGTTTTCTATTTTTTTTTTTTAAATTACCAATTTTACTTGCTGTATATATACTTATATATAAGGTACAATACTGGCCATAATTATTAGGCCACCCCAGTGTTTTGAAAAAATGATGTAGTTCATACTATTTTTTTAGTATTTATTGCCAAGTGAATAATTGTAAATGAAAATAGAATGGTTCTTTTGTTATTATTACTTTGCAAACTTTTACAAGGGAAACAGCGACAATTTAACCATCGCACCCTGTAGATTTGCTGTTTTATATCTATATATACATGACCGGCCATAATTGTTGGGCCACCCCAGTGTTTTGAAAAAATGATGTATTTCATACTATTTTTTTAGTATTTATTGCCAAGTGAATAATTGTAAATGAAAATAGAATGGTTCTTTTGTTATTATTACTTTGCAAACTTTTACAAGGCAAGTAGCGACAATTTAACCATCGCACCCTGTAGATTTGCTATTTTATATCTATATATACATTACAGGCCATAATTATTGGGCCACCCCAGCTTTTTAAAAGCAATAATGGATTTCATACTACTTTTAGTATTTATTGCCAAGTGAACAATTGTAAATTACAATAGAATGGTTCTTTTGTTAATATTGCACAATAACATGTGCATCAAATGAATTTATGAATATCTAATAATTACCTATATTGCAGTTTCATCAATGAAAGAATGAAGAAAATTCAGGGTGATTTGGATGAGTTCATCTTTGCTTCCTTGCCTTGTAAATTTTTGCAAAGTAATAATAACAAAAGAACCATTCTATTTTCATTTAGAATTATCTACTTAAAAATAGTATGAAATACATAATTTCTTTTAAAAAACTGGGGTGACCTAATAATTATGGCCAGTAGTGTAACTTCATGTATAAAGCAACACCTGAAATCTTTTTGCATGTATTTTATCCTCTCCATAAGAATTTTTACCTGTGTATTGTGCAATCAGTCAGTTAAGTGCCATATGTGATACACACTTGGGTGATCATGTCTCAAAAGTGGCATGAGTGACTGGGCAGAATATTTTTTTGCAGTAGGTTGCCATTACTTTCTGCAGTATACTGGTTGCCAACCAAGGCTATTAGAACCCAATCTGTTTTGCTTTTTAACCTATAGCTAGAGGGAGAAGTGATGGATTCAAATTTTTTCCAAGGGTATTAGAATTGAGCTTTTTTATTTCTTCTTCTGAGCTGATATCTACTGGACCACAAAGCATTTACTGGAAGAGGTTACCAAAAATGGTCTTAAAAAAAAATTACCTGTGTTTAATGCCACTCTCTATTTATTTTATTTTATTTTATTTTATTTTACTTATTTATTATTTATTTATTTTTTTTTTTGCATGAAATAATTGATCAAAAACTTGCATTATACTCAGCTATATTGTTGTTTGTTTTTTTTTTAATTTTTTTCAACTTTCCAAGATTTTTCAATTTACTATTTTTTTTTTCTGTTCCTAACAGTCCATTTTTTTCCCAATATTTTTCAATTAGTTC
This sequence comes from Ascarosepion bandense, assembly GCA_037127315.1. Taxonomy (NCBI): domain Eukaryota; kingdom Metazoa; phylum Mollusca; class Cephalopoda; order Sepiida; family Sepiidae; genus Ascarosepion; species Ascarosepion bandense. The sequence goes on from JBBBDQ010002186.1 coordinate 298,316, forward strand.
TTTTTTTTTTTTTTGTCAGTTTCCTTTTTTTCCTTGTTTTTTCTTTTTTTTTTATTTCCCAGGTTTTTGATTTTACTTACTTTTTTTTAGTTTTTCCTTAACTATTTTTTTTTCTTTTTTTTAAATTTTTTTTTTCGGTTTTTCCCTTCTTTTTTTTTAATTTCCCAATTTTTTCAATTCATCAATTATTTTTGTCAGTTTTCTTTTTGCCCAGTTTTTCTGTTTATTTTTTTTAATATTCCAGTTTTTCAATTTTTTCCTTTATTATTATTATTATTATTATTATTATTTTCTTTGAATTTTTCCTGCAATCTTTACTTTTTGTTTTTATATTTAGAGCTAACTATTTAACATCAATTATTTTGCAGTCCTGTCCTTGAGTTTTTATATATATGCAGTGCGTTCTGCTTGATTATGCAAAGTCATTTTTCACCCAAAAATCTAAGTTAATATATTCTGAAAACAAGAGTTTTAATGTGTTGGTAATATTAGTTGTCAATGTTTTAATTTTCCAAAATATACAAAACGTGGTTCTTTTTTAACGAGTTATGAACTTATGCCATAATTTAGTGATCAGTTTCATTATGCAAATGAAGAATAAAACAAGAAAAACACATTTTATACCAAATTTTATTAATTGAATTGTAGTGCATGTGATAAAAACTAAGTCCTACATGACATAATGCATATGTATAGCATGTTAAACAAAATAAGTCTTTTAAAGGGGCTACGAACCAACATGACATCCTCCATTCTTCAAAACCGTTATGAGGCGTGTGTCCATTGCTGATGTCAATGTTTCAATTTCAGAAGGTGTGATTGATCAGCAAGCCCTTACAATTGCTTCCCACAGTACTCGTAAGCTAGTGAATTGCTTGTTTTCAGCATAAATCTTCCTCTTGACACTGGACCTCAAATTTTCTATTGGGTTTAAATCAGGGCTGTTTGGAGTTCATACCATTAAATTTTGCCCTTTGAACCCATGGTTTGATAGCCAGTCGGTGGTACTTCTTGATTTATGCGCAGGGGCATTATCCTGCTGAAATATTAATGATCTTCTTTTTTGAATTGACTGTTCATCAAGCCAAAGAAGGAAACCATCTTCCAAAAGCCTACAACAGGCATTTGAATTTAGTTTCGTGCCTGTTCATATGTTGTATGGGCCTATTAGTTCATTTCCACGAATCCCAGCCCAAAACATGACTCCTCGGCCACCCTGTTGTCGACGAATGCATTCTCCTGTCAGTCAATCATTTAACACCCATCCAGATGACCACCCATCAGGCCCATCAAAGGTAGCACGGCACTCATCAGTGAAAATCACATTGCTAAAATTGGTCTTCAGGTAACTGTGTGCCCATTCAACTCTTTTCATCTTGTGTGCTTTGCTCAATGGAGGTCTCTTGATGGAGTCTTCACTTTGGAAAGGGTCTTGAGGACCTCACAACGAGTAGTTTTACCAACTTTGGGCACTCCTGCATTTTCAAAAATCTTTTTACTGGTTGCATGGGGCCTCTTTGAGACTTCATATTTAATTTTACAAATATCTCTGGCAGTTAACTTTCGCAAATGTGATCTTTTAAGTCTTTCTGCATGATTTACCATCAAAGATGAATGCTTTGATTGTACAGCGGTCTCTATGTAACTTTTTTGAAATCTCTAGTGTTGTAAGACCCGTTCCAAGCATGTGAGTAATTTCAGCATGATCGTTTTTAGTAAGGCCCTTTTTCTTTCCCATATTAAGTATTTATATTTTGATTGTTTAATCAGACCAAATACTTGACACTGCACCTTCTTACATACTTTAAGAAAAAGAACTGTTACTTTACAAATTTTGTTTATCGATCATATTCTATTGTCTGAAAGTATAATTTAATCTGTGAGAAACACAAAATCTGAAAAAAAAAATTATTTAAAAAAAAATTTTTTTTTTTTTATAAGCGTTTCACCCAAGCAAGGCATGTCACTGCCACTACTGCACAGGGGGCTACATAGAATGGAGAAAGGATGGTTAAATATAGGAAATGTCAGAGGGTGGGTGATAGGCGGGTAAGGATACCGAGAATGGTTAAATATAGGAAATGTCAGAGGGTGGGTGATAGGAGGGTAGGGATACCGAGAATGGTTAAATATAGAAAATGTCAGAGGGTGGGTGATAGGCGGGTAGGGATACCGAGAATGGTTAAATATAGGAAATGTCAGAGGGTGGGTGATAGGCGGGTAAGGATACCGAGAATGAGGGCTGGGTAGATGAGTTTTCTGAGAATAATTGGGAGTTAGTGTGATATGAGGTGTCATTTTAAATAAAAAATAACTTTGCATAATCAAGCAGAATACACTGTATATATTTTTATTATTTTATAATGTTTGATTATATTAGATTTATATGTAAAATTGCTTTTCCTACTTACAGGAATAACCTCTGGAAAATTCCTCTATCATATTTTCCTTTGATTTTTCCAGGGTGGTGTCTGTTTGGATCTGAGCAAGATGACAGAGATTGAAGCAGTGCATCCTGAAGATTTTGATGTCACCGTCCAGGCTGGGGTGACTCGTCTAACATTGAACACTTTCCTTCGGGACACAGGACTCTGGTTTCCCATTGGTTAGTTATGACTTAAATTTATGTATGGCGAAAATGTATGGCTAGATAGTGTTGGAACAGTGGTTCCCATACAATCACCAAAGTTAAGCAATATCAAACCTGGTCTGTACCGAGTTGAATGACCACTTAAAAATTCAGCTAGGTACAGACCAGGTTTGATATAGCTATCAGCTTGGATGGGTAGTTGGTGTAATGGATAATGGCTCGGAATTGTCAATCAAAGCCAAATTCCAATTTCAGTTGGGTGTGTTATATTTACCTAAGGGCATATACCTTTGGGAAAGGTATGAGTTCACCACTTCTCTTTGTACGACTTGTATTAGTAGAATAAATATCTTCAAAAATTTATAATCTAAAAATATTTCTGGCTTTGAATAATCTGCAAAAGTATATTACTTATACAGTGTAACCCTGATATAAGAGAGTTGTCAGGACATGATAAAGTTATCTTATATCCGGGTTTCTCTTATATCCGGTTTTGGTCTATTTTCATATACATTACTACAGGCTCTAATTTTGGAACCAGAGAAAATCTATCTTATACCAGGGTCTCCTATATCAGGGTTATACTGTATTGTTTGGTCTGTTGTCGTCATCTTTATTACCATATTCATATTTCAGCTGTTGTATGCTCCAGCCTTCTTCACAATATGAGCTCTGTTAAAAAATGGTGACAGAAGCATTAGGTTTATAAGTAGTAAAAATTCATACAATGCATTGGTTAGATTCAGTGACTTGATCAAAAGAGTTGTGAGTTCAATACCAAACTTCAGCAGTGTTTAATGAATAACTTAGAGTTGAGTTAAAGGGAGATAACTAAGACATCCGGAAGTGGCATGGTTTATGGAACGAGAATGATATACCCAAGTGATTGAAATAAAGGGTTCTGGTCAAAATTCTAATCACCTAAAATAGACTAGAGTGTACAACGACCGAAACGTGAATATGGCAATTATGATGTCCAAACTATGTAAATGATATAAATATTACCTCATCTTACAAGTTTAAAGAAAAGGTTGATAAGCTGTTAAAAGTTTGATAAGCCGTAAAAATAAAATCACTTAAACTTTATAATTGAAAAACATGCGTTTCTGATTTCCAGTTCTTTATATAACTTTGTTTATCTGTTTAGACCCTGGTGCTGATGCCTCCTTGTGTGGTATGTGTGCAACGAGTGCTTCTGGCACTAATGCTGTTCGTTATGGAACAATGAGAGAAAATGTACTCAACTTGGAAGTTGTTTTAGCTGACGGCCAAATAATTGACACTGCTGGCAAAGGAAGACGAATGAAGTAAGTGTCTGAAAAAATTTTTGAGATCACAAATTACCTATTTTTATTTGAATCAGCATATCTATCTTGGTTGGTATACTCATAACGTTTCAGCCACTGAATGTGGCCTTCTTCAGGTGTCTTATTGCACTCACTCTTTTCCAATCTTTTTTTTTTTTCAATTGGAATAGATAGACTAAACTATCGCCCGGTTCACACTCCACCCACGTCTATTGAACAGGTGAAGAGGCTCATCCCTTGTTTCCTGTTTAGGATGTGGTTTCTGGCTTTCTCTTTTCCAATCTTTTCACTCTTACGTAGACCCCTGCACATCAGGGGCGTTACCGCCTTGCTCAGGGTGATGTGATTAAAAAAAAAAAAAAAAAAAACTGACTTTGAATTTTAAACTAAACACTTTATTCAATTCATGGATGTAGATTGTTTTCACTATGATTTCTATGCTGGCAGAAATATGTTTCAGCAGTTATGAGTTCAATCCCTAGGTCTGGTAGTGCTGAAGAATTATTTATACTAGTTTTTTTTAAAATCATATCACTCCGAGCAAGGCGTTAACGCCACTGATGTGCAGGGGGCTACATAAGTGTAAGAAAAAAACGGAAACCACATCCTAAACAGGGAATGAGGGGATGAGCCTCTTGACCAGTTCAATAGACGTAGGTGGAGTGTGAACCGGGCAATAGTTAGATCTATCTACTCTAATTAAGAAGAAAAAAAACAACAACAAACATAGGGTGGTGGATTGCTAAGTTTTAACTTAAAGTCCAGTCAAAGAGATTTCTGCTAAATTAAAAAAAAAATAAATAAAGCAAACCAATTAAACATGAAAAGTTTAAAATTAAGCAAAAAATAACTTACTTTTAAGAATATTTAAAACAAAGTTGATTCCCATCCCAACACGAGGGTACAACCAGGAAGATAAAAATAATTTTTAACTTTTTGGTCACTCCAAGTGGATATTGAGGTGGGGTTGGGTTAGTCAACTGAAATAGCCAGTGAGTGACCCCAAGAGGGTAGCAAGACAACCAAATTACAGCCGGCCAAGAAGAGAAAAGGAGGGGCAAACTATCTAACACGGGGCCAGTGAAAAAGAAAAGAAAGAAACTAGCAATCCACCAGTCAAGGAGATTTCTGCTAAATTAAAAAAATATATATAGCAAACCAATTAAACATGAAAAGTTTAAAATTAAGTATTAAATGACTTACTTTCAGCAGAAGACACTGAGGTGACTAAAACTGTTGAGTATTAACGGATATGAAATATCCACTCAGGAAGACATGTGGAATGAGCATGATCTACTTCATTGATTATTAAAGCATTTCCATATCAAGGCAGCCTTTTATTAAATAAGTGTGCCTCAGAAATGGATGTGTAGTTGTGGTACAGTGGATATCGGCTCGGAATGAGAAACTGGGGAGCTGAGTTCGAATTCCAGTTGAATTCCTTGCATTCACTTACGCGCAAATACCCTTGGGAAAGGTATTAATCCGTCTCTTCCTTCCAGTTATGGGTTAAATAGCTGGACAGATTGGGTTCTATAGCCTTGGTTGGCAACCAGTCTACCGCAGAAAGCAATGGCAACCTACTGCGGGATAATCTTCTGCCCAGTCATGTCTCTTTTGAGACATGATCGCCAAAGCGTGTATCACGTATGGCACTTAACTGACTGACTGAATATGATAGTTGGAATAATGATTAAGGCTTCTACTGGTCATAAAGTGGGGGATCAGTTTATTACTTCATAACAATAGGAAACCGATCCCCCACTAATTACTACATAATCTCTTCCCCCTCTAGCTATTAGTCAAATAACAGCACAGATTGGGTTCTATAGTCTCGGTCGGCAACCAGTCTACCGCTGAAAGCAATGGCAACCTACTGCGGGATAATCTTCTGCCCAGTCAGTCATGTCTCTTTCGAGACATAATCGCCCAAGCTTGTATCATGTATGGCACTTAACTGACTAACTGACACACTGAAGTTGCATCTGGGGTATTTGGAAAGCTAATCAACCACATCTTCAACAACACAGATCTGAACTTAACAACAAAAATTATGGTCTGTAATGCTGTTGTCATTTCAATCTTTTATTATTTATTTCCCAGGAAAATTCAATTTTGTGTTACAAGGATACATTTCTATATAAAAAAATATTAATAAAATCTACAAAAAGGTGAAAATTTATAGTAAGGGAGTCCTACTTGTTAATACAAAAAGTTTTAATTCATGAAGTAGCTGTAAAATAGAGAAATTAGAAATATAACGTTTAGAAGATTCTAGATCATTCCAGTATATTCAAGAAAAATCTAGATGATTCGAGAAAATTGCTAATTAGGTGCTAGCCCATATAAAAATAAGTTTTTTTGAAGAGAGTTGCCAGTTGTAAAAAGAAATTTGTCATTATCAACTTCGGCTTGATTTGCGGATTATTTGATCCAGCCGAAAGAATCTCTATGAAAAGTTGCTGACCAACAAAAACCCCAAAAGAGAACTTCATGGAACTAAATCTGGTAAATAGAATTTTTTTAATATTTTCATTGATTAAACGAAAAATTAATCTATATATGTACATTTGAGGATTTCCAGTAATAGCACTTAGATTACTTCGCTAACCGTAACATGTTAAAAACATACTTGACCCCCCCCCCCCACTTCTCCTCATAACACTTGCCAATAAACTGTTTTCTGTTTTGAATGTAAAAATTGTATATTTGTATAAAGATTTTTTTTTTGTGTTTTTAATAAATTAAATATTTGTTTGTAATTTAGCTCTGTGTTTTGGTAAATCTTTCTTTTCTTTTGTTACAATTCCAAGACATAACATTTGGCATTAAATGACTCATGTCAGTGAGAAAGTGACTGGAATTGAGATGCCAGGTCAAGATCGAAAGAGACAAATCAATCAATCCTGTTTGGTGGAAATCCTTCTTTGTAGTTCCTGTTTTTAAGAACTCTGGTGAACTGTCTGATTTTCTATTGACCTATTAGACTTCTAACCTCTTTTTGGCAAAGTCCTACTGGCTTTAATCAATTCTGAATTGGTCAAGTATCTCACTTTGCATGCTTTTCTTTCAGATAAGCAATATGGGTTTTGCTTCTCTAGGGTATGTCGATAAACTACATCTGGCAGCAAGGCCTCTGATTGAGCATGGAACCAGCTCTTAATTGCTGTTGTTCCCAGGTTTACCCTAACCTGGGTTGGTAGCACCTGTTATGGTCCTAGCTATGAGCAAAGATTTAATTACCAAACTTGGGTCATTTAAAGGAAAAAGTTTGGTGAGAGCCTTTAGGTTTAGATGGCAACTTGTCTAGGAGAAGGAAATCTCTGATATAAAAGCCTGTATACCTACACTGTGTAGAGTAGGGTAGGCTGAACTCTTTACCTTGGTAGGCAATCTTCGTAGAGATGGTGTCAAAATAAAAACACTGAGTTTCCAGTCTCCTAAACTAGTTGGTGTTAGTAAGGGTATACAGCTGTAAAACTCACTCCAATATTTCATGGTGGTTCAATTATAGAGCCATCAAGAAAACATGGAGACGGATGTTTAACATTGATAATGATGAGATCAGCTGTTGATGTCTCAAAACTTGCTCCTGAAATGAATGACCAAACTTTTCAATGAGCTGCCAGGCCTTTTTTTTTTTTTTTTTTTTTTTTCTCAAAATCCCAGGTTTTATTTTATTTTTTTGTTTTCTTGCAGAAAAACATCTGCTGGTTATAATCTTACAAATCTGTTTATTGGCTCAGAAGGAACACTTGGAATTATTACAAAAGCTACTTTGAAGCTCTATGGGCAACCAGAGGCTGTAAGCATCTTTTTTGTATTATTGATTAACCCCAAACAAGGCAATAATGCTACCAGAACAGAGGGTTGAAAGAAGTGAAAGAGAACTAGAAGACTGTAGTGAGAAAAGGGTTAATAAAGAAACAGGATTCAGAAAGACAGATGGCAGAAATTAAGGTTGCACTTTAATTTTTGAAGATTTTAGGTGCAGGGAAGCAATAAATCAGAAAGGAGTTCCACAGGCAAGAGGTGTGAGAAAAAAACTATTAGAATAGTACAGATAATTGCATCTAGCTAGTTTGACAATAAAACTGTGAGACCTAGTTGCCAATCAAGTCAGTCAGTTAGTTAAGTGCCATATGTGATATACGGTTGGGCGATCATGTCTCGAAAGACTGGGCAGAAGATTTTCCCGCAGTAGGTTGCCATTGCTTTCTGTGGTAGATTGGTTGCCAGCCAAGGCTATAGAATCCAATCTGTCCTGTTATTTGACCCATAGCTGGAGGGAAGCGACGGATTAATACCTTTCCCAATGGTATTTGCGCCTATATGATTGCAACGAATTCAACTGGAATTCGAGCCTGGCTCTCCGATTCCTTTTTCCAAGTTGATATCTACTGGACCACAATGCACATGCAGTTCAGGGATTAAGGAGAAGAGTTCATCAGAGCAGTTACCATGAAGATATTTGTAGAAAAGACAGAGGGTAGCCAAGTCATGTCAGTGAGAAAGTGACTGGAGTTGAGATGCCAGGTTAGGATCGATTACATTGCAGATCTTGTTTTGGAAATTTGTCAAGAGTTTTGAGGAGTACCAGAATTTGGTTTCTGTTATTTTATGATTAAAAAAACATGTCACAGAAAATGAATTGATTAAAAAAAAAAAAAAAAAAAATTAATAAAACAGTTGTACCCATGAATAAAAGGTTGAAAGATTGCTATGATTAGTCTTCATGTTCGGAGGAACTAAGTTCCCTAACCATCGATAAATATACAATGTTATCAGCCCTGATCTGGCATCGGTCATCATTTGCTGTTTGCTTAATTCCTGTTCTTTCATTCTTCACTGTCCTTAATAATGTATTTTTTTTCTATTCTTTCATACTCAGATATCCCTAGTGTCTTAGTAGCTTTATTGCCTTACTTGGGGTGAAATGATTAAAAAGAAAAAAATAGGAAATGTTTATAAATTTCGCATGTTTTGATTTTATTTACGATTCATTAAATTTTAACAGAACAATCCCTTTCACAACACATTCCCAAAAATCTCTGATGGAGCTTAAATAAAATTGAAACATGATAAATTTATAAATGTTTCCTCTTTGTTCATTGTTCCATAATATGAAGTTACACTGTAATGTGGTCCTGGGTATGACTGTAAACTGCATCCGGCAGCAAGGCCTTTGATTAGGAGGTTGTGAGGAGCATGGATTCACCTCTTAATTGCTGTTGTTCCCAGGTTCACCCTGACCTGGAGTGGTAGCACCTGTTAGGGTCCCAGCTATGGGCAAATAGGTAACTCCTTAACTGGGATTAAAACACTATGAAAATATAAAAATAGACTTTTATAGAAAAAAATATACATTTTTGAAGGAAAAAAAGTATTGCCAGCAATATTGTTTTGAAGAAAGAAAAAAAAAATTATTACCATAATACATTTTTGAAGGAAAAAAAATATTACCAGTAATACATTTGTGAATACAAAACTAGAAGATATCTTCAGTTTTTTAAATAAAAAAAAAATTCATCAAAATCTGATTAAATCAACCTTCTCACTATAACCGAACATTAAATAAATACCTTAGAACACTACCTTTTTGGCATTAAATAACCCAAAAAGTGTTTATATGCCGTTAGACAAAACTTAAACACTGTAATGTGTTTTTTGTTATGAATTATGACAAAAGACAGATAAAAATGTGCTTCCTATTTGATTCTTGCAGACAATCTCAGCCGTGTGCCATTTTCCGTCAGTTCAATCAGCCGTAGATTCCACTGTCATGACATTACAATGTGGAATTCCAATAGCAAGAATTGGTAAATTCTTTTGTTATTCTTTCCCAAATTTTTTTTTTTTTTTTTAACATAATTATTTTTTGAAGAATATTGTTAGGAAACAGTTATAAAACCACAAATGTCATTTAGATTTTCTGTCAGCTTCTTTTAACCCCAAGTAGTAATTAGTGGGGGATCTGTTTATTACTTCATAACAATATAGAACTGATCCCCCACTTTATGACAAGTAGAAGCCTTAATCATATAATATTATTAACCCTCTAGGGCCATTCGTATCATATTAGTGGGGGATCTGTTTATTACTTCATAACAATATAGAACTGATCCCCCACTTGATGACAAGTAGAAGCCTTAATCATATTATATTATTAACCCTCTAGGGCCATTCGTATCATATTAGTGGGGGATCTGTTTATTACTTCATAACAATATAGAACTGATCCCCCACTTTATGACAAGTAGAAGCCTTAATCATATATTATTAACCCTCTAGGGCCATTCGTATCATATTAGTGGGGGATCTGTTTATTACTTCATAACAATATAGAACTGATCCCCCACTTTATGACAAGTAGAAGCCTTAATCATATTATATTATTAACCCTCTAGGGCCATTCGTATCATATTAGTGGAGGATCTGTTTATTACTTCATAACAATATAGAACTGATCCCCCACTTTATGACAAGTAGAAGCCTTAATCATATTATATTATTAACCCTCTAGGGCCATTCGTATCATATTAGTGGGGGATCTGTTTATTACTTCATAACAATATAGAACTGATCCCCCAGTTTATGACAAGTAGAAGCCTTAATCATATTATATTATTAAGTAGTAATTAGTGGGGGATCTGTTTATTACTTCATAACAATATAGAACTGACCCCCCAGTTTATGACAAGTAGAAGCCTTAATCATATTATATTATTAACCCTCTAGGGCCATTCGTATCATATTTGATACAGTATGAAAACAAGCCTTGAAAGAAATATTTTCCTGAAATATTTTATAAATTTCAAATGAAAGCAGTACTGACTGCTCAGTCAATGAATACCAAATGTTTCCTTATAGGGAAATACCAAATGTTTCCTTATAGGGAAATACCAAATGTTTCCTTATAGGGAAATACTGTATCAAATATGACACGAATGGCCCTAGAGGGTTAACCCTGGAACACTAACCACCAATTAAAATTACACCACTACTAACCATGGGTATATCATACCTGATTTTGAAAATATCAAAAAAATATTAAATATAAATCTTTATCTGAAATATTTTACTTGCAGGCACTTCAAAATTTATACTTCGAGTTAAAATTAATAGAAACTGAAAAACATTATTTAGGTAAGACGATCAGGTACTGAAAATTTAATTAGATTGTAATTAACATGGCATCATTTGCACTGAGTACTATATATCCATGGTTAGTGTTCTCAGGTTAAACAACTTATGAGGCAATTTCTTATATTGCAACCAGTAGGTTTTCTCAAGAACATAGCTTTAAAATAAAAAAGTACAAATTCCACTGAAATTTGTGACTGAGATAAGAGCATACCCTACAGGGAAGCAGTTTGATTTTTAAGGGTGTAAAAATGCACCTACTGTATTGTTTTTTTTTTTTTCTTTTAACAAAACTGAATGTCTTAAATAATGATCCTAGTGAGATGTTATACCAGGACATATCTGAGATAGAGATTAATGTATCAGTATTAATTCAACCCAAATATGGATCACTTCTGCTGGTTTCTAAAGCTAATCATGATGCTGAAAAAAACGGAAATAATTTTGTTAGGAACAAAAACAATGTTTGATTGGTATATAATATCTGTCCTCATGAATGGTGAACAATCTTCCTATCGGTGAGGAGAAATCTGGGGGCAACAGAAATGTGGTTCTCCTTAAGGATGTAGGGAATTCCATGGATGAAGCGAGTAAGCCTTAAAGAAAATGGCAACTAAAAGAACAGATGCTCAAAATCAGGAAGAGACAGACAATAATAATAATAAAGGAGAGCTTACAAAACATAAGCCTCACAGGGGATTTTAAGGGCAATAGAGATAAAGGAGGGCAGTAAACCACTGACCTGAAAAGCTAGTGTGGATTGGGTAGGGATCTTTAGTAGAAATAGAAAAACTGCTAACAGCCACAAGGGTTAAGGAAGTTTTGAAGAACCATGATCACTCATGTCCTGAATCGAATTTAGCACGTAAAAGAAGCAGGATAAATATGAAGAACTCTAAGCCAATACATAAATGGATGTGCATTGTGGTGTAGTGGATATCGACTTGGAACGAGAGTGCCTAGTTCAAATTTTAGTTGAATTCCTTGCATTCACTTACACACAAATACCCTTGGGAAAGGTATTAATCCATCTCTTCCCTCCAGTTATAGGTTAAATAATAGGACGGATTGAGTTCTATAGTCTTGGCTGGCAACCAGTCTACCGCAGAAAGCAATGGCAACCTACTGCGGGATAATCTTCTGCCCAGTCAGTCATGTCTCTTTCGAGACATGATCGACCAAAGTGTGTATCATGTATGGCACTTAACTGACTGACTGAATATAATATCTCGAATTATGATTAGGGCTTCCACTGGGCATAAAGTGGGGGATCCGTTTATTATTGTTATTAAGTAATAAACTGATCCCCCACTAATTACTACTTATTAATATAATACATATCTTCTCCCTCTCGCTATGAGTCAAATAATAGGACAGATTGGGTTCTATTGCCTTGGCTGGCAATCAGTCCACCGCAGAAAGCAATGGCAACCTACTGTGGGATAATCTTCTGCCCAGTCAGTCATGTCTCTTTCGAGACATGATCGACCAAAGTGTGTATCATGTATGGCACTTAATTGACTGACATAAATGGTAATATCTCAGACTTTTTTAAAAGCATCCAAATTAAAGTTAGTATTTTAGTATATTTTTTTTTTTTTTTTTTTTAGTAATTCAGTTACTTCATATTTTCATCTAAATTTTCCTTGAAGCTTGAAATACTATTTTATAATATATTATTTATACTCGGTCTTTGTAGTCAGTGTACCAGATCCAGTGGCATATCCCTCTGTTTAGAGGGATGCTGGTTTAAATCCTGTCAAAGAGCGTAAATTTTTTTCATTAAAACGATTTCATGAACATTTAGGCTTGTAAATGAAAATAAATACATATATTGTTTAATAAATAAATGGGGCGTATACACAAATATGAGTATCCACTAGAAACAACACTTGGTCATCTGTAGCTGGAAGCACGTCAAGTATAATGATGGGGATTACAGGTTTGAATCCAGATGAAGAACGTGTAGATTTCATTAATAAGATTTCTTTAATATTCAGGCCGTTAGATGGAAATAAATAAATATACTGTTTAATAAATAAGCAGATCATTTACTCAAATATGAGTATTGGTCCTGGGTATGATGGTAAACTTCATCCGGCAGCAAGGCCTCTGATTGCTGTTGTTCCCAGGTCCACCCTGACCTGGAGTAGTAGCAACTGTTGGGGCCCCAGCTATAGGCAAATAGTTAGCCTCCAAACTGGAAAGTATAAAAATAAACTTTTATAGAAATATATACATAAAAATAGATATTTATAGAAACATATACATTTTTTTTTAAGGAAAAACTATTGCCAGCAGTTAACTTTTGGGAAAATAGAAATATTACCAACAAGATATTTTTGAAGGAAAATTATTATCTTAACACATTTTCAAAGGGAAAAAATTTTTTACCAGCAATACATTTTTGAATACAAAACTGGAAGATGTCATCAGTTTTCTAAAAAAAATAAAAAAGTTTTCATCAAAATCTGACTAAATCATCCTTCTCACTATAACTGAACATAAAAAAAAAAATTCTTAAAAGCCCACCTTTTTGGCATTAAATAACCCACAAAGGTGTTGATATGCCGTTAAACAAAACTGAAACTCAAAATCTGACTAAATCAACCTTTCACTATAACGGAACACTAAAACCCTACCTTTTTGGCATTAAATAACCCACAGAGGTTGATATGTCGTCAAACAAAACTTAAAAACTTTGTTTGGTTATTGATGCACTCTATAGCCGAGATTTAATCAGATCTAATGGTGGCTTCCCCTTTGAAGAATTCAGGTTTGAATACAAAGAATGAATATTTTTCTTTTATAAGATTTCTCTAATATTAAGGTTGGTAGATAATAAAGAGTAAATATACTGTTTGATAAGTAAATGGATCATCTATCCCGATATGAGTATCCACTGAATATAATATTTGAATTGATGAATTAATTTTTAAAATTTCATTATTTTCTTTAGAAAATTTGCTTTGTTTGGATATGAAACTGTGCAAAAAGGAAAACTTTTGGGTGATCTATGACAACAGAAGTTTAGCTTCAAGGTAAAATTTTGGCCTTGCTAGCCTAATTGCTATTTTATAGCACAGTTGGGCAGTGTGTAACAGATTTAACGTTTGCTTCCTCTTCCCAGAAAAAGGGAGGTTTGAATCCTACTAGAATGTGTAAATTTTTTTAAAATCCTGCTAGAGTGTGTACATTTTTCTTAAATCCCGCTTGAGTGCGTAAATGTTTTTTAAATCCCGCTTGGGTGTGTAAAATGTTTTTTAAATCCCACTTGAGTGTGTAAAATGTTTCTTAAATCCCGCTTGGGTGTGTAAAATGTTTCTTAAATCCCACTCGAATGTGTAAAATGTTTCTTAAATCCCGCTCGAATGTGTAAAATGTTTCTTAAATCCCACTCGAATGTGTAAAATGTTTCTTAAATCCCGCTTGAATGCGTAAAATGTTTCTTAAATCCCGCTTGGGTGTGTAAAATGTTTCTTAAATCCTGCTTGGGTGTGTAAAATGTTTCTTAAATCCCGCTTGAATGTGTAAAATGTTTCTTAAATCCTGCTTGAGTGTGTAAAATGTTTCTTAAATCCCGCTTGGGTGTGTAAAATGTTTCTTAAATCCTGCTTGAGTGTGTAAAATGTTTCTTAAATCCTGCTTGGGTGTGTAAAATGTTTCTTAAATCCCGCTTGGGTGTGTAAAATGTTTCTTAAATCCCACTTGGGTATGTAAAATGTTTCTTAAATCCCACTCGAATGTGTAAAATGTTTCTTAAATCCCGCTCGAATGTGTAAAATGTTTCTTAAATCCCACTTGAATGTGTAAAATGTTTCTTAAATCCCGCTTGAATGCGTAAAATGTTTCTTAAATCCCGCTTGAATGTGTAAAATGTTTCTTAAATCCCGCTTGAATGTGTAAAATGTTTCTTAAATCCCACTTGAATGTGTAAATGTTTCACTAAATCCGCTTGAATGTGTAAAATGTTTCTTAAATCCGCTTGGAGTCGTAAATGTTTCTTAAGAAATCCCACTCGAATGTGTAAAATGTTTCTTAAATCCCGCTCGAATGTGTAAAATGTTTCTTAAATCCCGCTTGAATGTGTAAATGTTTCTTAAATCCAGCTTGAATGTGTAAAATGTTTCTTAAATCCTGCTTGAGTGCGTAAAATGTTTCTTAAATCCCGCTTGGGTGCGTAAAATGTTTCTTAAATCCCACTCGAATGTGTAAAATGTTTCTTAAAATCCCGCTCGAATGTGTAAAATGTTTCTTAAATCCCGCTTGAATGTGTAAAATGTTTCTTAAATCCTGCTTGAATGCGTAAAATGTTTCTTAAATCCCGCTTGGGTGCCAGCAAAATGTTTCTTAAATCCACTTGAATGTGTAAAATGTTTCTTAAATCCCACTTGAATGTGTAAAATGTTTCTTAAATCCCGCTTGGGTGTGTAAAATGTTTCTTAAATCCCGCTCGAATGTGTAAAATGTTTCTTAAATCCCGCTTGGGTGTGTAAAATGTTTCTTAAATCAGCTCGAATGTGTAAAATGTTTCTTAAATCCCGCTTGGGTGCGTAAAATGTTTCTTAAATCCCACTTGAATGTGTAAAATGTTTCTTAAATCCCGCTTGAGTGTGTAAAATGTTTCTTAAATCCCGCTCGAATGTGTAAAATGTTTCTTAAATCCCGCTTGGGTGTGTAAAATGTTTCTTAAATCACTTGGGTGTGTAAAATGTTTTCTTTAAATCCCACTTGAATGTGTAAAATGTTTCTTAAATCCCGCTTGGGTGTGTAAAATGTTTCTTAAATCCCACTTGAATGTGTAAATGTTTCTTAAATCCCACTTGAATGTGTAAAATGTTTCTTAAATCCCCCGCTTGGGTGTGTAAAATGTTTCTTAAATCCCACTTGAATGTGTAAAATGTTTCTTAAATCCCGCTTGGGTGTGTAAAATGTTTCTTAAATCCCGCTCGAATGTGTAAAATGTTTCTTAAATCCCGCTTGGGTGTGTAAAATGTTTCTTAAATCCCGCTCGAATGTGTAAAATGTTTCTTAAATCCCGCTTGGGTGTGTAAAATGTTTCTTAAATCCCGCTCGAATGTGTAAAATGTTTCTTAAATCCCGCTTGGGTGTGTAAAATGTTTCTTAAATCCGCGCTTGAATGTGTAAAATGTTTCTTAAATCCCACTTGGGTGTGTAAAATGTTTCTTAAATCCCGCTTGAATGTGTAAAATGTTTCTTAAATCCCGCTTGAATGTGTAAAATGTTTCTTAAATCCCGCTTGGGTGTGTAAAAATGTTTCTTAAATCCCACTTGAATGTGTAAAATGTTTCTTAAATCCCGCTTGAGTTATTGTAAAATGTTTCTTAAATCCCGCTCGAATGTGTAAAATGTTTCTTAAATCCCGCTTGGGTGTGTAAAATGTTTCTTAAATCCCGCTCGATATTGTAAAATGTTTCTTAAATCCCGCTCGAATGTGTAAAATGTTTCTTAAATCGCTTGGGTGTGTAAAATGTTTCTTAAATCCCGCTTGAATGTGTAAATGTTTCTTAAATCCCGCTTGGGTGTGTAAAATGTTTCTTAAATCCCACTTGAATGTGTAAAATGTTTCTTAAATCCCGCTTGGGTGTGTAAAATGTTTCTTAAATCCCTCGAATGTGTAAAATGTTTCTTAAATCCCTTTGGGTGTGTAAAATGTTTCTTAAATAAACTGAATGTGTAAAATGTTTCTTAAATCCCACTTGGGTGTGTAAAATGTTTCTTAAATCCCGCTTGGGTGTGTAAAATGTTTCTTAAATCCCACTTGAATGTGTAAAATGTTCTTAAATCCCGCTTGGGTGTGTGAAATGTTTCTTAAATCCCGCTCGAATGTGTAAAATGTTTCTTAAATCCCGCTTGGAGTGGCTGTAAAATGTTTCTTAAATCCAGCTTGAATGTGTAAAATGTTTCTTAAATCCCACTTGGGTGTGTAAAATGTTTCTTAAATCCCGCTTGAATGTGTAAAATGTTTCTTAAATCCTTGAATGTGTAAAATGTTTCTTAAATCCCGCTTGGGTGTGTAAAATGTTTCTTAATCCCACTTGAATGTGTAAAATGTTTCTTAAATCCCACTTGAATGTGTAAAAATGTTTCTTAAATCCAGCAGGTGTGTAAAATGTTTCTTAAATCCCGCTCGAATGTGTAAAATGTTTCTTAAATCCCGCTTGGGTGTGTAAAATGTTTCTTAAATCCCGCTTGAATGTGTAAAATGTTTCTTAAATCCCACTTGGGTGTGTAAAATGTTTCTTAAATCCCACTTGAATGTGTAAAATGTTTCTTAAATCCGCTCGAATGTGTAAAATGTTTCTTGATCCACTTGAATGTGTAAAATGTTTCTTAAATCCCGCTTGAGTGTGTAAATGTTTCTTAAATCCTGCTTGAGTGTAAATTTTTTCTTAAATCTTGCTTGAGTGTGTAAATTTTCTTAAATCTTGCTTGAGTGTGTACATTTTCTTAAATCTTGCTTGAGTGTGTAAATTTTCTTAAATCTTACTTGAGTGTGCAAATTTTTCTTAAATGCTGCTAGAGTGTGCAAATTTTTCTTAAATGCTGCTAGAGTGTGCAAATTTTTCTTAAATGCTGCTAGAGTGTGCAAATGTTTCTAAAATGCTGCTAGAGTGTGCAAATGTTTCTAAAATGCTGCTAGGGTGTGCAAATGTTTCTTAAATGCTGCTAGGGTGTGCAAATGTTTCTTAAATGCTGCTAGGGGGTGCAAATGTTTCTTAAATGCTGCTAGGGGGTGCAAATGTTTCTTAAATTCTGCTAGAGGGTGTAAATGTTTCTTAAATAAGATTTCTACAACATTCAGGCCAGTCGAAAAAATAAGTATATTTTTTGACAAATAAACAGATCTACTCCTATGTTCAGTAATGATAATATTTAGTGATATATATCATTAAATTAGGTTATTGAAATCCTGACAAGATCTTAAGTTGACAAGTGGAAACATTTAATAAGAAAATAGATTTGATTGAAAATAGATTCTATTGTGCATTTTGCCATTCAAGGCATCAGTAGAGGAAAAAATAAAAATAAAAGAGTGAAATGTGTGTATGTTTATATAAATAATGAATCTTATTACTTCTTCATTAAGCTGACATTTCTCATTAAAAAAGCGAGAAAGAAAGAGTTTTAAAAATGTCATTAAAAATTATTCTTACAATTCTTAGTTCAAATAAAAAGTTTGTAAATTTTTTCAGGATTTTTTTTATATCGGATTAAAGGTAAAATCCTCTTCTTGTTTTCAGAATGACTCAAAAGTAAGAAATTAGCTTTTTCCGAAATTAATCCAAGGCAGATCCTCATCAGTTGGGCTGGAAGTAATGGATTTGCTTGTGATATATCCATGCGTTTTCCATATCGACAATATGGTATTAAAATGAGTTATAGAAATTCTGACAAATTTCAAATTTTAAACTTTATTGGGATTTCTATATCTTATTTTAATAGACACACACACACACACACACACACACACACACACACACACACAAAAATTCTTGAGGAATTCCACCATGTTTTTATTTGATTTTATTTATTTTTTCAAGAGTGTGTATATAAAAACGAAATGTGTATATGTTTAAATAATGAATCTTAGTACTTTTTCCCTCAGCTGACATTTCTTGTAATTAAAGAAAAAGAATGACACCTGTTTACTAGGGTGGCTAACAGTATGGATTATGGAACTCTGAAAGTGGGGAGGAACACTTGGGGCTGAAATTTTTCTGAGGAGGAGGGTGGCAAACTCAAGCAGCATCTTCATTTTCATGCCACACAACTATCGTATGCACAACTTAGGAATGAGTTTGAGTATAAGTATGTTATTTCACTAAATTAAACGGAATAATTCATTCATAGTAGTGGAGTTCTAATCTATTCTTGCCCCTTTTTTTTAACTCTCAAGCTGTGGGAACACAAGAGGTTAATTTTTTAAAAAAATCCAAGGGTTAATATTTACGCCAATACTAGCAGAAAAGTGTGATTTGTCTGCTCTTAATTTTTTCCTTTACAAAACTTTTTTGAAGCACAAAAAATAAATGCGAAAATAATGTTGTGGACATCATAGCCATACAAAAATCAGCTAAAAAATTAATTTATATTTTCTGCAAAGTCCAACCATACGATCCAGAAGCTATTTTGAAATAAGGAAATAATTTAAATATCATTTCTCCATGACCCTAAATGAAAAAAGAAAACACAAAGGGAAAAGTGCTGAAGATCAAATCTTATCAAAATGAAACTGATCAGTTTCATAAATTTTTGAAGCTTGTAAATGTTTGCAGGGATGGCAGCCAAAATTCTTGGGTAGGGGATTGGCCCTAATTTGAGTAAACACTGCTTATTACTGCTGCCATATTTGGTCGGGCGCCCCTGCTATCCACCTAGGGGTCCTTGACAAAGACCAACGGAGCATCTGTAATGTGATCGATACAGTCACTTTTTTCACTGGCACAATGTGGCTTTCCTGTGTCTCTTTTACAAATACTTTCATGGCTTCTGCTCCAATGAACTTAGCTCTCTGGTGCCCCCTATATATGAATTTACTTGAGCCACAAGATTAGCAACTAGGTCCCACCCTTTTACTGTGAAGCCAATAAAATGTAAATGCAAATTCTACTCTAGCAGCTTCTTTTCTCGCACTTCCCACCTGTGGAATTTTCTTCCATTTACTTGCTTTCCCGACAGCTATAATCGCCATGAATTCAAATGTAAAGTCAATAGTCATCTCCTATCTCACTGACTTGCATCCTCTCCCTCATGTGCCTTTCTCTGCCCACTCCACTCTCATCAGTATTCTCATCCTTCTCGTACACACTTCCTGACACCCCCTATAACCTGTCTCTCTTTCTCAGAACTTTCCTCCTATGTAACTTCCTGCTCACCAATGGCAGTAAACTGTCTTGTTTGGGGCGACAAGATTAAAAAAAGAAAGAAAAAAAAATAATAGAGAGTGCGATTAGTAAATTGTCGCCATTTTACATTTTTAATTTTGTGAATGAATGTTTGTTTGTTTTTATTTTGTTCACTGCGCAGTATAGTTAGGTCATTTAGGCACAGTCTGTAAGAAAAAGAATGCCATGATGCTGTTCACTCCACCAGGATTTTGGAAACGCCCTGCTGTACTGCTTGTCATTTGTGCCAGACGGTGTTTAGAGTGATCAATAGCGATGGCAATGTTCGGCCTCCATTTGTCTTCCTACAAAGCCTCAGACTCAACACAGAGGCCTACATCAAGTGCCTTGGGGAGTTAGTGCTGCTCTATGTCAAGAGGGTGACCACTGGAAGACCCTATATCTGGCAAAAGGACTGTAACAAGCCACACAAGCAGGAGAACCCAATCATGGCTGTCAGATAATTTCTGTGACTACATCATCCCTTACATACGGCCACCTAACTATACAGCTCCCTTGACTATTTTGTGTAGGGCGCAGTTGAGCGAGAGACCACTCAAAAGTCCTTGTAACACCAAAGATGAACTGAAGGCAAGAATTGTGGCAGCATTTACCAACTTAAACAAGGAGACCATCCAAAAGAGCTGCAGGAGATTCCAAAACCATCTGGAGTTCATGGTTGAAGCCAATGGCAATTTTATCAAATAAATTTAAGATATTTTTGTGTAATTTTGGTAAATCTGTTAAAATGAGATGTCAGTATTGTGGTTATACCGACTGGATGTTTGCTCTATAGCAACCAAAAAGTGAATGAATAAAAATCACCTCCACACAGGTGGATTTGCGCAGATGTTCTGGTTGAAAAATAAAAATTAATCAAATATCAAATTACCATTTCACAAGCCTACGCAAATTTTATTTACCAGCCAATGGGAAGCCCAGAATCAAAATTCCAAAACAAGCTGCATTTTGATCTAAAAGGCAGATATAAAAAGCGGAGAAAAAGCATTGTTAGACAGATAGGAGGAGACAGACGAGCTGATTAGTTTCTCCCTTGACTTAAGTCGAGCAGCTACTATACTGACCTCTTTCTTTCCTCCTCCCTGTCTCAAAAGTACTTACTGACCCCTTCAAAGACATTCCTCAAAGTACTTACTGACTTACTGACCTTAGAAACGGCAACTTCAAAATGAACGTCCCCTTACCTTCAAGGTGCTTCCACACTCCTAAGCCTTTTATCTCTTTCAGCTCATCATTATTTGTCATGAACAATTCTAACCTCCGTTGGACTTTTATTTCAAGTATTACGTTATTTGTAAAACATTAATTGATATATATATATATATATATATATATATATATATATATATATGTTATTTTATACTCAGTTGCCTTTCTTGATTTTATGATCATTTTATGAATTATAGTGGGCTATCTTCCCACAAGGCCAAATTCCATTAACCTGCACGGTATACAATTACCCTTCACTACAAATGGAATCCTACTACAACTAGAAAAAGAATAAGAGAAGAGAAGATACCTGCTATAGTATTATTTTGCTTTTTGTGTAATTTAGACAACAATTTATTCAATGCATGTACATTATTGGCTATAATTTTTAGGCCACCCCAGTTTTTTAAAAGAAATGATGTATTTCATACTATTTTTAGTATTTATTGCCAAGTGGATAATTCTAAATGAAAATAGAATGGTTCTTTTGTTATTATTACTTTGCAAAATTTTACAAGGCAAGAAAGCAAAGATGAACTCGTCTGAATCACCTCAAATTTTCTTCATTCTTTCATTGATGAAACTGCAATATAGGTTGCCAACCAAGGCTATAGAACCTGGTCTGCCCAGTTATTTTCCCATAACTGGAGGAAGAGAAGTTTTAAGTTTTGTTTGAGGGCATATCAACCTCTGTGGTTTATTTAATGCCAATAATGTTTGGACATAGTGAGAAGGTTGATTTAGTCAGATTTAGATGAAAAAATTTTTTTATTTGTTTTTTATTTTAGAAAATTAAAGATGTCTTCTAGTTTTGTATTCAAAAATGTATGGCTAGTAATAATTTTTTTTCCTTCAAAAATGTATTATGGCAATAATACATTTTTGCAACCGGTTTAGGAGAAGGAAAATTCAAATTCAAAACCAGCTTGGAGACAATTAATAGCAGGTCAGACTGGTTGTGTAGCTTTGGTTGGCAACTAGTCTACCGCAGAATGAACTGGCAATCTACTACAGAAAAATATTCCAACATGCCTTGAGCCGGGATGGAAGAGTAGGTTAATAGAATTAACACGAGGATAATATTTCATGTTGATGCACAATCTGCAACAGTGCCGTGTAAGTGACTGATGATGATGATTAGTTATTAGATTATCATATTTGAGTTGATGCTCTTTTTGTTAAAAATAATTTTTTTTTTTTTTTGGACTACTAGCCTGAATATTTGAGAAATCTTATTTAAAACAACAAAAAAAAAAACACAATCTATTATAAAACTCAAACTTGCCTCTTCATTGGCAGGAGAGACTGTCATTAGATCCGATGTGTTTTGTAATTTCTTAAGAATAAAGACTAATCCCGACATTTTTATTGCTTCAAATGTTTGAAAATATCAAAAATGTCTGTTTTTCAGAGTTATTGCCCTTGTTTCTAGAGTTATTGCCCCTGTTCTACAAAATGTTTGTTGTTTTCCATTGCTTCATTGTTTCCCTCCCACTCGCTCTGTTTTTATGCAAAGGAGATTTCTTCTTCTTCTTCTATGTGACTTGTCTTTTCAGGACGTAGGCAATCATGGCCTTCCACGTCTCCATATTCCTGGTGGCTGTGAACCCATTTTATCCTGTAAAACCACACAGCCCCTGTTCTGTCATCCACCTGCTCAGATCCCTTAAAAATTTTAATTTTATTAGTAATCAAAACATTTTTTTTTTTTCAGACTATAATGTCCTTAATTTTTATTATTTATTCCAGCAATTAAAAGCTTATCAAATTAAATTATATCAAAGTTTTATTGCATTTTTTATATTTCTCTTCGGAGCAGATTTTGGTATCCTGAATCATAATTTTAAATAAAAAAAATACATGATTTATATTTCCCGATGAGTTCTGCGTTTAACTAATCAAACAAAAAATTCCAGAAAATTAAAATTTATTAAAATTTCATGAATTTACTTGAAGGGGGGTAACAGACTTTTAAAAAAATTGTTTTCATCAAAATTTTAAGAAGGTAATAATTTCAAAAATAATTTTATTCATTTGTTAATGAGTACTGAAAGTTTCATTAAAATCCGACAAATATTTGATTTTTGCGAGAATTTCCTAATTAATGTGTTTGGAAACGAAAAATTGAGTTTCGAAAAAAGATTACGTAATCAATTATAAAATAGACGTAATATTTTTAACCACGCTCACTCCAAATCAAAAACAAAATTTTCTGACAAAATTTCGAAAATGTTAAAAGGGATTAAAAAATTTTATAAAATAATTAAAATTTACTTTGATCTTTCCTATTAAACGTTTTGGATAGAAAAAGTTCCTTTATTAAGTTTTTAACCTTTTTAAACTTTTTTTATGCTGGATTTTTGTTACGTAATGGAGGTACCTACTTAAAATATGTTATCCGCTGCTTTCCTCTGTCCCTTTTCCCCTTTCTAGCCTTTTAGTATCAGGTTCTCCAATCCCTCCGTCCTCATTGCATGTCCCAGGAACTTCAGTTGTCTCTTCCTGATGCTCAATTTTATTTTCATTTTCATTCTTTTCAAAACCTCATCATTGCTCACATGCTCGGTCCATGATATCCGCAGCATCCTTCATAGTTCAATTGGAGTCCTTTATTACAATTTTTAAAACAATAAACATTGCTGAAAAGTGTAGGTACTTAAAATTAAATAAAGAACTTGTGAGTTGAATTTGAGAGAACTTGTTTGCTTACATATTTTCCACGAAGGGTTTGGAATAGCAAACGGACCTCTGCGGATGTAATAAAACCTAAACATTTGAAATTTGAAAGTAAATTTATAGTTTGTTTCTCTTTTTGTTTGTTTGCTTTTTGTTTTTTTGTTTTGTTGGGGATTTTTAACAAAAATATTAAGCGATATTTATTACATTGTTTATGGTTGGCAAAACCTCAGCTAATTACCAATCTATTCATACTTTATAAAATGGTAAATAATACGGATTTTTTTATAGTTGATCCACATATTTTAATAATCTAGTAAATATTCAGAAATTTATGAATAAAATATGTTTTTATATTTATTTCTTTATAAATCGGTAAATAACGTTCCATTGCTTTAGTTTTAATTGTATTAGGTTTTAGAACGTAAATATAAAATTATTCTTGTAAATGAAAAATTTAATAAATTAATATTTAATATTTTTGACAGAATGGGACTGAGCCAAGATTATTACTTTGATTGAACACGAATGAATTTGGTTGGTTAATCTCTGTAGCTGTTGACTTTGTTGTATTCTGTATTCAACAAAAATAATTTATGATTGATAAAAAAATAACTATGATTATCTGTTAAGTGGGAGAACTCGTGGTTTTGTCTCTAGTAAACGTTCCATCTGTAATGGAAATTACTGGAAAATCCTCATAATAATTATGAGCTAAATAGACTACAAGTGACTACATACATTGACTACAATGTTTTTTAGTCCAATGCGATATTATTTAAAACGAAAAAAAAAAAAACGCAATCTATTGAAGAACTTAAATTTGCCTTCTAATTGGCAAAAGAGAATGTCATTAGATCCGATGTGTTTTATAATTTCTAAAGAATAAAGACTAATTCCGACATTTTTATAACTTGAAATGTTTGAAAATATTAAAAATGACTGAACTGCAGTTTGTTTTTCAGAGTTATTGCCCTTGTTATTTCTAGAGTTATTTCCCCTGTTCTATAAGACGCCTTCATTTGTTGTTTATCATTGCTTCACTGTTTCCCCCCACCCACTCCGCTTTCATGCAAAAGAGCCTTCTTCTTCTTTTTCTTCTACTTCTTTTTCTTCTATGTGCCTTGTCCTTTCAGGACGTAGGCAATCATGGCCTTCCACGTCTCCCTATTCTTGGTGGCTCTGAGCACACTTTCTCCTGTAAAATCACACAGCCCTATTCTGTCATCCACCTGCTCAGGCCCTTTGGTAAGACAGGCTCAGTAATCTAATGTTTCTCTACCTCTTCAGAGAAGCCTTTATTATTTGTAAATTCTCAAGAACAAAAACAAAATGAATAATTTTACTTTCATCATATCCTTAGGTTTTATTATAACTAGTACTATAGCCCGGCATTGCTCGGGTGTAATGAAATCTTTAAAACTAATCCATGGTTCTGGAGCTCAAACTCTTTGGACGTTGACACGAAAGACTAAAAAGCAATAGTTGTTTCCAGTTAAAGCGAAACCGTAGACTGAAAGAAAAATGAATGGATGTAAGTCAAATTTTGATTTCCTGATATCGATATCAAATAAGTTTTTTTTGTTGTAAATTGAATTTTGAAGGCTAAATAAGTCCTCTGAGTAAATGGTATCATGGCTAAGACTAAGAACTACAATTATACCTACTTAGAGCCAAACCCAAAGCAAAAACTAAAATAAAATGGCTGAAAAAAATACAGGCAGATAAACAAACACACACACACATTTTGCCTTTTATATATATATATATATATATATATATATATTATCAATTTTCTGCACTATTGTAAGAAATGCAACCATGAAACTTCTGAATATCGTTTCTTATGTCTTTCTCTATGGGTGTATCAAATTTGATTAAAATCCGACCACTCCTTCAATAACCCGATTTTTTTCGATTATTGATTTTCGATATTTATTGGGGGTACCTTGACACAAAACCTAGCTAAGAACACTTGCAGATGCTTATAGTACAACTGTGTAAATTATCAAGAAAATCGGTTCAGCTATTTCAGAGTCTATAGGTAACACACACACACACACACACACAGAGACGAAGTTCCATTTATAAATAAGTTTAGATTCTACTGATTAGTTTTTAAAACAAACATTGCTGAGGAGTGTAGGTAGTTAAAATAATAGTGGTGTCACAGGAAAAACCATCCTTTAGGATGCTGTCTTGTGGACATGTTTGTCCATGTTTGCCAATTTTTACAAAAATTGTCGATAAACTGCCTGACGTTTTCTTTTTGTTTCATTTTCATTTAACTACGTTTTTGACGATCTCTGTCATTATTGGAGGTGCTTTGTGGTGCAGTGGATATTTGACTCGGAACGAGAAATCGGGGAACCGAGTTCGAATCCCAGTTGAATTCCTTGCATTCACTTACTCACAAATACCTTTGGGAAAGGTATTAATCCATCTCTTCCATTCAGTTATGGGTTTAATAATAGGACAGATTGGGTTCTATAGCCTTGGTTGGCAACCAGTCTATCGCATAAAGCAGTGGCAACTTACTGCGGGATAATCTTCTGCCCAGTCATGTCTCTTTCAAGACATGATCGCCCAAGCGTGTATCATGTATGGCACTTAACTGACTGACTGAATATAATAGTTGGAAACATGAATAAGGTTTCTACTGGGTTTAAAGTGAGGGATCGGTTTTCTATTGTTATGAAGTAATAAACTGATTTCCCACTAATTACTACTTAATAATATAATACATTTTTCCCCCTTCAGCTATGAGTCAAATAACAGGACAGATTGGATTTGCATCCATTCTACCGAAGAAAGCAATGGCAACCTACTGCAGGATAATCTTCTGCCCAGTCAGTCATCTCTCTTTCGAGACATGATCGCCCAAAGTGTGTATCACATATGGCACTTAACTGTCATAATCAAAAACCTGATGTTGTTAGCATAGTAGACACGATTCTGTTGTGTCTATTCTGGCATATTTCTTCTTTTTTGAATTTTAAAATTCATATTGATTCTGATATATTTCTTCTATCTTTGCTGTCCCTTTGGGACATGGATGATATGGCTCTCCACAATTTCCTGTCTTTTGTAGCTCTTCGTAAATTTTGTGTTTTTGCTATCTCCCCTAAACCCTGTTCTGCCATCTATTTGCACAAGGTTTTTAGGTTGCTTATGTATTGCTTTCTTTTGTTTCTCTTGCTATCAATATGTCTTGTGAGTGTCAAATTTTCCAAGCCTACTTCCTCATTATATTCCCAAGAAATTTTAAATATCTCTTTTTGGTGCTTCGTCTCTTTTTTTATTTGGGCATAACGGTAAACTGCATCGGGCAGCAAGGCCTCAGATTGGGGGGTTGTGAGGATCATAGAACCACCTCTTAATTGCTGTTGTTCCCAGGTCCATCCTAACCCAGAGTGGTAGCACCTGTTAGGACCCTAACTATGAGCAAATAGTTAATCCCCAAACTGGAGTCAAAACACTATGAAAGTATAAAAATAGACTTTTATAGAAATATATACATAAAAATACACTTTTATAGAAAAATATACATTTATGAAGAAAAATATATTAGGTTGTTCTAAAAGTTTGTAAACACTTGCAAAAAATTGGAATTTTACTCGCAAAAACAACAAAAATTATTGCTCAAAATAAAGACCATCATTTTCCAAGACTTTCTGCCATCGATCTGCAAGCTTTCAGATCTGGTCAAAGTACCATTCAGCCGGCTTCGAATCAAAGAATTCTTGACACGTTCCTCGACTTCATCAAACCAGTCGAATCGGCGGCCCTTCAGAAAGTATTGCATTGAGCGGAAAAGGCTGTATATGCAATTGTTCCATCACCTTCAACAGCACAAATCTCTTCTGCAGCTTTTCTGTTTGAAAGACCTCGCTTCCAGCAGCAATGAATCAAAACTCGCAGCTCAATTTTATCAATTGCCATCTGGAATACAAAGATGAAGATCACTATAACAATATCAACGCAAAATTGCATAAAAATTTGATTTTTTGCTAGTGTTTACAAACCTTTGGGACAACCTAATATTACCATAACACATTTTTGAGGAAAAAAATGATTCTCAGCAAAACTTTTTGAATACAAAACTAGAAGACATTTTCAGTTGTCTAAAATAAAAAAGAATAAAAACAAAATTTTCATTAAAATCTAACAAAATTAACCTTCTCAGTATAACCAAACATTAAAAAAAAAACAGACCACCCCACCTTTTTGGCATTAAATAACCCACAGAGGTTGACATGCCGTTAAACAAAACTCAAACTCTTCTGCATCTGTGAGATTATCCAGCATTCACTGCTATACAAGAGGATCGATATTACATAATGGCTCAGTACGCTTTTCTTTGTTTTTGATCAGATGTTTTTATTAATTAATAGGATGTGTGTTTTGGTGCAAGAGAATGAGTAATTGGAGAGCCGAGTTCAAATTCCAGTTGAATTTTGCTGCATTCACTTTCATGCAAATACCCTTGGAAAAGGTATTAATCTGTCTCTTCTTCCTCTAGCTATGGGTTAAATAGCAGGACAGATTGAGTTCTCTAGTCTTGGTTAGCAATTTGTCTGCCACAGAAAGTAATGGCAACAACCTACTGTGGGAAAATTTTCTGTCCAGTCAGTCATGTTTCTTTTGAGACATGATCACCCAAGTGTGTATCATGTATGGCACTTAACTGACTGGCTTTAAATAGTCTTCTTAATGTTTGGAAGGCATATTTCACTCACAAATATGTTGTGCATCTATATATATATAAAAAGCAATCTGTAAGTCTGTGTGTGACTGTTTTCTATGCACACCTACATTTTTTAAGCTATGTCAAACTTTCTAGGGACACATATCTACAGGGAAGCGAGGTCGACACATACTTTTTGAGTTTAAGTTCAGCAATTTTCCATTTCGCCAATTTTGGCCTGTGGAGCCGATTGTTTACATTTTCTTCATAAAATATCTAAGATCTAAGATGGTTGCTAAATTACGTCACAGAAATCAAATCACACATGTCAAATGTGACTAAAACATTTTTTATTAAAAAAAAAAATGAACCTTTATATCTAATTTTTATTCCGATGTTTTAAAAGTTAATTATTTTTTTATATAGCTGAGTTTTAAAGGGATTTATTCATTTAATATTATAAACATTATTGCATCACGAGATTTGATGTTTGTGTGAGTATTGTAAACATTGCGTTCCAAGTAATTTAGCAGCATTCTTTGATTAAAGTAACAGGTCCTCACACTAGGTGTGCTCTGTTTTTGTAGATTTTTTCACATGCCTCTTAAAAAAAGAGCTCGGTTCAGCTCTCCTTTCCAACTTTCAATAAATGATTTCCATCTACTCCTCTCATTGGCATCTTCTACTACTAAAATGTTCTGAGTTGCACAGGCATTACTGGGCTATGATACTAGTATCATATAAAGGAGATAAATATGAGGGTGTTCAAAAAGTAATCGTGTATTTTACTGCTATGAATTATGAACCAACCAACCAACCAATCTTGAATCATGGTTTAACGGTATGAAACTGTCACGTTTGTAACTTGGACCTTCTGTCATCAAGGACAAATTCTTTCGGACACCATTTTTTTGTTTGTTTACCTCTCGTCTCGCTGCAACATCTTTCTTGTTACTGTTTTTTATTCTATTTTATTTTGTTTTTCCTTCTCCTTCATTATTGTGCTTTCTAACATAGACGATGCTTCCTTTTGTTTTAATTCCTGTCCTTATCATGCCCTACCATTTTTATCCACTCTCAGCCACATCATGATGCCGCGTGAGTAGAATTGCCTTTTGGCGGGATCTTCAGATTCTTCCTCTTAGTCCCTGTATTTACACGCACTATTTGCCTCTCCACCGTTTCATATAACTTTGATATGTTGATTTCATTCTTCTTTAATCTTTTCATCTCCTCTGTATTGTAAATGCATTATTGTAGCCAACAAATAGATGTTGCCTCTTTATCTCTGTGTTGCTCGTTCTTTTAGCCCAAAATAGATATTTTAGAAAAGAAATAAAGACCCTTTTGTCCAGAATTTGCTCAGCCGTATAGTCATGCCTTTACCATGTCCAATGTTGTAATTGCGTATTTCTCAATATAAATGCTGAGCTGCTTTTCCAAATTTGTTGCCTTGTTAAATTTAAAAACGCTTTTACTATTATATCAGGCCTCCTCATAGCTGCTGGTAGGAGTGATTAGCCTTTCCTTTTCTTCTTTGTTCTCGCTTGCTCCCTTCTCTGTTTCTAGCCTTTCCTTTTCTCTCCTTTATTTTTGTCTTCTTCATTGCAGTGGACTCATCTTTGTTTTGTTCATTTTTCTTTCAGATTTTTTACTTTATTCGAGTTATAAAATCTTTCATTTTTCAATGAAATTCATCTGTGTGTTCTTGCTAATTTGAGTTAAACAGACTGTCTAAGCAGGATGCTTTTCAGCATTTTGTCCAGGGTAGCACGGAAACTCCTTTGCATATGGGTTTATCAGTAGTTTTATAAAAAATTATTCTATTTGCTGTCATATTAAATGTGGAATTTTTCAAAAAAATGCATGAAAAATTACTTGTGTCCAATACAGCAGATTCATATGTAAAACTGCTGAAAAAATGACAATTGTCTTGATAGACAACGAAAAATGAAGAACGTGTATATAAACATATATTTTTATTCTTTGTCAGTGATGATTGTGTGGAGTAAGAGGGTGGCCAGAGAGAGATCGCGCACATATGAGGGAGTCATTGAGGGAGTCATTAGCCAGTCTCTGCTTCATCAGCCAGCTGGATCTCTTTTTCTCTCTCTGTCTTTGACGTATATAACCCCAAAATTCCTACGCATTTTTGCTTTTTGGAGTTGTTGCTTAATTGACGTCATCTATGGACAGATACATCTGTCAATCATTCTCACCATTTTTACCTTTCAAGCTGGTTGTCACCTGTGTTTCTACCTTTGATGTTGCACTAGGCTGCCATTCATCCTCAGTTGGATATTTTTGTCAATCATTGTCATTCAAGGTAATATATTACAGAGGGACATGAAGACCACAAAAAAGTGGGATTCACCAGGAATCAGTGCATGTATATGTTTTCGCTTTCAAACTAGGAAGTGAAACCAAAAAACATGTCAATATAAATATCCCTGAAAAATTCACTCAGGAAAAAGGAATTTAGAAATTTATGGAATTGCTTGGTATTTTGCTGCTTGTTTTGGAGAAAGGCCAGATTTTATTGAAATATTTGCTTTGACTGGTATATTGCTGCTGGCTTTGTATGGGTTTTGTTGACCAACAGGTCATTTGGTTTTCTGCATGTTTGGCATGGCACTTTGTTTACCAACAAGTACCCTATTTCTGGGGAAGATCCTGATTACCATATGTACCAATGTTCATTGATACCAGTAGATTTCTTTGTAGATATTATGAATTTACTATATGTGCAGATGTTGCTCCCTGAAAAACAACTAAAACAATTTTCAATAACTGCAGATTGAAATCTAATAAAATTTTTCTTTTCTGAACAATGTCCTGGTAATCAAATGCTACCTCACTTCTTTAAAAAAAAAAAAACAAATGTGAAAAAGAAAAAGTATCAGTGATATAATTTGTGCCAGGAATGTAATTGTGTTTTCATGGTTAGTGAGAATGCCACACAATTTCTTAGTCCTTTGAACACAAACCCTGATTATATATATATATATATATATATATATATATATATATATATATATATATAAACATAAATTAAGTACACAGCAGATAAAAAAAATAAACATGTTTAAGTCTCCCATAACAAATATAATTTCTTTGGGTAATTGTTTGGTTAGACTACTGTTTTCTATTTAATTTTTTTTTTTAACGAAACTGAATTAAATTTGTTCAGCAACAAGGGAAAAAAAATGAATGCTGAAATGAAAAATAGGATAGTCGAGTAATATACAATAGATAATGCAGCCAGAAATAATCTCATTTTTGTTGGTTTTTACATTATTATAGATGAAGCACTTCAAAATCATAAAAAAAAAACCAAACACATAAAATAGAATTTAATAAAAGTTAGTAAGTGGTGGTTGTGATAGAGAAGTCAAGTGTACTATATAGATTTATTGTAAATTAATCTACCCTATGGAATCCAAAACAAAATACGTCCCTAACTTCTTAGCCCTTTGAACACAGACCTTGATTAGTATAAATCTCCCACCCTGGGTCCCTGTTGTCCATAACTCTGGGTGGCATACCAGCTGCTCGAGTTCAAAGCTTTAAAATGTGAATAGACAAACAAATTTTGAAATTTGTAATGTGAAATTTGTTTTGCATACATTGTTATTGATTAAACACTGCAGATTAAAAATTTACAAAAAGAAAATATTTTTCTTTATTTCCAGAGAACTTGTTGTATAAGCATAATTGTTTTGGCTTCCATAGGGGGGATCAATTCTAAATGAATTTGGATAACAAACTGGATTATTATTAATTTATTATTGATTTAATTAAAATCATTTTTTCTAACATTTGTGATCTTCCAGGTATGGTAAGATTGAATGTGTGGGTGGTGATATGAATAAGGTCACAGTGTCAAAGAACAAAGTGTCAAAAGATAAAATGATGAAGGGTCAGATATTACAAAAATATTTTGCTGTTTGTTTTATAAATACTAGATTTTACGGAAATATTCGTTTTGCCCGATATATTGCTGCTTGCTGTATGTTTTTGTTGATTTACAAGCATTAAAATTTGGTTTTCTGCATGTTTGGTATGGTACTTCATTTACCATCAAGTACAATGCTTCGGAAAGGGGGGGTTATGTACCATTTGTACGAGTGTTCACTGATACCAGTAGATTTATTTGTATCAATTATGAATTAACTGTATATGCAGACGTTGCTTACTGAAAAACAACTAAAACAATTTTTAATAAATACAGGATGAAATGTACTAAAATTCTTTTTTTCCAAAAAATATCCTGGTAATTAAAAGCTACCTCAGTCAGTTATGTGCCATACGTGATACACGCTTGGGTGATCATGTCTTAAAAGAGACATGACTGACTGGGCAGAAGATTATCCCACAGTAGGTTGCCATTGCTTTCTGCGGTAGACTGGTTGCTGACCAAGGCTATAAAACCCAATCTGTCCTGCTATTTAACCCATAACTGGAAGGAAGAGGACGGATTAATACCTTTCTCAAGGGTATTTGCGCGTAAGTGAATAGAATGGATTGCAACTGGAATTCGAACTCGGCTCCCCAGTTTCTCGTTCCGAGTCGATATCCACTGTACATCCAAAGCTACCTCACTTCTTAAAAAAAAAAAAAGTAAAAAATATATTTGTAATTGAGAATGCCACACAGTATCTTAGTCTTTTGAACACAAACCTTGATTAGTATAAATCTCCCACCCTGGGTCCCTGTTGTCCATAACTCTGGGTGGCATACCAACTGCTCTGGTTCAAAGGGTTTAAATGTGAATAGACAAACAAATTTTGAAATTTGTAATATGGAATTCATTTTGTATATATTGATATCAATGAAACCCTGGTATGGTAAGACTGAATGTGTGGGTGGTGATATGAATAAGGTCACAGTGTCGAAAAACGAAGTGTCAAAAGACAAAATGACGAAGGGTCAGATATTACAAAAATATTTTGCTGTTTGTTTTATAGAAATACCAGATTTTACGGAAATATTTGTTTTGCCTGATATATTGCTGCTTGCTGTATGTTTCTGTTGACTTACAAGTATTAAAATTTGGTTTTCTGCATGTTTGGTATGGCACTTCATTTATCATCAAGTACCATATTTTGGAAAGGGGAGGGGGTTATGTACCATTTGTTCAAGAGTGTTCACTGATATCAGTAGATTTCTTTGTAGATATTACAAATTTACTGTATGTGCATATGTTGATTCTTGAAAAACAACTAAAACAATTTTCAATAGCTGCAGGTTGAAATGTACTAAAATTCTTCTTTTCCAACCAATGTCGTGGTAACTAAACCGTACGTCAGTTCTACGAAAAAATAAAAAGTACCAGTCGTATAATTTGTACTAATACTGTACGTCTTCATAGGGAGAATGTCACAAAGATAAGGTTGTGGTGCGTGCATTTTTATTTATGAATATTCCATACCAAAATATGGTTGCATTAAATAGGCTGACAAATTCAGGGATTTAGTGATAAGTTTGGTGTTTTTTTACTGTATTTCAGTATTTGAAAAAAACTTGCAAAGAATTTCAGCAGATGTATTCTTCAGCCTTTTTCAGGAGTTCCAAATAAGAGACATTACAGAGTGTGAAAATTGACATACTCTGTACAGATCAAATTGTTGGTTCCATTCATCAATCACTTTAGTGTAGATTTTAATGTGGTGTAGGTGTTTTATTTTTTTCTTTTCTTTTTTTTCTTTTTTCATGCAGCTCTATTGAGCTAATGTAATTTAGGGTTAAACCAAGAAAGGAATTTTTATTTCTTAGAGTTATCTCCCTTGTTCTACATTATACAGCCTTTTTTTTTTTTTTTTTTTTTTTTTTTTTTAAAGCGTTCTATCGTTTTCTTTTATCTTCCTCCAAAAAACATTCTGTTGGCGTCGTTCAGTTGCTAAATTTCAGCAACATTTGCAGAAGTTTCTTTTATGTTGCCAGGTTGGTGAGGTTTATGATCTTCTCACACGAGAGTAAAAAAAAAATGTAGTAATTCCAAAACATGTATATATATATATATATATATATATATATATATATATATATATTTTAATTCAGATACTTTAATCCAAGCGAAAAAAGCAGGAAGGTAAATTCCAAAAACCCGATCCTAATTAATATTAAAAATTTTATTTTAATATTAAAAAATGACACAGTTTCTGAAAGGATTTTTCTGTTGCTGAGGTGATGTGTTATCCCCTGTGGGGATCTTCATATCGAAATGGTCATTCAACATCATTGAATTAATCCTTTTTTAATTTATATATATATATATATATATAATGTAATTTAGAAAAATTTTAGATATTCTACAATTTCAACAAGCTGTAAGGTCAGTAGTGAAATACGTACTACCCATGAAATTGTAAAATATCTAAAATTTTTTCTGAATTATATTACTTTGTTAAATTAAATAGATGAATTTAACATTGAGTTCTTTTGAGTTCGTCTTTATCGAAATTTACCTGAATAAAATACCAAGTATTCTACGTTTTATTTATATATATATATATATGTACATAATATTAAAGTGTAGATTTATTGTTATTGTTATTATACATGTTATGATACATTAATGCTACACATGTTTTGAGTCTAAAGTTGACTCTCTTCAGAGTAATAAATTTGTGACTTTACGTATCGAGGTGCATTTGCTTTTCTGATGGCCAAGGTATCGTATATAAATAGATAAGTCAAGTGGTGACCACCAGATTGAAGGTGTTGTGGGGTTTTTCACATTAGCACGCTATGTTTCTTCTGGCGCCTTCCTTATTGATGAATTTTTCACTGAGTTGCGAAATTGATTTAAAATTGTTTTCTACTGCAGAAAGTAATGGAAACCTACTGCGGGATAATCATCTGCCCAGTCAGTCATTTCTCTTTTGAGACCTGATTGCCCAAAACGTGTATCATGTATGGCATTTAACTGACTGACTGAATATAATAGTTGGAAACATGATTAAGGCTTCTACTGGGCATAAAGTGGGGGATGAGTTTTCTATTTTTATGAAGCAATAAACTGATCCTCCACTAATTACTATTTAATAATATAATACATCTCTTCCCTCCCTACCTATGAGTCAAATAATAGGAGAGATTGGGTTCTATAGCCTTGGCTGGCAACCGGTCTACTGCAGAAAGCAATGGCAACCCACTGCAGGATAATCTTCTGCCCAGTCAGTCATTTCTCTTTCGAGACATGATCGCCCAAAATGTGTATCATGTATGGCACTTAACTGACTGACTAAATATAATAGTTGGAAACATGATTAAGGCTTCTACTGGACATAAAGTGAGGGTTCAGTTTTCTATTGTTATGAAGTAATAAACTGATCCCTCACTAATTACTACTTTCTGAAAAAATACATATCTTCCCCCTCTAGCTATGAGTCAAATAACAGGACAGATTAGGTTCTATAGCCTTGGTTCACAACCAGCCTACCTCAGAAAGCAATGGCAACCTTCTGCAGGATAATCATCGGTCCAGTCAGTCATGTCTCTTTCGAGACATGATCACCTAAATGTGTATCACGTATGGCACTTTACTTACAGTAACAGTTGACTTGATAACTTGTTTCAGATTTTAATTGAACCCTTTGATACCTTACTATTTCATGAATTTTATTTTTTTTCTTTCCTTCCAGAATTCATGGATGATGTGATGATTGATGCCTGCAACAAATACAGTAAGTTGTCCTTGCAAGTAGCGCCGACTTTGTTTCTAGAATTTCATGGAGCTGCATCTGCACTTGATGACCAAGTAAAAGCTGTTGGTAAGTAAAAGAATTTGGAGAAGAGAATTTCTTGGGGACAGGAAATTAGCACTAACAAGTTTTCAGCACCCCCTATTACAGCAACATATTCTTCAGAGTTCATGTTCATTAGTTATATTGCTTTTGTTCATGGCACAAAATTTTATAATTTGAGTTTCGCAACGTTATGAAGGGAATTTTTGGCAACTTGCTATTAGTGAGTTATAATATTTCAGTATCTGTGCAAAGTCAACATACTAAACAAATCTTTCGAATAATGCACGATAATGCTCTTGGAGTATTTCTCTCTAGTAATTCACTTAGAAACAATCTCTTCAATGATGTACAACACCGAACACACTCGAATTTCTGTCTGAGTGCTTTATATACTAAATATTTATGGTTACTTGAACCCAGTAGCACAATTCATTCAACTGTTACGCTTGTTGCCTGGAGATCCGTGTTCGACCACATGTGTTGATATTGACACTTTCTTCCTACATAACACAATGTTTTAGCCAGTCTATTCTCCCACCACTTTTAGGTGTGTGATCCATATTATTCTTTTTATTTTTTTTTTTAACTTTTTCCTCAATGCAAAAATGTCATCTATTCTTTTAATAGTGAAAATTAGTCCCATATCAAATTCTCTCCATGTTAAACCAGGTTCATGTCTATCGCTCCCAGTTATTTTCAGGGTAAACCAGGTTCATTCCTGTAGCTTTTGGTTCTCTTCAGGCTAAATGACGCTCATATCTATCTCTTCTGGTAAGTCTCTTGGGTTAATGTGTGAATGTGTGTGTTTATAAGTGGGTAATGTTAGTCTGTATGTCCGTGATAAAACAAAGTATATTTCTATTTAATATTGTGTGTGTGTATCTATAGAAAAAAAATGGAGATGTGTGTATGTGTATCTGTGTGTATTCTCACTGATTTCTATTAACATACACTGCCAAATTTTTCATCCGATTTGTTTCAAAACTTACACACCCCTTGCAAATTTATTATTCTACACATCAAAGAAGAAACTGAGCATGGCTCTTCAGCTTAATCTTAGTTTTAAGTTTTTATTTTCTAGTATTTTTTTGTTAAAGATAAGTTCAACACAGTTACATGGAGAATAATTCTTTGAAAAATACAAGAGTTATCTCTTCTATTTAATGTCTTCATATTTGAGTCATATAAAAATGAGAATTCGTACTATTCCCATCCCATGCAACACCAGGTATTTACTGCTGGTATATATATATATATATATATATATATATATATTATAAAATCTACTTTAGAACATTAAAGTTTAGAATATAATAAATATTCATGGCTATATTTCTATACTGAGCACCATTTTAAATGTTTTGAACGTTGTTAATATTTTCTCCGTTCCTTATTCATTCATATATATATATATATATATATATATATATATATATGTCATCTGCAAACAGATCTGTTTTACTGTATCACAGCTCATCAATATGGTTAGACTCCGATTGCTTTTAACCCAGGATTGAAACCTGAATTGGTGTCAGTTGGCGATTCTACCTCTGAGCTATGGGTGCTCTGTAGAAGGTGGCAGACGTTTTAGCATGTATATTATCATTATATACGCCCAATAGCTGAGAGTGTTCTAATTCATTGCTGGACGAACGATGTGTAGATGCTAGAGTAGGTACTGTTTTTCAAAATCTACCATTCTTCCAGAGTGCTCAATCAGGGTGTGAAAGTGTAAATAGTCATCCCCAGACAGATCTGTTTCACTGTATCACAGCTATGTATATATATATATATATATATATATATATATATATATATATATAATTATTATTATGGACTCTCCCATTGATTTCGATGTATGAGTGTCTAACCTTAGTAAGACATCCACACAAAGATTTGTTTATCGTGGTGAAGGCATTGTGTAGTACCATCCACACTTTTTGGAACTGCTGATAACAAACAATCGGTGCAGAAATCTGCCACAGATCGCATGAACAGCAGACCTCAATTATTTAACACATAATTGGAAGGAACGGATGGATTAATACCTTTCCCAAGGGTACTAGTGCGCAAGTGAATGCAGTGTGCTCGACTGAAATTGGAACTCGGCTCACCGATTTCCCCCTCCAAGCCGACATCCACCGCACCACAACGCACATCCGTGAACGCTAACAGTGTAAATTTGAAGTATAGGCCTATTTCAGGTGAACTATCATCAATTTGTGTAAAATCCTTTGTAAAATAAAGACAGAAGCTGATGATGGTTCACCTGAAATAGGCCATACTTCCGATTTACCATGAAATAAGGTGTCTGCCTTAATTTTTCTTTATAAGCACGAATTTACACGAGATACTAGATTAGCAACTAGGTCCCACCCTTTTACAGTTAAACAAATAAGATGTAACCGTAAATTCTACTCCAACAGCTTCTTTTCTCGCACTTCCCGCCTGTGGAACTCCCTTCCACAAGTCTGCTTTCCCGACAGTTACAATCTCCAGGTGTTTAAATGTAGGGTCAATAGACACCTCCTATCACACTAACTCCCAACTATTCTCACAACACTCTCATCTACCCAACCCTCATTCTCGGTATCCTTACCCGCCTATCACCCACCCTCTGTCATTTCCTATATTTAATCAGCTTTTCTCCACTCTACGTAGCCCCCTACACAGTAGTGGCAGTGACATGCTTTGCTCGGGGTGAAACGCTTATAAAAAAAAAATAAAAAATATATATATATTTTAAAATTTGTATATTTAGGCAGCAAATTTTCTTTTAGACATGTCAGATAAAATAAATTGCAAACATTGTGTCTGCTTATTTTTAATAAAATCTGTTCATACTCACAGAGAATCTTTTATGTATTATCATTGAAAGATGTCAGAAATGATGTTATTATCATTCATTTCTCAATGTACCTAAGTAATTTCAATCTCTTTTTGAGATCATCTTCAGGGGTGTGAGTTATGGTATATTTGAAGCAGAAAAAAAATTCACAGTAATTTTTAGCAACACAGTTTTGCTGTTATTTTTTGTTACCATAACTCACACCTCTGAAGATGATCTTGAAAAGAGATTGAAAGTACTTGGGTATATTAAGAAATGAATGACAACAACTGTCAACATTACAGCTCATTTCTGACATCTTTCAATGATAATACACAAAAGATTATCCATGAATATGAATGGATTTTATTAAAAATGAGCAGGCATAATGCTTGCAATTTATTTAATCTGATATATATATATATATATATATATATATATATATATATATTATGGAAATTAACGAATTTTAACGAAACTTGGTTATAAACAACTGACAATTTGAAATGAATTGTAGATAGCTTCTAGAATTTTAAGTTTTCGTTTATTATTTTCTTGTCGAAGTATATGCTTTCGTGGAGACTTACATTGCACTTAAATGAAAATTCTAACATCTTCCGACATTTAAAACACCACGGCTATCAACACACACTTCTTAGGAAAATACTTGTTGAAAATACATAGACAAGAAAATAATAAACGAAAACTTATAATTCTAGAAGCTATCTACATCAAACAGTTTAAACCTAACTTAAATAAAATAAATTTCGAAACCTCCACTAACATACTTCAATGCCTATAATCGATGGGAGAGGTCATAGTTATTATACTTACCCCCTACACCCATAGTAGTAGCAGTTCCCAGACCAATCCCTCATGCCACTATACACTCATTTGACCAAAAACCTACTAACACCACTCGTTCTCGGCCTGCGGCCATGTGCGACGCAAAAAATGGACCTGTTTAATTTTCTCTGTATAACTTCACTCTGTTAATAATTTAAATGTTCTATGTTCACTGTATATTAAACGTACATCCTTTGATATTGGCTTATGTAAGTCGAAAGCTCAGACCCGATAACAAAATCAACGATTATTGCAATTTCTTGTCGTCTTTCCATGACAACACTATCAAGCTAATCAGATCATATGAAAGGATCTTACACAAAATAAATAGACAGAACTTGTCTATATTATTCAATGAAACCTGTATTAATGAAAAAATGCTACCAAAATACACACAATATATATATATATATATATATATACATATGCCTCACTATACGAGAGGCCCTATACATCAAACAATTCTTTCCTACCATCAACCTTACATTATTTAATAGCGGATATGGTGTTTTGAAAGTTTGAAAAACAAAATAGACAGATGCTCATGTGATGTCTTTAAGAAACGGTCCTTTTCAAAAATACAAAAATTACATTCCACTCCAATATGACGACATAACAAAACCTAAATAATATTATCCATGAAAATGGTCAGTGAAGTGTCTGAAAGCACTTGCAAAGTGTAAAATTATGGAACATTTTTACACTCCTTATCTCCAGTAGAAAGGAAATATTTAAGAATACTGGAAAAATAATTAAAAAATTAATAAAGTCTTCCTTGTCGGTTGTTAGTTTACTCTCACCTCGATCAAAAATCTGGTGTGGGTGACAAAGCTAACCTTGCAGCCGAGCTTGGAAAGAACTGCTAATCCGTAGTGGACTGGGGTAAGAAATGGCTCATAAATTTTAATGCTTCTGAAACGAAGCTACTATCAATTAACCATCATAGACAACCGCACATACCTCCCATTAGCATGGACCAGGCTTGCTTCCCAGAGAGTAAAACACTGCGCCTCCTTGGTCTCACACTTTCAGTGGACCTCAAGTGGAATGACTATATCGAATGCATTGCTAAATCCGCTGCTATGAAAGTCGGTTCTCTGTGCAGGGCCCAGAGATTTTTTCCATCTGAATCTATCCTGCACATTTATAAATCTACCATCCGCCCGTGCATTGAATACTGTTGCCGTATCTGGTTGGGTGCCCCTGCTATTCTCCTTGGGCTTCTCAACAAGGTACAGGTGAGGGTCTGTAATGTGATCGATATTGACTTGGCAGACCAGCTGCAGTCTCTCTCTCACTGGCGTGATGTAGCTTCC
Organism: Ascarosepion bandense; assembly: GCA_037127315.1. Classification (NCBI taxonomy): domain Eukaryota; kingdom Metazoa; phylum Mollusca; class Cephalopoda; order Sepiida; family Sepiidae; genus Ascarosepion; species Ascarosepion bandense. The sequence continues at coordinate 339,598 of JBBBDQ010002186.1, forward strand.
CTGTGTCTCTTCTATAAATACTCCCATGGCTTCTGCTCCAATGAACTTAGATCACTGATGTCCCCTAGGTTCAAATTTGCACAAGCTACTAGATTAGCAACTAGATCCCATCCTTTTACAGTGAAACTGATAAAATGCAACTGCAACTTCTACTCCAACAGTTTCTTTTCTCGTACTTCCCGACTGTAGAATTCCCTTCCACATGACTGCTTCCCTGACGGCTACAATCTCCAGGAGTTTAAATGTAAGGTCAATAGACACCTCCTAACACACTAACTCGCTTCCATTCTTTCAAACACTCTTCCCATCCTCCCAACTATCTATCACCCCTCTTCTGACATTTCCTATATCTAACCACTCTTTCTATTTACCTTCCCCTATGTAGCCTCAAGCGCAATATTGGCAGTGGAATGCCTTGCTTGGAGTGAAACGATTAAAAAAAATATACATTGTGGTGCAGTGGATATCGGCTTGGAACGAGAAATCTGGGAGCCGAGTTCTAATTTCAGTTGAATTTCTTGCATTCACTTATGCGCAAATACACTTGGGAAAGGTATTAATCCCTCTTTTCCTTCCAGTTATGGGTTAAATAACAGGACAGATTGGGTTCTATAGCCTTGGCTGGTAATCACTCTACTTCAGAAGGTAATGGCAACCTACTGCGGGATAATCTTCTGCCCAGTCCGTCATGTCTCTTTCGAGACATAAGCGTGTATCACTTATAGCACTTAACTGACTGACTGAATATAATAGAAACATGATTAAGGCGTCTACTGGGCATAAAGTGGGTGATCGGTTTTCTATTGTCATGAAGTAATAAACTGATCCCCCACTAATTACTACTTATTAATATAATAATATAATTCACCAGTCTACCGTAGAAAGTAATGGCAACCTACTGCGGGATAATCTTCTGCCCAGTCAGTCATGTTTTGAAAGAGACCCGATCGTCCTAGCATGTATAGCATATGGCACTTAACTGACTGACATTTAAATGAAAGATTTCTGCCCCAATATACATTAATATATAATTATAATATTAACTATAGCAACAACTATACCAATAGTAAAACTAGTATTAATCAAGCTATAATTTAAATCGTCTTGTATAACCCACCAAGAACAAAATCGGAGGGAAAAAAGGGGAAGCAAAAAAAGAAACAAACGAAGTACATGAACAAAAGTCAAGCGCTCGTAAAAGAAAAAAAAACCCAAGATGAAAACCCTAACACTAAAGCGCTCAATACGAAAGTAGAGCAAACAAAGACAGAAATCTAAGCAAGAGCCAACAACCGACCACTGTTTTGCCTAATGGCTCATCAGGGAAATTGGCTATATATATATATATATATATATATATATGAGGGCATGTGTTTATATAATAGACATGGAATATATAAATCCGTAATGTGATATTATTTGATGAATTTCCAGCTGAAATTTTCAATGCACAATGCATTGATCCCTGGAGAAGTGTTGGTTTAAGGAGGAAATTATGTTGAAAAATATTTACATGTAAATAATTAATATACTTTATGCCTTGACTTTTTCAGAGGAGATTGTGCAAAGCAATGGTGGTTCTGACTTTGTATGGGCCAAGGAACCATCAGAACGGAAGCAACTGTGGAAGGCAAGGCATGAAATGCTTTATGCCTGTACAGCACTCAAGAAAGGATCTCGGGTAAGTTAATGTCTTTAATACACACACACACACACACACATATATATATATCTCCAGGCAGGGCTTTATTAGTTGACAATGTGATGACGTCATCAGTGTCATCCGTTTCCATAAACTACGATTTTTGCGGATTGTTTTGGTTATTCCAATAGAAATTAGGCACAGAACATGAACAAAATCAGGAAATTGGGTTCGGACTTTCTGAGTATAACCAATCTTTTCTCCCAAAATTAATAAATAAACAGATTTTTACTGTGTTCATTCGGATGTTTTCTTCGTTTTTCTTTCTTTCTTTCTTTCTTTCTTTCTTTCATTTTTCATGAATTGTTTAGTTTGATTTCTGACGAAGACATTTTTCCTTACTTGGATTTTCACTATGATTGCACGGATCAGCCCGGACCCGTGCCCGGTAGTCAGATACGGCCATGTCTCCAGGTAAAGAGAACCAACAGTTTTAGAATTCCAAGTTCTCCGGCATTTATTTTTTTAAAAAAAGTGCTCTCAATACAACATATATCATAGAGCAAAATATAATTAAATTTTATTTTTATTTAAAATTATTCGAATTTACACTGCGACACGGAAATTTCTGTTTCAAGATTTTACCTTGTTATCAGGCAATGTTGACTTATTATTGTGAAAATGATTTATGTTTGAATACATAATGCAAAATGATTTATGTTTGAATGAATTCAAACTTAAATCATTTTCACAACAGTAAGTCAACATTGCAAGATGGCAAGGTAAAATCTCGAAACAAAAATTTCCATGTTGCAATGTAAATTAGATTAATTTTAAATAAAAAACAAATTTAATTATATATATATATGAGGGTAGATTATAAATAATCCGCACTTTCGGCATGACTTATTTTTAGGTCTTCTGCTCATCTCATCAGACCAAAAATTTCAATTGTAATTTGCAGTCTGATAAGATGGGTACTAAAATCTTTCCCGTTGAAATAAATTATAGTTTATAACCGCCTTAAATGATACATTGAGTTTTTCCTTTAAGTATATCATAGTGCTCTGGATAATATCCATTGAAATTTCTAAATGGATCTCTCTCTTTAATATTTTATGTTAAATAGATCTTTCGAATTATCTTCTCCATCTACAGATTTGACATCATGATATATATCTTCTATGTGCCCTGTCCCCTTAGGACCTAGGCGATCATGGTTCTCCACGTCTCCCTATCCCTTGTGGCTCTTAGTATGTTTGCTCCTGTTACTCCTGGCAACCGCCGTTCCGTCATCCACCTGATCAGGCCCTGCAAATATATTATCCGCTCCCTTCCTCTGTCTCTCTTGCCTTCTATCTGGCCAGTCAGTATTAGGTTCTACAAGCTCTACTTCCTCATTGCATGTCCCAGGAACCTCAGTCGTCTCTTCCTGATGCTCGGTATTAATTTCCTTTTTGTTGTCATTCTTTCCAACCTCTCATCGTTGCTTGCATGCTCGGTCCACGATATCCGCAGCATCCTTCTGTAGAACCACATTTCTGCTGTTTCCAGTTTTGTCCTCATTTTCAATGATATTGTCCAGCATTCACTGCCATATTGAAGAACTGACACCATACAGCAATCCAGCAATATATATTTCTCATTTGGACAAGAGTTATTTCCCCAACTTAAGTTCCAATTATTTGGTATCTTCTGGCAATTTATAATCACTGATTTTCCAACATTTTTAATACATCAGGGTTTTTTTATGAATGCACAACTGGAATTTTTAAACAACTGAAAATTTCAAACTTAAACACTTTCATCTGGGTTTGTATGATCCTAGGATGTATTTTTCTATGTGATTTAATCTGGACATTATTTCTGTTCTTTTATTTCGTAAATCTTTTTTCTGGAACCAATATTATGGCCCACTTTTCTTCCTGGCACAATCTACAGACATCACCACTGTTGTAAGGTTTAGCCTTCATTTATTTTTTTTTTTATATTCAATGTTATATTAGGGTCTTTGTCATTTTTTCTGTCTTAATTTTTTCATGTAGTTAGCTGTGGATGTGTGTTGTGGTGCATTGGATATAATTCGGAACAACAAATCGGGGAGCCGAGTTCGAATTCCACTTGAATTCCTCACATTCACTTACACACAAATGCCCTTGGGAAAGGTATTAATCTATCTTTTTCGTCCAGTTATGGATTAAATAACAGATTGTGTCCTATATCCTCGGCATACAACCAGTCTACTGCAGAAACAATGGCAACCTACTGTGGGATAATCTTCTGCTCAGCCAGTCATGTCTCTTTTGAGACATGATCGCTCAAAGCATGTATCACGTATGGCACTTAACTGACTGACTGAATATAATAGTTGGAAACATGATTAAGGCTTCTACAGGGCATAAAGTGGGATATGTTTTCTATTGTCATGAAGTAATAAACTGATCACCCACTAATTACTACTTAATAATATAATACATCTCTTTCCCCTCTAGCTATTAGTTAAATAATCGGACAGATTGGGTTCTATAGCCTTGGCTGGCAACCAGTATACCAAAGAAAGCAATGTCAACCTACTGCGGGATAATCTTCTGTCCGGTCAGTTATGTCTCGAAAGAGACATGATCGCCCAAAGTGTGTATCACGTATGGCACTTAATGGACTGAGTTAGCTAGTTTAGTACAACTTTTAAGATTTTCCAGCTTGAATGTAGAGTTGTGGTTATTATATTTTTGTTATAATGGAACATCCCATCACCCCCGACAGTTGACTCGCCGAATGGATTAAGAAGTAAGGAAGTACGAGACAATTTGACTTCCGCTTCCATTCCGTCTTAACATACGATTTTATTGAACTCTCTGTTAAGTGTACTTTTCCGTACAATAAACTCTGCTATTTGTTTACCCTTTACGTGTTGTGTAAATCTTTCCGCTTGGAATTTACCTTGTTGTTTATATGGTTCCTGCGATATAACATATTTGTTTTTAATAATACCTTTTGTAGATCCCAAATAAGTTTTTTTTCTCTCTATCTGTATCATGTACCTCTGCTTTGTAAATAATCACTTCCGTTTTAAAAAGGCCGTCAATGGGGCGTTTGTTTTTGTCCCTACAGTTACATTCTTTATTAGTGATTTTTAAGTTTCTGGTGTTTTTTGTTTTTTTTATGTAATTTTTTAAATTACTAGTACAGCTATAACTTCATTTAATTGAATTTTTATTGAATATTTTGTTTAACTCCAAGTTTTTTGGGAAGTGTTTATTAATTAATTTTAAAAATATTTACACCATTTTGGATTTTACTTCTAAATTAAGCGGTGGGTTGAACCAAATAAAGTTTTGATTTCTTGTGTTATTTTTCATTTGTTTGTTTAACTGAAGTTGTATTCTAATTTGTCTTTATGGCCACTTTCATTTAAGGCCCTTTCATAATATTTGTTTTTTTTATTGAAGAGTAGCAGTATAGCCCGGCATTGCTCGGGTGTAATGAAAGCTTTAAAACTAATCCATGGTCCTGGAGCTCAGATTCTTTGTACATTGGCACGAAAGACTAAAAAGCAATAGTTGTTTCCAGTTAAAGCAAAACCGTAGACTGAAAGGAAAATGAATGGATGTCAGTCAAATTTTTATTTCCTGGTATCGATATCAAATAGGTTTTTTCGTTGTAAACTGAATTTTGAAGGCTAAATAAGTCCTCTGAGTAAATGGTGTCATGGCTGAGACTAAGAACTACAATTATTACCTACTTAGAGCCAAAGCCAAAGTGAAAACTAAAATAAAAGGGCTGAAAAAAATACAGACATACAGGCAGATAAACAGACAAACACAAACATCTTGCCTTTTATATATATATATATATAATTATGGATTTTCTGCACTATTGTAAAAACTGCAACCATGAAACTTCTGAATATCGTTTCTTATGTTTTTGTCTATGAGTGTATCAAATTTGATTAAAATCGGACCACTCTTTCTATAACCCGATTTTTTTCGATTATCGGTTTTCAATATCTATCTAGGGTACCTCAACACAAAACCTAGCTAAGAACACTCGCAGATGCTTATAGTACAACCGTGTAAATTTTCAAGAAAATCAGTTCAGCTGTTTCGGAGTCTATAGGTAACGGACACACACACAGACAAAGTTCCATTTATAAATAAGTTTAGATTTAGATTGTTTTGGGAGAAGAATTTTTGATAATCTCCGTTCTATTCCCTTAGGGATGTGTTTGATTATTTTCGTAGGATGATTAGATCTGGTGTTTATGTACTTTATTTTTTATGTGTTTTTCGTATATGGAGAGACATAACCAGTTTGCAGATTAAATTCTACATCTTTCGAGACATGATCGCTCAAGCATGTATCACCTATGGTACTTGACTGACTGACTGCTCATGTGTGCTTATAGTTTTTTGTTTTATAATTTTTTTCACCCCAAAGAAGACAGTACTTCAACTGATGTGCAGGGGGTTACAGTAAAAAAAGTGGTGAGAGAACAAGGTACAGAGGATAAGAGAAAGATGGGAATCAAGGTGACAGAAGATGTCATTTGATATTGCGTTTAAAATTTTGGAGATTCTAGCTATTAGGGAAGCAAGTATATGGAACAGTTTTGCAGGCAGAAAGTGCGAGAAAAGAAACTGATGGAGTAAAAGTGGCGGTTGGGACCTAGATGCCAATCTAGTAGCATGAGTAAATTCATGGGATCGGGGCGCCAGGGAAAGAAGCTTGTCAGAGCAAAAGCTGTGAAAACATTTGTAGAAAAGACAGAGGGAAGCCATATGATGTGATTAAGAATGACTTCAACTGAATAAATCCTTTTGTTCTTGAAGTCAATTCTTCATCATATCTTGTAGACTAGCACTATAGAATTGCAAACATCTTTACCAAATAACAGAAATCATCTCACTTGAAGACTTCCAACAGCAGCAATTACTAAAATGGGTAGCACATACAAATTAAAGAGAAAATAATGGCATAATCTTGATGTTGACACTCCACACCCCTTCAAACAAAAGTTTAGGAAGGAAACTTCCATCAATGTTAGAAAGATTGATAACAGTAGTCTTAAGAAATCCATTTTGCTGAAAAACTGAAAGAAAGATTTTATATATTTCAACTGACAATAATACTCAGTTAGGTCAATGGATGTCAAATATTTCTTTGTAAGGAAATAGCTCATCTTACCATTCAGTTTAGTGTTATGCAGGATACACAATTGAGTGATCATGTCTCTTTCGTGATATGACTGACTGGGCAGAGTATTTTCCTGCAGCATTACTTTGTGTGGTAGACTGGTTGCCAACCAAGGCTCTAGAACCCAATCTGCCTTGCTATGTAACCTATAGTATAACACATTATTTTCAATATTTTTCTTTGTTAATCATTTCACCCCCAGGGAAGGCAATAAACCCACTAAGATGAAAAGGGTTATTGTGTGTGAAAAAATATGAGAAAAAGGAAACATTATTAAGAACAACAAAAGAACAGGAATTAAAAAGACAGAAGATAATGATTGACATTGCATTAGAATTTTTGATTATGAAAGTTGACTGGGAAGCAAGAAGCCGGAAGTGAGTTCCACAAGTGAGAGAAGAAACTGTTAGCATAGGACCTATAATGATATGAGAAGAAGAAAACATAATTTTGGAGAAAGAACAATAAAAGAACAGGTTTTAAGAAGTCAGAAGATAATGATTGACATTGCATTTAAATTTTTGAAGATCAAAGTTGATTGGGAAGCAAGGAGCTGGAAGAGAGTTCCACAAGGGGGATGTGCAAGAAAGGAAACTGCTAAAAACAGTGTGAATGAGTTGGTAATCAGATAGTACGTGTGCTTTGTTTTTTTTCTTGTTTTTAATAAAATTCAAGCCAGTAAGACGGTGGGGAGGGGTAAAGGAATTAGAAAACAAAAACATAAAGAGCAAATACAATGAAAAAATAATCAGGAAGACGGTAGATAACAATTCACGTTGCATTTAAATTTTTGAAGATCAAATTTGACTGAGAAACAAGGAGCAGGAAGAGAGTTTTACAAGTGAGAAGTGGAAGAGAAGAAACTGTTAGCATAGAACTTAGTTTCCAGCCATGTCGTCTGTAAAATGATGAGACCTTGCTGCCAATCTAGTACTGCACTTAAATTCGTAAAAGAAGAAAGCACATCAGAACATTTACCATGAAAGTATTTATAGAAATTACAGGAAGCTATGTTACAGTGATGGAAAAGTGACTGAAGCCGAGATGCTAGGTCATGACTGATAACATTGCAGATTCTTCTTTGTATCTCAAGAAACTCTAAATACATGGCAGAAGCACCAGCCCAGACGTGACAGCAATTTTCACTGCATGGACAAATGGTTAAATTGATTATAAATATGTAAGATTCTGTCGAGGAAAATAGTTTCTCATGGCACAATGGACCAACATTCCTAGCATAACAATTTTATCATGTCATTATAGATTAAGCACTCCTGAGCATAAATATTGATTACCCGTATTTGCTGGCCTATTGAACACACCCATGCACTGGATGCACCCAGATTTTGGGAGGGAATTTTTAGGAAAAAGAAAAGCACACATCACAACCAAAAAAATAAAAATTATAACCATACCTTTCTGCGAACTTTTCTCTAACCATGAAGAAACAGATACAGTAGTAGCACAAATTATACAATTTGTACTTCTTTATATCGGCTCGGAACAACAAATCGGGGAGCCGAGTTCAATTTCCAGTTGAATTCTTTGCATTCACCTATACGCAAATACCCTCGAGAAAGGTATTAATCCCGCTCTTCCTTCCAGTTATGGGTTAAATAACAGGACAGATTGGGTTCTATAGCCTTGGCTGGCAACCAGTCTACCGCAGAAAGCAATGGCTACCTACTGTAGAATAATCTTCTGCCAAGTCAGTCATGTCTCTTTCAAGACATGATCACCCAAAGCATGTATCACGTATGGCACTTGACTGACTGACTTTTTTATAATGGAAGTGAGGTAAGGCTTAATTACCTGAGCATTTTTTGGAAAAGAAAGATTTTAGTACATTTCATCTTGCAATTATTGTAGTTTTTTTTCTACTAGTATCAGTGAACACTGGTCCATATGGTCAGTCAGTTAAGTACCATGGAAGCCCTATATATATATATACAGTACTGTGCAAAAGTATTAGGCCAAGAACTATTTTATCTTTTATAAGGCATATTGACAGAAAATAAACAATTTAATTAAAGTAATGTTATTTGATTTCCTCAACAAATACTTTAACAAGAAAAATACTTGTTACAAAATAAATTTAATATTTAGTATAATAGCCTTTTGCTTTGATCACAGCCTTCATTCTGTCAAGCATTGACATCACATGATTCTTCTATATCTAATGGTATGCCAAGCAGCTTGTATTTGTTCCCAAATTGTGTTTTGCGAAGTAACAGTAGATTTATCAATTCGAGAGGGGGGAATAAGAAAAAGTCAGTTACATCCAAGGATAATAGAATAATGAGTAGTTTCAAAATAACTTGTTCAATAGAAAATAGGAAAAATAAAATATAACTTTTTTTTAATACATTTCTTTTACACCTAGTTTTAAAAAACCAATATTTATTAGCAATTTATTTGGCTTTTCACCCTGTATTTGAATTTCAGTGAGGTTTTTAGGAAAATCACCTCTGTCCTAATACTTTAGCACACTACTGGTAGTGTCCAAATGTGTTAGAACAGGGGTGATTTTAAACTTTATTTTGATGCCTCATAAAAAGATAAATAGTTCTTGTCCTAATACTTTTGCACAGTACTATGTATATATATTTAATACAGGTTTCATTGAATAATATAGACAAGTTCTGTCTATTTTTTTACCCCCTACACCATAGTAGCAGCAGTTCCCAGACCGATCCCTCATGCAACTAGACACTCAATTGAACAAAAAACACACTTCCACCATTCCTTCTCGGCCTACAGCCATGTGCGACACAAAAAATGGACCTGTCTAATTTTCTCTGTATAACTCCACTCTGTTAATAATAATTTAAATGTTCTATGTTCACTGAACATTAAATGTTCATTCTTTTATAATGGCTTATGTAAGCCGAAAACTCAGACCTGATAAAAATATCAACAATTATTGCAATTTCTTGTCGTCTTTCCATAACAACACTATCAAGCTAATCAAATCATATGAACGGATCCTACACACACAAAAAAAAAAAAATAGACAGAACTTATTCAATGAAACCTGTATTAATGAAAAAATGCTGCCAAAATATACACAATATATATATTTATATATATATAGGGTATCAATAAGTTCGTTTGGACTTTAAAAAATTTATAACTTTATTTGTATCGGCAATAAAAATAATTTCTAAAAAAAATTAGAAAGAAGTAAATCTATATTTTTTAAAGTTTTATTGAAATTTTATTAAAGTTTCCACATGTCCTCCATCATTAGCAATACAAAAGGTAATACAATTTTGCAGTTCACGAAAAACATTTGCCAACTGATTTACAGTAATGCCTGAAATCACATTAGCTATTTTGGCTTTCAGATCTTCTAATGAACTAGGTTTGATTGCAGACACAACTGTTTTCACATGCCCGCATAAAAAAAATGTCTTATGGAGTCAAATCTGGCGAATGTGGAGGCCAATAAAATGGTCGACGCCTTCCGTTTCATCTGTTAGGAAATTCCTGATTTAGAAACTGTCTAATATGCAGAGCAAAGTAACAAGGAACTCCATCTTGTATTATCTGTCATGTTTAATTGTTCAAGATCATTTTTTTACAGATTATTTTTATCACAAATACAAATAAAGTTATGAAATTTTTAAAGTGCACACGGACTTTATGGACACCTTGCATATATATATATATATATATATATATATATATATAAAATTAATGTGGAGAGGTTTTTTCACTTAACTGAGCAGTGTTATTTGCATTATTTAGACAGCAATTTATCCATTGCACCCTGTTAAAATGAAATGTCAGTGTTGTTTTTATTCTTGTGTCATTTAGACAATTCATACATCGCACACTGTATACAAGGTGTCCATAAAGTTTGTATGCACTTTTAAAAAATTATAACTTTATTTGTATTTGCGATAGAAATAATTTGTAGAAAGGATTAGAAAGAAGTGAATCTATATTTTTTAAGAGTAATACGATTTTGCAGTTCACGGAAAACATTTGCCAACTGATTACAGTAATGCCTGAAATCACATGAGTTATTTTAGCTTTCAAATCTTCTAATGAACTAGGTTTGGTTGCATACACAATTGTTTTCACATATCCTCATAAAAAAAAAGGTCTAATGGAGTCAAATCTGGTGAACATGGAGGCCAATAAAATGGTCCATCCCTTCTGATCCATTCTGCTAGGAAATTCCTGATTTAGAAACTGTCTAATATGCAGAGCAAAGTGACATCTTGTATTATCTTTCATGTTTAATTGTTCAAGATCATTTTTTTTACAGATTATTTTTATCACAAATAAAAATAAAGTTATCAGTTTTTTTAAAGTGCACACGGACTTTATGGACTCCCTGTATATATATATATATATATATATATATAGTGTATCAAGGCAGCAGATAATTTTCTAAACATATATTGTTAAATATAAGAGACAATGAATGTCTATTATGTTTAATCATGAGCCGTTCTAAACATCGTATTTTGACTTTAATTTTAGGTGAAAATAAAGACAAACATTTTCCAACATTTGGATAATTTTTTATTAATTTGGTTCTTAGCTTTCGGCTCACATTTAAACATATGGTTCTGTTATCATTTCGAGCTCTCATGTGGTGTGACGTCATAGAACCACATTACAAATTTACAAAGTGCGTTTGCTATTTGGTAACTGTTATCATTGCTTAGCAAAGTTTTATGTCAACACAAGATAAAATCATCACTGATGGTGGATGTTTTCATGTTAACGTCCTTGTAATCTCTCTGAAGATGTCTCATGTGAGCCGAAAGCTTAGAACCAATATAATAAAAAAATATCCAAATTTTGGTGAATTGTTTGTCTTTATTTTCACCGGAAATTAAAGCCAAAATACGATGTTTAGAACGGCTCATGATTAAACATAATAGACATTCATTGTCTCTTATATTTAACAGTATATATATATATATATATATATATATATGTTTAGAAAATTACACTAAATATATATATATATATATAACGCTTACAACCAACTTAATAAAAAATTATCCAAATGTTGGAGAATTTTTGTCTTTATTTTCACTTGAAATTAAGGCCAAAATATGATGTTTAGAATAGCCTATGATAGACATTCATTCTCTCTTATATTTAACAGTACATGTTTAGAAAAAAAAATATATATATATATATGTGTGTGTGTGTGTACTTTAGTTTTGGAGGAATTAAAATTAACAAGCCCTCTTTTTCCCCCAGTTAACGACAGACTTGAAGTTGTTTTGGACATCAGCTGCCTTGACTTTTTCGAACATTCTTTTATTGAAAATTGTTTTAGTTGTTTTTTAGTAAGCAACGTCTGCATATACAGTGAATTCATAATAGATACAAATTAATCTACTGGTATCAGTGAACACTTGTACAAATGGTACGTAACCCCCTCCCCCTTTCCGAAATGTGGTACTTGATGGTAAATGTAGTGCCATACCAAACATGCAGAAAACCAAATTTTAATGCTTGTAAATCAACAAAAACATACAGCAAGCAGCAATATATCGGGCAAAACAAATATTTCCGTAAAATCTAGTATTTATAAAACAAACAGCAAAATATTTTTGTAATATCTGACCTTTCGTCATTTTATCTTTTGACACTGTGACCTTATTCATATCACCACCCACACATCCAATCTTACCATACCTGGAAGATCACAAATATTAGAAAAAATAATTTTAATTAAATCAATAATAAATTAATAATAATCCAGTTTGTCATCCAAATTCATTTAGAATTGATCCCCCCTATGGAAGCCAAAACAATTATGCTTATACAACAAGTTCTCTGGAAATAAAGAAAAATATTTTCTTTTTGTAAATTTTTAATCTGCAGTGTTTAATCAATAACAATGTATGCAAAACAAATTTCACATTACAAATTTCAAAATTTGTTTGTCTATTCACATTTTAAAGCTTTGAACTCGAGCAGCTGGTATGCCACCCAGAGTTATGGACAACAGGGACCCAGGGTGGGAGATTTATACTAATCAAGGTCTGTGTTCAAAGGGCTAAGAAGTTAGGGACGTATTTTGTTTTGGATTCCATAGGGTAGATTAATTTACAATAAATCTATATAGTACACTTGACTTCTCTATCACAACCACCACTTACTAACTTTTATTAAATTCTATTTTATGTGTTTGGTTTTTTTTTTTATGATTTTGAAGTGCTTAATCTATTATAATGTAAAAACCAACAAAAATGAGATTATTTCTGGCTGCATTATCTATTGTATATTACTCGACTATCCTATTTTTCATTTCAGCATTCATTTTTTTTCCCTTGTTGCTGAACAAATTTAATTCAGTTTTGTTAAAAAAAAAAATTAAATAGAAAACAGTAGTCTAACCAAACAATTACCCAAAGAAATTATATTTGTTATGGGAGACTTAAACATGTTTATTTTTTTATCTGCTGTGTACTTAATTTATGTTTATTTATATATATATATATATATATATATATATATATATATATGTACGTATAGAAAACAAATTTTTGATTAATTTTGGTTGCAATGTCTATTGTAAAACTCCAGCCAAGTAAGTGCAGCAGATTTTATTGAAATCAAATAAGTACTTGGCTTTTATCTTTTTTTCATTGCTCCCCACCACTTATAATACTATGTTCTTTCAATTTGAGGAGACATGTCATTTCAAAGAAAAAAAAACTTGGCCCTCCACAGCTTCCTTTTCTTTGTCATCTGTTGTTATGATTACTTGGGAAAGACAAGTCGATTTCAAATTGCCTTTATTTTGTTGATGACTTGTCCCTTCACCACAGATGATCATGTCTCTCCACAGCTTCTTTTTTATTTGTTATGACTAGTTTGGAAAAATAATGAAGTGGTTTTCACATTGCCATTATTTTTTTAATGACAGCCACTTCATCACATACGCTCTCATGGCTCTTCACTACTTCCTTTTCTTATTTGTGAATTAGGATAATGGAGTGGTTTCCACATTGCCTTAATTTTTTAATGACATGTCCTTTTATAGCTTAGATGATTATGGCTCTCCACAGTTTCTTTTTCTTTATTATCTGTCAATTCTTTTGATTGCTTGGGAAAAATAAGTCATTTGAAAAAGGTAATGGTGTTGTTTTGAATTCAGATCTTTCCTCATGGACACACTGCCAGCTAAGGCAAGAAAGCACAATCTACCTTACTATTTAATCCATAGATGGGGAAAGTGACATTTTGAGAAAGATAGCGATGTTTCTCATCATGTAGGCAATCAAGGTTCCCCACAGCGTCCTTTTGTAATTTAAGCAATTGATTCAATATCTTCTTTCCACTTCATATCAGCTGAAAATGAAGGGCAATGAGTCATTCTCCTGGCGGTTAGCATCAGACATGCTGATGAAAGGTAAAAAGGTAATATGTTGACACAAGTATATCTATAGACAAACTATACCAAGTCCTACCAGCCTATCCTTTCCTATGCCTAAGGATGATTGTCTTGATTTAATATGAATATTTTTTTTTTTTTTTCATCATCCCAAGCAAGGCATTTTACTGCCACTGTTGTGCAGGGGGGTTACATAGGAGGAATGTTGAGGAGTGAGAGGTTGCAGGGGGTGTCAGGAAGGGAATAGGAGAGGGAAGAGATTATTGATGAGAGTGGGGTGGACGAGGAGGAATGTTATGAGAAGTAAGAGGTTGCAGGGGGTGTCAGGAAGAGAGTAGGAGAGGGAAGAGAATACTGATGAGAGTGGAGTGGATGTAGAAAAGCATGAGAGAGAGGATGTAAGTTAGTGAGACAGGAGATGACCATTGACTTTACATTTAAATTCTTGGAGATTGTAACTGTCAGGAAAGCAAGTATGCGGAAGAGAATTCCACAGGCAGGAAGTGCGAGAAAAGAAGCTGCTGGAGTAGAATTTGCGTTTACAATTTATCGGTTTCACAGTAAAAGAGTGGGACCTAGTTGCTAATCTTGTGGCACGAGGAAATGTTTCAAGGACTTTCAAGTGATAGTTGGAATACTTCATTCTGACATGCTGGTATGTTCTTTGTTTTGAACAAATCCTGTGGGGGCTCTGTACAAAATTCGACATTAAATGACTTAAAAATATCTGGAGAAGCTTGGAGCATACAATGATCAAAATGTCATGAATATTGCCAAAAGATGAGGATAAGACTGGCAATTAACTTTTACAGTTAGATTAACCAAATGCAGGCGACAATTTATTAGAGTAGATAGACTTAACTATCGCCTGGTTCACACTCCACCCACGTCTTTTGAACAGGTGAAGAGGCTCATCCCTTGTTTCCTGTTTAGGATGTGGTTCCTGGCTTTATTCTTTTTTTATTATTTTTCTTAATCTTCTTTCACTTCTTTTTTTTTCTTTTCTCTTTTTTTTGTTCTCAATTGGAGTAGATAGACTTAACTATCGCCCGGTTCACACTCCACCCACATCTTTTGAACAGGTGAAGAGGCTCATCCCTTGTTTCCTGTTTAGGATGTGGTTCCTGGCTTTATTCTTTTTTTATTATTTTTCTTAATCTTCTTTCACTTCTTTTTTTTCTTTTCTCTTTTTTTTGTTCTCAATTGGAGTAGATAGACTTAACTATCGCCCAGTTCACACTCCACCCATGTCTTTTGAACAGGTGAAGAGGCTCATCCCTTGTTTCCTGTTTAGGATGTGGTTCCCGGCTTTCTCCTTTCCAATCATTCTACTCTTAAGTATCCCCATGCACATCAGTGGTGTCACCGCCTTGCTTGGGGTGATATGATTTAAAAAAAAAAAAAAAAATTCTACTCCAGCAGCTTCTTGTCTCATACTTCCCGTCTGTGGAACTTCCCTCTATATACTTGCTTTCCTGATGGCTACAACCTTCAGGAATTTAAATGCAAAGTCAATTCCCATCTCTTATCCACTTAACTCCAGCCCTTTCTACATCACCCCGTGTATCTTATTCTTTTCCTTTCTTTCTACCTTCACAACTGTCTTCACTCCTGTGTTCACATCCTTCTCTTGCCCTTTCTCTTTCACCCCCTGTAGCTGGTTCGTCTTTTTCTTCACTCTTCTCCTGCCTGAAATTTTAACTCTCTTATGTAGCCCCTGCACATCAGTGGTGAGACCACCTTGCTTGTGGTGAAATTATTAAAAAAAAAAATGACATTACCTCATCTCAAAAATATAGACAAATATCAACAAATGGAATACATTTTGTTTGCTCCGTTGTAATGTTCCCGTCAAACGGCATGAATGCTTCTAAAACAAAGCTGTTATCTATTAACCATCATAGACAATCGCTCCTACCCACCATTAGCATGGATCAGGCTAGTCTGGAAGTAAAACACTGTGCTTCCTCGGGTTAACTCTAACAACAGACCTCAAGTGGAATGTCTGCAAAGAATCCATAGCTAAATCTGCTGCTAAGAAGGTCAGTTCTCTGTGCAGGGCCAGGAAGTTTTTCCTATCTGAAACAATCCTGCACATATACAAATCTACCATCCACCCGTGCATGGAATACTTCTGCCATATCTGGTTGGGTGCTCCTGTTATCCACCTAGGGGTCCTTGACAAAATCCAACGGAAAATCTGTAATTTGATCAATCCTGACTTGGTAGCTCGGATACAGTCACTTTCTCACCAGCACAGTGTGGCTTCACTGTGTCTCTTCTACAAGTATTTTCACGGCTTCTGCTCTGATTAAATTAGCTCACTGGTGCCCCCTATATACGAGTTTACTCAAGCCACAAGATTAGCAACTAGGTCTCACCCTTTTACTGTGAAACCAATAAGATGTAAATGCAAATTCTACCCCAGCAGCTTCTTTTCTCGCACTTTCCGGCTGTGAAATTCCCTTCCATTTACTTGCTTCTCTGACACCTACAATATCCAAGAATTTAAATGTAAAGTCAATAGTCATCTCCTTTCTCACTAACTTTCATCCTCTTTCTCATGCTCTCATCTCATTTCTGCAGTATTCTCATCCCTCTCCTACCCGCTTCTTGACACCCCCCTGTATTCGGTCACTCCTTCTTATAACTTTCCTCCTATGTAACCCTCTGCACAACAAGGCTGTAAAATGCCTTGCTTGGGGTGATATGGTTATAAAAAAAATAGTTTTTTCTTAGATATAAGTTAAATATTAGGTCACACTGGACACTCTTATCCTGAGTGGTAACCAGTCTAGGAGAAAAAAATTAAATTAAAATCCTTTGGAAATAGGGCAGTTTGGGCTCCCCACCTTTTTTTTTTGTTGGTTTTGTTTAATGGCATATCAACACCTCTATGGGTTATTTAATGCCAAAATCTACATATTTTGTATCCAATTTTGTGGCTTCAACTACATATATTTTGTACATAATTTTATACTTTCAGAGCAGATGTATGTTTAAATATATAATTTGGACATTTTGACAAGCTCCAAAGGAGAGTCTGTAATGTGATAGGTACTGATCTGGTGACTCGACTGCAGCCACTTTCCCATCGTCGAAATGTGGCCTCCCTCTGTCTCTTCTATAAATACTTTCATGGCTCCTGCTCGGATGAGCTTAAGTCACTGATGCCTCCTCAACAGGTGTTTACCCGTGCAACCAGACTGGCAACTGGGTCCCACCCATTCACAGTCAGGTTAGCCAAATGCAGACGACAATTCTACACCTGCAGCTTCCTCTCTCGCACTTCCCGCCTGTGGAACTCACTCCCGTATTCTTGCTTCCCTGACGGCTACAACCTCCAGAAGTTTAAATGCAAAGTTAATACTCATCTACTAACCACTGGCCTCTAGCTCTCTCCCCTCCCCTGTATAACCTTCCCTTTCTCTCCACCTATGTATCTGTCATCGCACCTGCTTTCTCAGCTTTCTATTGTTCCTTTCTAACTAGCTTGTACTCCTCACTCTTTTCTAATTAATCTTTATACATTTATGTAATCCCCTGCACATCAGTGGCGTTTCCGCCTTGCTCGGGGTGAAATGATTAAAAAAAAAAAAGAAATTATTGTTGGTAATTTTTATTCTAAAAAATGCATTTTTATAATTTAGTGCTTTTCCCATTGTCGTTTATTGATCCTTTTTTTAATAAATATATTGCTGGTATTTTTACATAATGTATTTTGGTACTTCATGGGCCACCAAAACAAAATCAAACACTATTTTCTCATAGCTGGGACGATAATAGATGCTACCCCCTCAGGTCAGGATGAAGTTGGTAAATTCAGCAATTTTCTATTCCACAAAACCTCAAATCTCTTGATCAGATGTAGATGCTGGATGTAGTTTATCATCATACCCAGAATTATTGGCTTTTTTTGGTTTTGTTATGCCAACCAAGAGGACACAAAGTGTGACACTGAGATTCGAAGGCGTATTAAAAATTATAAGTAAAGTATTGAGAGACAGGAAAATACCTGGGAAGTATCTTAACAGAGGATGGAAAATGCAATAATGAGATTCGAAGGCATATTGATATGGCCAAGGAGGCATTCCAGAAGCTGAGTAAAGTATTGAGAGACAGAGAGATTTCACTGGAAACAAAGACGAGATTTTTACTGGATTTTTATGCAAAGTCTTTCCTTCAATATGGAAGGGAATGTAAAACAATCTCATCAAAGACGGAAAAAATATTTGAAGTAACTTTAATGTAGTTCTACATAAGGATGCTGAGGATACCATGGTTCAAACATATGAGCAATGACGAGGTTTTGGAGAGGAAGGAAACAAAAGGTAAACTGATACTTAACATCAGGAAAATACAGCTGAAGTTTTTGGGACATATAATGAGGAAGGAGGGCTTGGAGAATCTGATACTTGCAGGACAGATTGAGAGAAAGCGATACAAGAAAGCAATTTATGACATATTTGACATGCTTGAGCATGGATGGCAGAGTATGGTTTAGGAGGGGGTAACGAGAGAAAGGGTCTTAAGAGTTACAAGGGAAAGGAAGATGTGGATGCTCATGATCACCTACATTTTGAAGGGACGTGGCACAGTGTTGTAAGAGGATAACACTGCATTCAAAACTAACCTGAGGATGGATGGGCTCTACCTAGCCTTAGACACACACATTACTGTAATAGCTACAGTACATGTAACCCTATGTCCCCCATGGATTCCAGTACTTGTGATTGTGAGAGTGAATTTATATCTAAATTTAGCTGCATGTCTATGTTCGTATCTGGCAGTAGGCTGGTACAGAGAATATGGAATATGCAAATGGCGGTGCCCGGTGCTTCTTTTCAAGTGGGTATCTGTGTGAAATTTAGATCATGAAATGAGCGAATGACCAACACAGCTGTTGGGAGTTGAACAGATTAAAACTGTGGTGGGCTGAATGCTTGGCAGGTGTCGGAGTTACTTGATGATTCATCAAATAAGGTGGCTAAACAGGAGTGTAATTATCTTGGAGTTGGCGTCTAGTAATAGTAAACTCAGGGGCCTCAGATGTGGTATAGTCAGGAGGTCATAGTTCAAAGGGTTAAATTCTATTGACACAGTTTAACTCTCTCCGTATCATGTATATTCGCATTACACTCAGACTATATCACAAAGGCATTTTTATTCATGAATACTAGGTACTGATAATTTTTGCTTATTTTATTTACTAGTTGGGTACCCATCCTGGGGACAGAAAAATAAGTTGTATATATATATAAGAAACATTTTCAGCAAGACTTTAGTTTAAGTTACTTTCCCGCTGCCATAATATTAGGGCAACTCGATTTTGGAACCATGATATTGCACTCAATTTTAAAGTTGGCATTTGATATGATAAATAATGGCACAAAACATTTTTTCCAAGACATTACTGTTGGCTCAGAACGAGAAACAGGAGAGCCGAGTTCAAATTCCACTTGAATTCCTTGCATTCACTTATGTGCAAATACTATTTTTTTTTTTTTTTTTTAATCATTTCACCCCAAGCAAGGCATTCCACTACCACTATTGCGCAGGGGGTTACATAGGGGATAGTGATGAGAAAGAGTGATTAGATATAGGAAATGTCAGAAAGAGGGTGATAGACGGGTAAGGATACCGAGGATGAGGGTTGGGTAGATGAGAAGAGTGTTTGAGAGAATGGATGCAGTTAGGTGTCTATTGACCTTACATTTAAACTCCTGGAGATTGTAGCTGTTGGGGAAGCAAGTATGTGGAAGGGAATTCCACTGGTGGGAAGTGTTGGAGTAGAAATTGCGATTACATTTTATCGGTTTCACTGAAAAGTGGTGGGACCTAGTTGCTAATCTAGTATCTCGTGCAAATTCGTACCTAGGAGGCACCAGTGAACTAAATTCATCGAAGCAGAAGCCATGAAAGTATTTATAAAAGAGTCACAGGGAAGCCACATCAGGCCGGTGAGAGAGTGACTGCAGCCAGTCTGCCAAGTCGGTATTGATCACATTACAGATTCTCCGTTGTATTTTGTCTAGAACCCCGAGGAGAATAGCAGGGGCACCCGACCAGATGTGGCAGCAGTATTCAATACACGAGCGGATGGTAGATTTATATATGTGCAGGATAGATTCAGACGGGAAAAACTTCTGGGCCCTTCACTGAGAACCGACTTTCATAGCAGTGAATTTAGCAATGGATTCAATATAGTCATTCCACTTGAGGTCCGCTGAGAGTGTGAGGCCAAGGTACTGTTAGGAAATTTATTAATCTGTCTCTTCCTTCCAGTTATGGGTTAAATGACAGGACAGATTGGATTCTATAGCCTTGGCCAGCAACCAGTCTACCACAGTAATGGCAACCTACTGCGGGATAATCTTCTGCCTAGGCAGTCATGTCTCTTTCAAGATATGATTGCCATGATTGCCCAAAGTGTATATCACGTACGGCACTTAACTGACTGACTGAATGTAATAGTTGCAGACATGAGTAAAACTTCTACTAGAAAATAAAGTGGGGGATCGTTTTTCTATTGTTATGAAGTAATAAACTGATTCCCCACTAATTACTACTTGATATAATACATAGCTTCTCCCTCCAGCTATGAGTCAAATAACAGGACAGATTGGGTTCTACAGCATTGGTCAGCAACCAGTCTACCACAGAAAGTAATGGCAACCTACTGTGGGATAATCTCCTGCCCAGTCAGTCATGTCTCTTTTGAGACATAATTGCTCAAAGTGTGTATCACATATGGCCCTTAACTGACTCACTGAATCAGGAACAGTAGATAACAATAGACATTAAATTTTTGGAGATTGTCTGGAAAGCACAGGATGGGCATAGTGGTACAGTGGCTATTAGCTCGGAACGAGAGATTGGAGATCTGGGTTTGAATTCCAGTTGAATTCATTGCATTCACTTATGTGCAAACTAGCAGTATAGCCCGGCATTGCTCGGGTGTAATGAAAACTTTTTATATATTATCGATTTTCTGCACTATTGTAAGAACTGCAAACTTGAAACTTCTGAATATCGTTTCTTATGTCTTTGTCTATGAGTGTATGAAATTTGATTAAAATCGGACCACTCCTTCTATAACCCAATTTTTTCGATAATCGATCTTTGATATTTATCGGGGTACCTTGACACATAACCTAGCTAAGAACACTCGCAGACACTTATAGTACAACAGTGTAAATTTTCAAGAAAATCGGTTCAGCCATTTCGGAGTCTATAGGTAATGGATACACACACACACACACTGTTCCATTTATAAATAAGTTTAGATACCATTGGAAAATGTATTAATCTGTCTTTTCTCTCTCTAGCTAGATTAGCAGGAGATATTGGTTTCTATAGCCTTGGTTGGAAACCAGTCTACTGCAGAAAACAATGGCAAACTACTGTGGGATAATCTTCTGCCCAGTCAGCCATGTCTTTCTCAAGACATGATTGCTCAAGCATGTATCACATATGGCACTTAATTGACTGACTGACTGTATTTTGAGGAAATGAGTTTAAAGATTAATTTTAGGTTCAAAATCGTAGCATTGCAATTTCATCCCAGGGATCAACCTATCCCACAGTTTGATAAAATTTATAATTTTCTGAAGCTACATAAATTTTATATTGACAAGATGCATGGCACAAGTTCATTATTACTAAATCCTTGTGCCATGAAATAAGATATTCATTTACTTCAAAGGGATGTTATACTGAACAACTTTGCTATATTATGATGTAATATGTGATACAGTGCTGTAGTTTTAGTTCCATTTTCAATAAAAAATGCAAATTTAAATCGTTTTGTACCCAGTAGTATTATGGCGTTCTATACACTGTTTTGCTTTTATTAATTTTGATCTAACAAATTATCTAACAAATCTATTCACTGAGTAGCAATTTTTGTAATCTTTCATAATATTTTAGACAGTTTTTAATTATTGAATACAGTTTACCCGTGCAACCAGACTGGCAACTGGGTCCCACCCATTCACAGTCAGGTTAGCCAAACGCAGACGACAATTCTACTCCTGCAGCTTCTTTTCTCGCACTTCCCGCCTGTGGAACTCGCTCCCGTATTCTTGCTTTCCTGACGGCTATGACCTCCAGAAACTTAAAAGCAAAGTTAATACTCACCTACTAACCACTGGCCTCTAGCTCTCTCCCCTCCCCTGTATAACCTTCCCTTTCTCTCCGCCCATGTACCTGTCATTGCACCTGCTTTCTCAGCTTTCTATTGTTCCTTTCTAACTAGCTTGTACTCCTCACTCTTTTCTAATTCATCTTTCTACATTTATGTAACCCCCTGCACATCAGTGGCATTTCTGCCTTGCTCGGGGTGAAATGATTAAAAAAAAAAAAAGTAAAAAAATGCATATTTTGCTTGTGGTGATTCATAATTAGAATTCTGGTTTGAATATATTTTCCATTCAATGTATCTAATATAAAAATATTAACTTTATTTGGATTATTATAGTAAAATTTTGAAAAACAAACCTCTGCATGGCCAATATCCGGAACGTACTAATAAATCCAATGTTGATAAAGTTAATACTCATCGATGGTTACGTGCATCTGGATTAAAGTCTGAAACTGAAGGCTTTATTCTTGCAAAGTCTTTTCACTCGGAACTTTCAGGCAAATATCATACATAATAATGTGGATCCAAAATGCAGGTTCTGCAATAAACACGAAGAAACAATAGACCATCTAATCTCAGTATGTTCTGTCAGTCAGTTAAGTGCCATATGTGATACACGCTTTGGGCAATCATATCTCGAAAGAGACATGACTGACTGGGCAGAAGATTATCCTGCAGTAGGTTGCCATTGCTTTCTGCGGTAGACTGGTTGCCAGCCAAGGCTATAGAACCCAATGTGTTTTATTATTTAACCCATAATTGGAGGGAAGAGATGGATTAATACCTTTCATAAGGGTATTTGTGTGTAAGTGAATGCAAGGAATTTAACTGGAATTCAAACTTGGCTCCCCGATTTGTTGTTCTGAACCGATATCCACTACACCAAAATAAATATAAAAATCGTTGTGATAGTGGTCCAATATTTACACTGGACAATGTGCAAACATTATGGAAAATATATAAACAAACACTGGTATGAACATCACCCAGCACTGGTTAGAGAAATAGATCTCACCATTCTATGGGATTATAACATCTACACAGACAGAAAAATTGAAGCAAATAGGCCGGGCATTATTGTCAAAAACCAAAAAGAAAAAACTTGCTTACTAATTAATATGGCTTGTTCAGCAGATTGTAACATAATAATTAAGGAATTTGAAAAACTATCAAAATATAAAGACCTGGAGATTGAAATAGAAAAAATGTGGAAATTGAAAACAGGATTAGTACCAGTGGTAGTGGGTGTGCTTGGAATGATAAAAAAATGGAACAAAACAACACATTGAAAAAATCCCTGGAAACCCCCAGCTTAAGGGATATACAAAAAATTGTCTTAAGCACAGCTTATACCCTAAGAAGAACTTTGTCTATGTAACGCTAGGGATATTATGGAAGATAGAAAAAACATGAAATGGAGCCATAACAACACACCACAACCTGCCTTTGGTCTTTTCGCAGACTTGGTAGCTAGTGTAACCAGAGCAGAAATCGAATTCTGATGAAAATAACATAATAATAACAATAATAATAATAATAAAATAGTACTAATAATAATAAAAATATGAAAAATAAAAATAAAAATAAATAATAAAAGTAAATAACAACAATAATAATGATAATAATAATAATAAAAACGATAATACGTAATTAAATGAAAACAATATAAAAAGAGATCAGAAATTGTTAAATAAAAAAAAAAATTTAACCAATAGGATAAAATGAGCAGAACCACAATGGAAAGTTGAATAGGGGATGGATTAACTAGAAACTTATATTAATTCTACAAATAATCTGAATTTATTTCTGTGACGACATTTAAAAATCTGTTAATCTGTTGATTTAAAACATATTTTTCTTTTTTTTTTAATCATATCACCCCGAGCATAGTGGTAACACCACTGATGTGCAGGGGGCTACATAAGAGTGAAAAGATTGGAAAAGAGAAAGCCGGAAAGCGCATCCTAAACAGGAAACAAGGGATGAGCCTCTTCACCTGTTAAATAGATGAGGGTGGAGTGTGAACTGGGTGATAGTTTAGTCTATCTACTCCAATTGAGAAAAAAGATTGGAAAAGAGAAAACCGGAAACCACATCCTAAACAGGGAACAAGGGATGAGCCTCTTCACCTGTTCAATAGATGCGGGTGGAGTGTGAACTGGGTGATAGTTTAGTCTATCTACTCCAATTGAGAAAAAAAAAAGAAAAGAGTGAAAAGACTGGAAAAGAGAAAACCGGAAACCACATCCTAAACAGGGAACAAGGGATGAGCCTCTTCACCTGTTCAATAGATGCGGGTGGAGTGTGAACCGGGTGATTTATATGTGAATTAATAAATATAAATATGGATATACACACATGCATAAAAATATTATTCAGGTGTCAATAAGACAGTACTCAACGCAGTATAAACAGATCTATTATCTAACTAAATCTAAACTTATTTATAAATGGAACTTTGTCTCTGTTTGTGTGTGTGTGTGTGTGTGTGTGTGTCCGTTACCTATAGACTCCAAAACGGCTGAACCGATTTTCTTGAAAATTTACACAGTTGTACTATAAGCGTCTGCGAGTGTTCTTAGCTCGGTTTTGTGTCGAGGTACCTCCGATAAATAACGAAAATTGATAATCGGAAAAATCGGGTTATAGAAAGAGTGGTCCGATTTTAATCAAATTTGATACACTCGTATACAAATACATAAGAAATGATATTCAGAAGTTTCAAGGTTGCAGTTCTCACAATAGTGCAGAAAATCAATAATATATATATATATAAAAGGCAAGATGTTTATGTGTGTGTCTGTTTATCTGCCTGTATGTCTGCATTTTTTTCAGCCCTTTTATTTTAGTTTTTGCTTTGGGTTTGGCTCTAAGTAGGTATAATTGTAGTTCTTAGTCTCAGCCATGATACCATTTAATCAGAGGACTTATTTAGCCTTCAAAATTCAGTTTACAACGAAAAAAATTTATTTGATATCGATTCCAGGAAATCAAAATTTGACTTATATCCATTCATTTTTCTTTCAGTCTACAGTTTTGCTTTAACTGGAAACAACTATTGCTTTTTAGTCTTTCGTGCCAACGTCCAAAGAATCTGAGCTCCAGGACCATGGGATTGTTTCATGGGATATTAAAATGAAGGGAATTTGACCATTTTTTTTTTGTTTTTTTTTTTGAAAACTGTTTATTTCGTGTGTTAGTCTGTTTTAGAATTCCTTCATGTGTAGTGCAAAGTCACGAGATATTAAAATGAAGGGAATTCTACCATTTTCTTTGAACTTTTTATTATGTATGTTAGTCTGTTTTAGTATAATTTCCATAAGTAAAGTTTTATGCTAAAACAGACTAACATATGTAATAAAAAGTTTCAAAGAAAACCGTCAAATTCCCTTCATTTTAATATCTTGTGACTTTGCGCTACACATTAAGAAATTCTGAAAACTAAAATATTCTGTTAATCTTTTGTAATGGTTTGTGAGCGTCTTTGTGGTTGCCAACACTGTTTGTTTATAGATACGTAATTTAAAATAAAGCTCATTTTGTCTTTTTGCCTTGATAAAGTCCATCACAGGATGAAACGCGTAGGCGATTTAAAATACAGTTTTCCTCTTGTCTTTATTTTATTTAACCATCCTGTCCTTAATCTCAGATCATAACTGAGTATATTTTTACAAATATATATATGCACACTGGTTGGTTCCTTGGAGGATGACCTGCACCTCTCCTGACCAGAAGAGGAACTGATTAGGATGCTGTCTATGTGTTCTTATAAAGATGATGATAATAATTTATTTAACCATCCTGTCCTTAATCTCAGATCATAACTGAGTATATTTTTACAAATATATATATGCACACTGGTTGGTTCCTTGGAGGATGACCTGCACCTCTCCTGACCAGAAGAGGAACTGATTAGGATGCTGTCTATGTGTTCTTATAAAGATGATGATAATAATTTATTTAACCATCCTGTCCTTAATCTCAGATCATAACTGAGTATATTTTTACAAATATATATATGCACACTGGTTGGTTCCTTGGAGGATGACCTGCACCTCTCCTGACCAGAAGAGGAACTGATTAGGATGCTGTCTATGTGTTCTTATAAAGATGATGATAACAATTTATTTAACCATCCTGTCCTTAATCTCAGATCATAACTGAGTATATTTTTACAGATTCTCTTATGCGTCTGTTTCTTTCTTTCTCACTCTCTTCTTCTCTTTCTTTTCTGGCATAAATATTATTTACTAACAGTTTAGCCCGGTTTCAAGTGGGTAGTTGAAGGAATAATAAGAATAAAAAACATACGATGAATTTACATAGCAAATACTTACACAACGTTTACCCTCATCACTTCTACAGATATAGATAACTATGTAGAAGGTTTCTCTTGGATTAGAGCTGGAGGGGCAACATATATAGATAATATAAAGTGGGGTGATCGATCCAATATTATAATCAATACATAAACTGATCCCTGACTTTGTGTGGTGATAATATATATTTTTCTACCCCTAACTTTGGCTTTCTGAAAAAAGTCAGTGTTGTTAGTGTTCTAAAATTTTTATCTACATCTGAGTGCAACTCCTGTCGAGTTAGACTGCAAAATGCAGGCACTAAGTCGAATCTATCAAACAAACAAATACTTACACAATGCCTACCCCCACACCACTTTTATAGATATAGATAATTGTATATATAATCTGAAAAAAAAAGTTATCATTTACTGTTCACCTACTTTTGGACTTCCCTTTGTGTGTGTATATATATATATATATATATATATATATATATATATAGCCCAGCATTGCTTGGGTGTAATGAAAGCTTTAAAACTAATCCATGGTCCTGGAGCTCAGACTCAGCCTAAAGAATATTTGCGTGAAGTTTGGTGAGAATCGGATAAAAATTGTGGATTTGTATAAAGGACATGCAGACAGATAAACAGACACACACACACACAAACATCTTGCCTTTTATATATACATATATTATCGATTTTTTGCACTATTGTAAGAACTGTAACCTTGAAACTTCTGAATATCATTTCTTATATCTTTGTCTATGAGTGTGTCAAATTTCATTAAAATCGGACCACTCCTTCTATAACCCGATTTTTTTTTATTATCGATTTTCAATATTTTTCAAGGGTACCTTGACACAAAACCTAGCTAAGAACACTCACAGACGCTTATAGTACAACTGTGTAAATTTTCAAGAAAATCAGTTCAGCCATTTCGAAGTCTATAGGTAATGGACACACACATACACACACACACAGGCACACAAAGTTCCATTTATAAATAAGTTTAGATTAGATATGTAATCTCAAAATAAATGTTATCATTTACTGTCCACCTACTTTTGGACCTCCCTGTAAAATATATATATATATATATATATAAGCTGAAGAAAGAAATTCAAGAAATAAAATGAAACAATGATATTAATAATAAAACTGATAATAGTTATTGTATTGACCAAACAGAAATGTGATGAGAAAAAATTGTTAAAAACCAGAATTTTCGGACACGCCTATGTTCTTATCTGAAAATCACGCTGTCCAAAAGAAGCCTTTTAGTAAACATTCATGTCTTTTTGTCTCTCTATGTAAAATTATAATTTTTTATTTAATGACTAAGAAAACTTAAAAGAAAGAAAGAAAAAAAAATGATTCAGAAGTTTGTAATTTTATTCTTTCATTTCAAGAAGCCTTTGGTTCTGTGCTTTTGTCCATTAAAAAAAAACACGGAGAAATAAAAACAAGAGCCTCTCATTCTTTCTTAAAAGAGAACGAGGGGGATAAGATGTGAAGTTTGGTTATTGATGATGAATGGAATCAGGAATGCCGGCCTTAGGAATTAGGAATGATTCTTTCTCTCTCAACACCAAATTTTTTATTTTCTCCTTTCCTTGTCTCCTTTTTTTGTTCTCTCAGATCTTTCAAGCACATTTTTACTTATTCATAACTAGCAGTATAGCCCTGCGTTGCTTGGGTGTAATGAAAGCTTTAAAACTAATCCAAAATCCTGGAGCTCAGACTCAGCCTAAAGAATATTTGTGTAAAGTTTGGTGAGAATCGGATAAAAATTGTGGATTTGTATAAAGGACATACAGACAGGTAAACAGACACACACACAAACATCTTTCCTTATATTGCCTTATATATATATATATTATCAATTTTCTGCATTATTGTAAGAACTGTAACCTTGAAACTTCTGAATATCATTTCTTATATCTTTGTCTATGAATATCAAATTTGATTAAAAACGGACCACTGCTTCTATAACACGATTTTTTTGATTATCAATTTTTGATATTTATCGGGGATACCTCGACACAAAACCTAGCTAAGAACACTCGCAGACATTTATAATACAACTGTGTAAATTTTCAAGAAAATCAGTTCAGCCATTTCGGAGTCTATAGGTAATGGACACACACACAGACACATACATAAACACACACACAGACACATACATAAACACACACACACAGACAAAGTTCCATTTATAAATAAGTTTAGATTAGATTAGATTTAGATTAACCCTCTAGGGCCATTCGTATCATAAAGTGGGGGATCAGTTCTATATTGTTATGAAGTAATAAACAGATCCCCCACTAATTACTACTTAACCCTCTAGGGCCATTCGTATCATATTTGATACAGTATTTCCCTATAAGGAAACATTTGGTATTTCCCTATATGGGAAACATTTGGTATTGATTGACTGAGCAGTCAGTACTGCTTTCATTTGAAATTTATAAAATATTTCTCTTAAAAATTTTTTCAGGAAAATATTTCTTTCAAGGCTTGTTTTCATACTGTATCAAATATGATACGAATGGCCCTAGAGGGTTAATAATATAATATGATTAAGGCTTCTACTTGTCATAAAGTGGGGGATCAGTTCTATATTGTTATGAAGTAATAAACAGATCCCCCACTAATATAATACGAATGGCCCTAGAGGGTTAATAATATAATATGATTAAGGCTTCTACTTGTCATAAAGTGGGGGATCAGTTCTATATTGTTATGAAGTAATAAACAGATCCCCCACTAATATGATACGAATGGCCCTAGAGGGTTAAACACTTTTCAGCAGTTTTTAACCTTTGTACCTGCAAAAAATGGTGTCAAAACAATGTTTTTTCCGTTAACACTGCTATTATTTTAACTACCTTCACTCCTCGGCAACATTTATTATTTTAAAAAGCGATGATTAGAATTTCAATAGATATGAAAGCAAATTTATGCACGTCGTTCTTGAGAACTGCTGACAAAAATATTAAAATCTACTTATTAGATTTCTTTAAACTATTTTATTGTTTATTTGATTGGTTAGCAAAACATCGACTAATTGCCGATTGATTTGAATTTCTTTAATTATAAATAACAAGGATTTCCTTGTCGTTTGTTTACATATTGTTGTGGAGTTATTTTCACAGTAGAGGCTAGAATTTGTGCTAAAGTCGATTCTAATAGGTTCGACGTACATAACATTAGAAACTTGACATAATATGTATTACGCAGTGTAATTTTGGCAGGTCGCTGACTACTTTCGTATTCAACTAACTGTTAGCTACTATCGTCCAACATTGACTGACCCTAGTTCCTCTTACTACTTCTACTTAAATTAGGTGGGAGAGTCTATTCACTATAAATAGGTGTGTTTCACCATAATACATATCTTAATAATTTAGCAAATACTTATAAATTTACAAATAAAAAATAATTTTCATATTTATTTCTTTATAAACTGGTAACTGATAAATATTGCATCACATTACTTCTGATTGTATTGGCTTTTAGAATGTTATATATATATAAAATTAGATGTGTGGTGAATATTAGCTCGGAACAAGAAATTGGAGAATTGAGTTCAAATTCTAGTTGAATTCGTTGCATTCACTTATGTGCAAATACCTTTGGGAATTTTTTTTTTTTATAATCATATCGCCCCAAGCAAGGCATTTTACTACCACTGTTGTGCAGGGTGTTACAAAGGAGGAAAGTTATGAGAAAGAGTGACAGGTTATTGGGGGTGTCAGGAAGTGGGTAACAGAAGGATGAGAATAGTGATGAGAGTGGAGTGGACAGAGAAAGAAGCATGAGAGAGAGAGGATGCTAGTTAGTGAGATAGGAGATGACTATTGACTTTACATTTAAATTCTTGGAGATTGTAGCTGTTGGGGAAGCAAATAAACGGAAGGGAATTTCACAGGTGGGAAGTGCGAGAAAAGAAGCTAATGGAGTAGAATTTGTGTTTACATTTTGTTGATTTCACAGTAAAGGGGTGGGGCTTAGTTCTAATCTTGTGGGCTTGAGTAAATTCATATGTAAGAGGCACCAGTGAGCTAAGTTCATCGGAGCAGAAGCTGTGAAAGTATTTGTAGAAAATACTTATTAAATATTGTAGAATGGTATTAATCCAGCTCTTCTGATTTCAGCCTTGGGTTAAACAGCAACACAGATTGTGTTCTGCTGACCCAAATATGTTGGTTGTCATTGTATGCACATCTCTTAGATTGGTTTTTCAGATGTGGACATTTTTAAAGTTTGGCTGTTGTAACTAATGAATCCCTATTTGGAAGACAGGTGTTTAATTTTCAAACTTTATAACAAAAATGGATATTCATAGTCAAAGAGGAAAAGAAAAATTGCACATTTATTTGTATTTGATAAGTTTAGTAAATGAGAAAAACATAACATTTTTGGCAGCAAAATTAATAAATCTAAACTTATTTATAAATGGAACTTTGTTTGTGTCCTTGCTACCTATAGACTCTGAAAAGGCTGAACTGATTTTCTTGAAAATTTACACAGTTGTACTATAAGTGCCTGTGAATGTTCTTAGCTAGGTTTTGTGTTGAGGTACCCCTGATAAAAATCAAAAATCGATAATCGAAAAAATTGGGTTATAGAAGGAGTGGTCCGATTTTAATCAAATTTGATACACTTATAGACAAAGACATAAGAAACGATATTCAGAAGTTTCAAGGTTGCAGTTTTTACAATAGTGCAGAAAATCGAAAAAAGCAAGGTGTTTGTGTGTGTCTGTTTATCTGTCTGTATGTCCTTTATACAAATCCACAATTTTTATCCAATTCTCACCAAACTTCACACAAATATTCTTTAGGCTGAGTCTGAGCTCCAGGACCATGGATTAGTTTAAAAGTTTTCAGTACACCCGAGCAACGCTGGGCTATACTGCTAGTACTCTTTAATTATGAGGTTGATTTTATACACTATGTAATTTAATTTATTGAAAAGGTTGGCAGAACATTGACTACTTGCCAATTGGTCCATACTTTATAAAATGGTAAATGTGGCTTCCCTTTTTTCTACAAGTATTTTTCTGGCAAATGCTGTGACAGGCATTTTTCCCTGGTACCCCGAACATGTGTATTTACTTGTGCTACCAGACTGGCATCAAGGTCCCACCTTTTTACTGTTGAAATAGTTAAGTGTAACCATCTCTTCTACTCTAACAGTTTCTTTTCTCTCACTTCTTGTTTGTAGAACTCACTTCCATTTAGTTCTTCTCTGCTAGCTACAATCTCTGAAAGTTTAAAGGCAACATTAATTGCCATCTTTTATCAACTTGATTCCCATCCATCTCTTATTTTTTTTTTCAACATCCCCTGTACCTTTTTTTTTTATTCTCTTACTACAACCCCCTGTGCACCAGTGACATTTCTGCCTTGCTTGGGGTGAAATGATTATAAAAAAAAATAATAATGATGATAGTTGATCCACAGATTTTAATAATTTAGTAAATGTTTATCAATTTAGAAATTAAAATTGTTTTTATATTTCTTTCTTTATAAACCAGTAAATGATAAATATTGCATTGCATTAGTTTTAATTGTATAAGTTTTTAGAATATTGTAAATATAAAATTCTTGTAAATAAACAATCTTTTTTTTTTTTTTTTAAAAAATCATTTCACCTCAAGCAAGGCAGTTTTACTGCCACTGTTGTGCAGGGGGTTACATGGGGAAAGTGATGAGAAAGAGGGATAGATTATAGGGAGTGTCAGGAGAAGGGTAATAGACAGATGAGAATACCAATGTAATGGGGGTAGAGTGGGTGGAGAAAAGAGCTTGAGAGAAATGACATGAGTTAGTGAGATAGAAGATGTCTATTGACCTTACATTCCTGGAGATTGTAGCTGTTAGGGAAGCAAGTATACAGGTGAGAAGTGCGAGAAAAGAAGCTGTTAGAATAGAAATTAAGGTTACATTTTATTGGTTTCACTGTAAAAGGGTGGGACTTAGTTGCTAGTCTAGTAGCTCGTATAAATTCATACATAGGGGGCGCCAGTGAGGTAAGTTCATTGGAGCAGGAGCTGTGAAAGTATTTGTAGAAGAGGCACAGGGAAGCCACATCATGCTGGTGAGAGAGCGACTGCAGCCGAGCTGCCAAGTTGGTATCGATCACATTACAGATTCTCCGTTGGATTTTGTCAAGAACCCCAAGGAGAATAGAAATAGTGTTTTATATTTCTGCTGTAAATTCTCAACAAAAAACAAGATGTGTAAATTCATTTTCATCTTATGTTTAACTTTTATTACAATTCTAATGACCACTTTTTTAAAACGGTAAACATTGCCGAGGAGTGAAGGTAGTTAAAATAACACTGGTATCATGGGAAAAACAATCCTTTTGACACGTGAGCACTATTTTTTACGGTTAAAGCTTTCTCAGTTTTCTTTTTATGCACTGTGCCTCTTCAGAATGTTGTTGACCATGGCTCTCCTTAACGTCTTGTCCTTTATAGGTATTAGCAAATTTCTTTTTTTGCTCCCTGTCCTGCGAACCATTTACGCAGACTCATTGGGTAGAATATGTGCTGCTTTCCTCTGTCCCTCTTGCCTTCAATCTCTCTTGTTGGTGTCAAATTTTCCAAGCCCTCTGTCCTCATTATGTCTCCTAACAATTTCCACTCTTTCTTTCTGGTGTTAAGCATAATGAAACCTGTAGAACTTCTAACAAGTCCGGCGAGAATACACGTCCTTGTCTTACACCCCTTTCTAATTTTGTATATTTGCCAAACTCATTTTCCAATAAGATGTAAACGCAAATTCTACTCCCTCAGATTCTTTTCTCACACTTCCCGCCTGTGGAATTCTTTTTCGTTTACTAGCTTGATATGATTATCAAAAAAAAAAGAGAGGAAAGAAGGCTTGGAAAACATAATACTCACAAGACAGATTGAGAGAAAGAGGGACAGAGGAAAGCAGCACATAACATACTTGATGGGCTTGAGCAAATTGATGGTTGAATAGGATTTGGAAAAAATAAAAAGACAAATCAATGAAAGCTACAATGATCAGGAAGATGTTGAGAGCCATGATCGCCTATGTCCTGAAGGTCAGTCAGTTAAGTGCCATACTTGATACATGCTTTGGGCGATCATGTCTCGAAAGAGACATGACTGACTGGGCAGAAGATTATCCCACAGTAGGTTGCCATTACTCTCTGCGATAGACTGGTTGCCAGCCAAGGCTATAGAACCCAATCTGTCCTATTATTTAACCCATAACTGGAGGGAAGTGACAGATTAATACCTTTCCCAAGGGTATTTGTGCATAAATGAATACCATGAATTCAACTGGAATTCTAACTCAGCTTCCCAATTTGTTGTTTCGAGTCGATATTTACTGCACCACAAAACGTACACGGCACCTAAAAGAATAAATCTTATTATAATTCTGCTTATTTTTCCCTTAGTTCCTTTGCACATACATTTTGCTATAACTTGCCAATACTTCATAAATATTGGACTGTTCTATTTTGATTGCATAGAAAAGACATATCAGAGACGCTACTTAGTTTCAGTGAAAAAAAAAAGAAGGTAAAAGTGAAATGAAAAAAGTTATCATTTGTCTATATTTCTGAGATGAGGTAGTATTTACATTATTCGTACTATTGTCCTTATCTTTGTTGCAAGTTGTATGACGTTTCGGCCATTGTATGCTCGGGCCTTCTTCAGATGCTAGGAATTTCAAACCAAACCCTTTATTACAATCACTGGGGTATATGAATGCCATTCCATGTGTAAAGCCTTGATTGGAAGTCATGAGTTATCTTCATCTAACCCTCTTATTTACTTGTTCACAACTATTGTGGTATTGAACTCACAACTCTGAGTCAAGTCAGGATCTAACCAACGTCTATATCCACTGTATCCTTAAGGACAAGAACAACTGAATTTTTTGGACTTATAAATCTAATGTTCAGTAACCTTTTTTTTTTTTACCAGAGTCCATAGTGCAATCTTTTGATCTTAATGTTTTTCTCTAGTATTTTTTACCAGAGTTCATAGTGCAATCTTTTGATCTTAATGTTTTTCTCTAGTATTTTTTACCAGAGTTCATAGTGCAATCTTTTGATCTTAATGTTTTTCTCTAGTATTTTTTACCAGAGTTCATAGTGCAATCTTTTGATCTTAATGTTTTTCTCTAGTATTTTTTACCAGAGTTCATAGTGCAATCTTTTGATCTTAATGTTTTTCTCTAGTATTTTTTACCAGAGCTCATATTGCAAATTTTGACACTAATGATTTTCTCTGGCACTGCGTATTACTGGTTCCCATATTGTGTTCATCTCTATGCTTGGTTGGAAGAAGGCTGGCATGTACAATGGCCAAAACATTGTACAAATTGCAACAAATAATGTAAATACTGTAAAAAAGTTGTCATTTTTTAATATTTTCATTTGTATTCCTGTACTTCTTAAAATAACAATTCGCATTTGTATTTATGATTGTTGTTTATTTTGTTAAAGTTGTTAAGCTCTAATATTTAACAATGTGATAGGGGAATTTCTCCAGACATTTTATCGACGTAGAACTTGCCATGAACTTATTCCATCATTATCTTCAGAATTAAGATTCATCAGAAAATTAAAATGGGAAAAAACATGAATTTTTTTTTTTACTGGTATTTCTAGTAATTAATAATAATAATAATAATAATAATAATTAATTTCTAGTAATTAATAATAATAATAATAATAATAATAATTAATTTCTAGTAATTAATAATAATAATAATAATAATAATTAATTTCTAGTAATTAATAATAATAATAATAATAATTAATTTCTAGTAATTAATAATAATAATAATAATAATTAATTTCTAGTAATTAATAATAATAATAATTAATTTCTAGTAATTAATAATAATAATAATAATTAATTTCTAGTAATTAATAATAATAATAATAATTAATTTCTAGTAATTAATAATAATAATAATAATTAATTTCTAGTAATTAATAATAATAATAATAATTAATTTCTAGTAATTAATAATAATAATAATTAATTTCTAGTAATTAATAATAATAATTAATTTCTAGTAATTAATAATAATAATTAATTTCTAGTAATTAATAATAATAATTAATTTCTAGTAATTAATAATACCAGATCTTATGTTGAACATTAATGGGTCACTGTTCATGATTAACCATCAGCTTTTCAAGTCACTGAAATACCTAAATAAATTACTTTAGATTTTTTAAAGAGTATTTTGGGGTCTTAAACCCTTGGTGAAATTTTTGATCAGATAATTGAACCCCAGACATACACAAAAATATCAATAGTTATTTATTTTTTTGTCTACCCCAACAATTTAAGTCAAAAAATACTTTTGTCTTATTTGCCTTTATTGTTGGTTATTTTTACAAACATTTTTATTTTTTTTTTATTTTTATTTTTTTTTCAATCCTTTCACCAAGGCAATAAAGCCACTTGTAACCCCCTTGTACTTTACAAGGGGGTTACTGAGTTAGTGAAGATCAGAAAAACACTAAGGAGAGAGAAGAATAAAAGAAATGGAATTAACATTTATTTGTGTGTGTGTATGTATATATATATATATATATAGTCATCCGCAGACAGATCTGTTTCGCTGTATCACAGCTCATCAGTATGGTTAGACATCCGATTGCTTTTAGCCAGGAATGAAACCCGATCGAATTGTCATCAGTCGGCAATTCTACTGCTGAGCTATGGGCACTCGGTAGAAGAAGGTAAAATTTTAGCATGTGATATACCATGTAAACATACGCCAGTTTGTTTGTTTGTTTTTGAGGCTTAACGGCCTATCAATCCTTATGGGATCATTTTAAGGTCATAACCAGTGATTTTGGGTAAGGTTATTTTATTTTTACAACGTTTTTCTTTTCACAGTTCTTTGGGATTTGTTTTTTAAGAGCAGGGTCCCCAAGTCCTACCCTTGTTATTTAACCCATAACTGGAGGGAATGGACGGATTAATACCTTTCCCAAGGGTACCAGTGCTTAAGTGAATGCAGGGTATTTAACTGGAATTCAACCTCGGCTCACCGATATCTCACTGCACCACAACGCACATCCGTCACTATACACTTACAACACCTGGTATTCCCAAGCGGTCACCCATCTAAGTACTGACCAGGCTCAACGTTGCTTAACTTTGGTGATCGAGCGAGAACCGGTGTATTCAATGTGATAGGCCGTAAGCCCCATACACCAGTAGCTAAGAGTGTTCTAATTCATTACTGAATGAATGACATATATATATATATATATATATATATATATATTAATTATTTATTTGTTAGTCATAATTAAATTAGACCAGTAAAAAAGTGTTCAATACAATTATATTGTAGAACTTTTGAATATTTTTCATTTGTAAACAAGTTATCTTGGTATCTTTAGGCGAATTACAATAACTGATTTTACCATTTTAAAAAAAAATGCTCATGTAACAGGGATCTTTTATGGACATACAATTTTCAAAATTAGGAGAAGTTACTTAAAGGTCTTAGAACACTTTCATCCATGATTATATGATTTTAATAAGTATAGGAGGTAAAATATGTAGCCTGTGCCAGAAAGAAAAAATAGCTATTATGTTATTCCCAAGCAAAAATGAATTATTAAATGAAAGAAAAGAAATTATGACCAAATGTAACCATATCAACGAATACCTAACAAATTGACCATGGTGAGATTCGAACCCAGGTTTCATGGTCAGAAAGTGAACATTCTAATCACTCAGCCTTGCAATAATAAAGATCTTAAAAATAAATTAATTTACCATTTTAGTGAATTGGTTGAGATCCTTAATGGGAAGGATGTGTTTGATGAGTGGTAGGAAGGGCATTGGTATTTGGTTGGCCATTAATGAGTTTCTGTCAGAAGTCACCACAATTTATTTATGAATTCATTTTCAAACCCCTTTTGTCCCCCAAACATTCATCGACCTTTGGGGACTTAGATGCTTACTGAATATATTGTTTTCTTTTCTTTTACTTGTTTGTTTCCGAGAAAACCTTAATCCAATCAAATCTCTCTTCTAAATCCGGTTCTGTTTTGTCTCTCTTCAGAGTTTGAATTTTATTTTTGTAACTTCTTTTTGTATATGTAAACCCCAAAATTTGCATACTTGACTCACCAATATATTTAACAGCAGGATTTCTCAGCAGAAGTGTAAATGCTATGCGTTCTTCAAGCTGTCATTAATGAAAGATTTGACCAAGGCAAAGTAAGGGTGACCAATGAAAGGTGCGGTAATTGTTGACGCACTGACAATCACTCTCCGTGAAGAGCACGTCAAACAACTCCTTGAAGTATGTCATAGACCATTTACCATGATCAAAAGATGGACCAGGCTTGCCAATAAAGCGAAAAAGCGGATATTTTTCTAATAAGGACTCTCCCAGGTAGTTTTTGTTAGTTGCATTGATGAGGATCTTCTGATTGGTCAGTAAAATCCGTATTGATCATGTGACTTGTGAATCACAAATGCAACCTTGTGTGACCAATGGAAATGATGCCACTATCAGTGGCACAGTTGTGACGGCAAAACATTATCAATTTTTTTTTTAAGCTCTCAGATTTTACTTGAGTTAATACACCTGTCTTTTTTGAGTTTTTTTTTTTTTACCTGTTCTCCTGCTAGCTTTCTCTATTTCTACCTCTCTCTCTCTCTCTCTTATTGTTTGTTTACTCTCTCTGTTTCTATGCTTGATACTTCTCTTTTTATCTCTCTCTCTCTCTCTCTCTCTGGTCTCCTTTTGTTAGTATGTTTTTCTCATTATCACTCACTTTGTATTTCTTTCTTTACAAGCTATTTCCACCTTTCGTCTCTCTCTCTCACTCTCATTCTCTCGATCGCTAAATCCTCTCTTTCTGTCTGGTGTTTTTATCTGTTTTTGTCACTTTGTTCCCATTTCCCTGCTGGGGTCTCTTCCTTTTTCTCTCCATCATTCTGCTCTTTCTTCCTTTTTTTTTTTTTTACTCACTCTTTATCTACTTGGCCACTATCTTTGCTAGTCACTTTGTAACTCTCTCTCCTCTTCTGTAATTGCTATCTTTTTCCATCTAGCTTAAACTCAGTCACTCTTAATGTCTTTCTACAGCTTTCTTTGTAACTTTCTTCATTTTTTCTCTTCATTTTTCTCTCTTTTTTTTTCTTGCATCTTTCCCCTTTCTTTCTTGCCTTTCCACCATACTGTTTGCTCTTTTCATTCTTGTTTTTTACCTCTTTTCTTTTTTGTTTTTTGTTTCTTGTTTTACTTTTTTTCTTGCATTTTTCTTCATTTTACTCTTTTTGCCATTTTTGCTTTTATCTTTCTCTTTCTTTCTTGCTTTTTCTTACTTTTCCCTCCTTTCTTTTAGTTCTTTATCCGTTTTTCTTTCTTCTTTTCTTCTTTTCTAGTTTTTGTCTAATTTTCTTTTTTCTTTTTCCTTCTTTTTCCTTTTTCTTTTCCTTCTTTTTTTCTTTTGCTTTTCTCTTGTTTTTCCTTCTTTCTCTCTTTCTTGTTTGTTCCTCCTTTTTTTCTTCCATGTTTTGTCTTTTTAGTTTTTTATCATTTTTCTTTGTGAATTTTTTTTCCTTTTCACTTTATTCTTTTTTCTGTTTTCTTTCTTTCTTTTTCCTTTTTTCTTTCTTTATGTTTCTTTTACCTTTCTTATTTTTTCTTCCTTTTCTCTTTTTTGTTTTTTCTTCCTGTTTTTCTTCTTCATTTTTCTTTGTGAATTTTCTTTTTCTTTACTGTTTTTCTTCCTTTTTCTCTGTTTTTTCTTTTTTCTTCCTTTCTTGTTTCTTCATTTTTTCTTCATTTTCCTCCTTTTTCTTCTTCCTTTTTCTTCCATTTGTCTTTCTTGCATTAACTCCTTTCATTCTTGCTTTTTTCTTTTCTTTCTTAATTTTTCTTCTTTCCTTTATTTTATTTTTTGCATTTTTTCTTTTCTTTTTTCTTTTTCTTCCTTTGTTTCATTTTTTATCTGTTTTTCATTCTCCATTTTTTTTCTAGTTTTTTGTCCGCTTTTCTTTCTTGTTTGTTCCACCTTTTATCTTTCTCGTTTTTTAATAAATCTTTCTTTATTTTTTTCTTCCTTGTTTTTGTTCCATTTTTTTTTTTTTTTTTGGTTGTTCTTTTTTCCTTCTTGTTTTAATTCTTCCTTTTGTTTTTTGTTTCTTCTCTTTTTGACATTTTTTTTGGTGATTTTTCTTTCTTTTTTATTGATTTTCTTCCTTTCTTATTTTTTTCTTTTTCAATTTCTTGTTATATCTTTTTTGGTTTTTGTTTTCTTTTTTTCTTTCTTCTTTGCTTTTTCTTTTCACTTTTTCTTTCTTTTTACTTCTTTTTCTTTTTTCTTTCTTGTTTTTCTTCCTTTTTTATTTTTGTTTTTTTTTTCTTCCTAATCCTATCTAGGTTCTTTCTTTTTTCTTAGTTTTTTCTTTTTTTTTAGTTTTTTCTTTTCTGTTAATTCTTCCTTTTTCCTTTCTTGTTTTTTCTTTGTTCTCCTCATTTTTCTCTCTTTTGTCATTTCTTCCCATTTCTGACTCTCTTCTTCTTTCTCTCTGTTTCTGTTTCTTTTTTTTTTTAATTTTTCTCTCTTTTTTCTACTTTCTTCCCTATTTTTCATTTTCCATTTCTTTAACTCTCTACTTTTCTTTTTTGCCTTTAACTCTCTATTTTATTCTGTCTCTTTTCATCTTTACTCCAATTGTTTCTCTTCTTTCTCCCCATTTTTCTCTCTTTTCCTCTCCTTTTTTGTCTCTCTTTTCTTTGATCACTAAATTAATGTTGAGTGCAAACAGGAATTGGTTGAAGACATCAGAAAATATTGGGTTGAAAGTTTGAATTTTCACTTGATTCTTGTTATATTTCACAGCCGTATTCGACAGATGTATGCGTGCCAGTTTCAAACCTACCAGAGATTATTGTTCAAACAAAAGAAGACATTGAAAAATCAGGACTAATCGGTGAGTACCCGATTCATCTTTTTGTTTTTGTTTGATTCCAATACGAAAATCATCAAGAGCCATTCAAGGTAGACAGTGAAATCATCATATTGACATAAAAGGCAGGATCTTCACATCAAATATGAAAATCCTCTGACCCACTCAAGGTAGAATCAAAACTAAATGAAATCATCGTATTTGCATCAAGGGCAGGATCTTCACATTAAGTATGAAAATCCTCTGACCCACTCAAGATAGAGGGTTAATGAATGTTTTATTCATTAACCTCTATCTTGACATAAAAGGCAGGATCTTCATATCAAATATGAAAATCCTCTGAGCCACTCAAGGTAGACATTTATGGAATGAACTCAGCATATTGGCATAAAAGGCAGGATATTCACATTAAATATGAAAATTGTCTAAGCCACTCAAGGTAAACTGTTACTGAATGAAATCATCACTCAAGGTAGAGGGTTACTAAATAAAACCATCATATTGGCATAAAGGGCAGGATCTTTACATTAAATATGAAAATCCTCTGAGCCACTCAAGGTAGACAGTTACTGAATGAAGTCATCATATTCGCATAAAAGGCAGGATCTTCATGTTAAATATGAAAATTGTCTAAGCCACTCAAGGTAGATATGCTACCAGCCATAATTATTAGGCCACCCCAGTTTTTAAAAAAAAAATAGAATGGTTCTTTTGTTATTATTACTTTGCAAAATTTTACAAGACAGCGAGGAAGCCTTTGCTTCAGCCAGCCAATAAAAAGAAGAGACTAGTATGGGGAAGAGAGCACAAAAACTGAACACCAGAACCGTTCATTTGCTGCACATGCTATTGTGCAGTATTATCAAATGAAGCAATCTATTTTCATTTAGAATTATCCACTTGACAATAAATACTAAAAATAGTATGAAATACATAGTTTCAATCTACAGGGTGCGATTTGTAAATTGTCGCTATTTGCCTTGTAAAATTTTGCCAAGTAATAATAACAAAAGAACCATTCTATTTTCATTTAGAATTATCCACTTGGCAATAAATACTAAAAATAGTATGAAATGCATCGTTTCTTTTTAAAAACCTGGGTGCCTAATAATTATGGCCGGTAGTTTAGTGAATGAAGTCATCATATTGGCTTAAAAGGCAGGATCTTCACATTAAATATGAAAACCCTCTGAGCCACTCACTGTAGAGGGTTGCTGAATGAAGCTAAAAGGCAGGGCTTAAGAAGCGCATATTATAAGAATATGTAGGATAGATAAAAGTTTAGTCTAGATTTGATGAGTGTAAGATTTTACTGCACAGGGTAGCATCCTCACAAATTTATTCCATAAAGTAGGGATTCTCAGAAAGAAAACTATCTGGAACTTTGTTCTTACCAAAGGAATATGAAGGGAATATTGATGAGCCAATTCAGTATACATGCAACGTCGGTCTTAGCTCTGCATGCCTGAACTGGTGGAACTAAGGAATGTGGCGTGTCTGAACATTTGCCATGGAAAAAAGCAACAGAATAGAGAGAGGCTAGCAATTGTCCATACATTGAATACTGTTGCCATATTTGGTTGGGCATTCTTGCTATTCATCTCAGCGTTCTTGACAAAATTCAAAGGAGGAGCTGCAATGTAATCAATTTGGCAGTCACTTTCTCACCAATGGGATGTAGCTTCTTTCTGACTTTTCTACAAATATTATCACAGATTCTACTCTGATGAGCTTATCCCCCTGAAGACTCCTCTACAGGAATTTACTTGAGCTACTAGATTAACCCTAACTCTTTTACAGTTGAAATAGTCAAACGTAACTGCCACTTCTACTCAATCGGTTTCTTTTCCTGCACTTCCCACCTGTGAAACTCTCTTCTATAAACTTGCTTTCCTGATAGCAACAACCTCAAAGAGTTATCTCCCTGGTTCCTATCTGATTCTTATCCTTTCCCTGCCAGCGTGGCCGTATCTGACTAACAGGCACAGGTCCAGGCCGATCCGTACAATCATAGTGAAAATCCAGGCAAGGAAAAATGTCTTCGTCAGAAATCAAACTAAACAATTCACAAAGAAAGAAAAACGAAGAAAACATCCGAATGAACGCAGTAAAAATCTGTTTGTTTGTTTATTAATTTTGAGAGAAAAGACCGGTTCTACTCAGAAAGTCCGAACCCGATTTCCTGCTTTCGTTCACGTTCTGTGCCTAGTTTCCATTGGAATAGCCAAAAAATCCACAAAAATCATAGTTTCTGGAAATGGATGACACTGATAACGTCATCATATTGTCAACTAATTAATCAGGGCAATTTTCTCTGTGCCCGGTGTTTTTTATATTGTTCATTTTCCTTCTCGATCTACCCTCACATAACATCCTGTGCATCAGTATTTCTATGTTTTTCTTATTCTTTCTTCGAAACCACTGTTTCTTGTTCCTCTTTTTTTCTTCAGTCTCCTCTCATATAACCCCCTGTGTACCAGTGGCAGTACTTGCTTTGGCTGAAACAATCATAAAAAAACAAAAAAGGTAGTTGTTGGAAATGGGTTACTGGATGGAAAAAAATTCATCACCAACAAGGATGGGTAATTGATTTTGAATAATATCAAGACTGGACAGTGACAGGTAGGCAGCACTAATCAGCATATGGCTTCAATATTCTATTATATACAGTCAGACTAATATCCTCATCTTGTTTTTTCTTTTATAATAGTTTCACTCCTGCCTTGACTGCCACTGGTGCTTAGGGGGTTACAGTGAGAGAAAAGAAAAGAAAAAAAAGGACATGATAAAAGAAAATATCAAAGAAAGTTATCAGGCAAGCAAGTATATGGAAGGGTGTTCCACAGGTGGGAAGTGCAAGAAAAGAAACTGTTAGAATAGAAGTGGTGGTTATATTTGACTGTTTTGACGAGACATAGATTTTTCTTTTGATTTTTTTTTTCAATCATTTCACCCCGAGCAAGGCAGGAATGCTACTGAAGTGCGGGGGGCTACATAACTGTAAAAAGATTAATTAGAAAAGAGTGAGGAGTACAAACTAGTTAG
This sequence comes from Ascarosepion bandense, assembly GCA_037127315.1. Taxonomy (NCBI): domain Eukaryota; kingdom Metazoa; phylum Mollusca; class Cephalopoda; order Sepiida; family Sepiidae; genus Ascarosepion; species Ascarosepion bandense. The sequence continues at coordinate 383,259 of JBBBDQ010002186.1, forward strand.
AAAGGAGCAATAGAAAGATGAGAATGCAGGTGTGATGACAGGTACATGTGCAAGACTGAAATTTGTTAAAAAGTATGAGCATGAATCAGATGAATTCTAGAAAAAAGGTTTTTGGTCAGATGAAATGAAAATTGAGTTTTTTGTGGGGAAGCAGGTGCACCCAAGTAGGGAGAAAAAAAAGAACTGAATACCATCCAGTAAGCACCATCGGAACAGTCTAATATGGGGATGGAAGTGAATGATTTGGTGTTGTTTTTCGTATAACGGAGGAGGAGAAGTGGAAGTCATCAAAGGAAGAATGAACACAGCGAAATACAAGCAAATCTTATCAACCCGTCTATTAAAAAAAATGAAATAGCTTTGGGGCTTTGCCAAGATTTTCTCCTGTATTCTTGCTTTCCTGACGGCTACAACCTCCAGAAATTTAAATGCAAAGTCAATACTCATCTACTAACCACTGGCCTCTAGCTCTCTCCCCTCCCCTGTATAACCTTCACTTTCTCTCGCACCTGCTTTCTCAGCTTTCTATTGTTCCTTTCTAACTAGTTTGTATTCCTCACTCTTTTCTAATTAATCTTTTTACATTTATGTAACCCCCTGCACATCAGTGGCGTTTCCGCCTTGCTCGGGGTGAAATGATTAAAAAAAAAAAAAAAATTCCAACAGGAAAACAATCTAAAGGACATGGTTAAAAAAACTCAACATTGATTCAACGAAAATGGAATTGATGTTCTGGAATGGCCTATCCAGTCCGCAGATCTCAATTCAGTCGAAAATTTATGGAAAATTTTGAAGTTGAAAGTATATGCAAGAGATCCCCCAAAAATAACATGGAACTGAAGAATGTGTGAAACTGCCAAAATCTTCATGCAAGAAGTTCATTGAAAATTCCAGAAAATGACTAGAGATTGAAAGGCAGAACAAAAGATATGCTATTAAATATTAACAAATCATGTCAAATAATTTTGCACAGTCAAATTTGAAAATTGGCTTCTCAGTTTTTTACTCTGTTTAATTAGACGATGTTCATTAAGATATTTGAAGTATCATTCAAATTGAACAATTTTTTTTTTTGTGAAATTTATAAAAAAAAACACGATCTGTTAAATACTTTTGCCATCCACTGTATATCCTCTCTACTATAATAGAGTCAGTCAGTTAAGTGCCATACACGCATTGGGTGATCATGTCTCGAAAGAGACATGACTGACTAGGTAGAAGATTATCCCGCAGTAGGTTGCTATTGCTTTCTGCGGTAGATTAGTTGCCGACCAAGGCTATAGAACCCAATCTGTCCTGTTATTTAACCCATAACTGGAAGGAATAGGCGGATTAATACCTTTCCCAAGGGTATTTGCGCGTAAGTGAATGCAATGGATTCAACTAGAATTCGAACTCAGCTCCCCGATTTCTCGTTCGAGCTGATATCTACTGCACGACAACGCACATCCACTATAATAGAGACCATTGTTTAATAATAATCTTCTCAAATATTTTACTTGCATTTTTGATGGCAGGGGTACACTTGTAATAATAATAATAATAATACAAAATATTTGGCCACAATTCATGCTTGTACTCCTGTAGACATATCTAAATTTATTTATAAATGGAACTTTGTGTGTGTGTGTGTCCATTACCTATAGACTCCGAAACAGCTGAACTAATTTTCTTGAATATTTACCCAGTTGTACTATAAGCGTCTGCAAGTGTTCTTAGCTCGGTTTTGTGTCGAGGTACCCCCGATAAATATTGAAAATCGATAATCAAAAAAATTGGGTCATAGAAGGAGTAGTCCGATTTTAATCAAATTTGATACACTCATAGACAAAGACATAAGAAACAATATTCAGAAGTTTCAAGGTTGCAGTTTTTACAATAGGACTGAAAATTGATAATATATATATATATATATACATAAAAGGCAAGATGTTTGTGTGTCTGTGTCTGTTTATCTGTCTGTATGTCCTTTATATAAATCCACAATTTTTATCCGATTCTCACCAAACTTCACATAAATATTCTTTCGGCTGAGTCTGAGCTCCAGAACTATGGATTAATTTTAAAGCTTTCATTACACCTGAGCAACGCCGGGCTATACTGCTAATCCTTTATACAATGATGCAATGCTCCCTTGAGATGTAGCGGACATTAACATAAAAAACAATCTCGGTCAATAATAAATCCCTTCTGATCAACTGGAGTGTTTATGCGTAGGTTTGTACTCTCTGATTGCTGTGTGAAGTCAAGGCTGCAGAACCACTTCCTGCAATATTAAAACTAATTGGTCATTATAAATAAATAATGATTAATAAAATAATAAATAAATAATGGTCATTATAAATGAATAGCTCAGGGCACATAATGAGGTCTTTGAAAATTTGACATATTGAATGCAAGAGGGATAGAGGAAACGGTGCATGACCTACCAAACAAGCTTGGGTAAATGGTTGACGGAACAGGGATTAGGAAATAACAAGCTTTGCTAATTGGGAAAAGGAGGTTGTATTGCCGAGGTGGCAGTACAATACCAGATGATGTGTGCTGAAGTATCTATTTCACAATATCTGTGCTAATGGATAATAAATACGAACAAGACAATCACATCATTAGACCGAATAACAATAAGAGTTTGAGTTTTGTTTAACGGACGACAATTCTACTCCCGCAGCTTCCTCTCTCGCACTTCCCGCCAAACAGGCATAAAAAAGTGTCTTTAATCTAAGCTGTTCCTCTAGTACTGCTGCCATTTATGGTCAGGTGCCCCTGCCGTTCTCCTCAGTGTTCTTGACAAGCTCCAAAGGAGAGTCTGTAATGTGATAGGTACTGATCTGGCGACTCGACTGCAGCCACTTCCCCATCGTCGAAATGTGGCCTCCCTCTGTCTCTTCTATAAATATTTTCATGGCTTCTGCTCGGATGAACTTAAGTCACTGATACCGCCTCAACAGGTTTTTACTCGTGCAACCAGACTGGCAACTGGGTCCCACCCATTCACAGTCAGGTTAGCCAAATGCAGACGACAATTCTATTCCTGCAGCTTCTTCTCTCGCACTTCCCACCTGTGGAACTCACTCCCGTATTCTTGCTTTCCTGACGGCTACAACCTCCAGAAATTTAAATGCAAAGTCAATACTCATCTACTAACCACTGGCCTCTAGCTCTCTCCCCTCCCCTGTATAACCTTCCCTTTCTCTCCACCTATGTATCTGTCATCGCACCTGCTTTCTCAGCTTTCTGTTGTTCCTTTCTAACTAGTTTGTACTCCTCACTCTTTTCTAATTAATCTTTTTACATTTATGTAACCCCCTGCACATCAGTGGCGTTTCCGCCTTGCTCAGGGTGAAATGATTAAAAAAAAAAAAAAAATATCAACACCTCTGTGGGTTATTTAATGCCAAAAAGGTGGGATTTTAAGGTTTTTTTTTTTAATGTTCGATTATAGTGAGAAGGTTGATACCATCAGATTTTAATGAAAATTCTATGTTTTATTCTTCTTTTATTTTAGAAAACTAAAAATGTCTTCTGGTTTTGTACAGTGTAACTCTGATATAAGAGAGTTGTCGAGACTGTATAAAAGTTCTCTTATATCCGGGTTTGGTCTATTTTATATACATTACCACAGGCTCTAATTTGGGACCAGAGAAAATCTCTCTTATATCCGGGTTATACTGTATTCAAAAATGTTTTGCTGAGAATAATTTTTTTTTTCAAAAATGTGTTCAGGTAATAATTTTTCCTTCAGAAATGTATATTTTTCTATAAAAGTCTATTTATATATATATATATATATATATATATATATATATATTTCTATAAAAGTCTATTTATATATATATATATATATATATATATATATATTTCTATAAAAGTGTATTTTTGAACTTTCATAGTGTTTTGACCCCAGTTTGGGTTTAACTATTTGCCCATAGCTGGGACCCTAACAGGTGCCACCACTCTGGGTCAGGCTGGATCTGAGAACAACAGCAATTAAGAGGTGGTTCCATGCTCCTCACAACCTTTTGATCAGAGGCCTTGCTGCTGGATGCAGTTTACCATCTTGCCCAGGACCAAACAACAATAAGAGGGGAGAGGTTAAGTTGTTAGAGTCGCAGAGAGCTCAGTCCGATCATAATCATCAAGGATATTCCCAATTCCTGACTGCTATTAATCTTTATTTATATAGCTGTTTAGGTCCACAGACCATTCCATCTTTGAGAGTACTGGAAGGATGTCATCTACTCTACCACAAAAGATGAAAAGTGTGGAGAGCCATGATTGCCTTAAAGGACACAGCACATCAAAGAAAAATAATAATATAGCTAGATTACACTATATATTTGAAAATAAAGATCTTTATATAAATAGACTAGCAGTATAGTCCGGTGTTGCTCGGGTGTAATGAAAGCTTTAAAACTAATCCATGGTTCTGAAGTTCAGGCTCTTTGGACATTGGCACCAAAGACTAAAAAGCAATAGTTGTTTCTAATTCAAGCGAAACCGTAGACTGAAAGAAAAATGAATGAATGTAAGTCAAATTTTGATTTCCTAGTATTGATATCAAATAAGTTTTTTTCGTCGTAAACTGAATTTTGAAGGCTAAATAGTCTTCTGAGTAAATGGCATGATGGCTGAAACTAAGAACTACAATTATACCTACTGAGAGCCAAACCCGAAGCAAAAACTAAAATAAAAGGGCTGAAAAAAATAGACATACGGGCAGATAAACACACACAGACACAAATATCTTGCCTTTTATATATATATATATATATATATTATCGATTTTCTGCACTATTGTAAGAACTGCAACCTTGAAACTTCTGAATATCGTTTCTTATGTCTTTGTCTATGAGTGTATGAAATTTGATTAAAATCGGACCACTCCTTCTATAACCCGATTTTTTTCGATTATCGATTTTCTATATTTATCGGGGGTACCTCGACACAAAACCTAGCTAAGAACACTCGCAGATGCTTATAGTACAACTGTGTAAATTTTCAAGAAAATCGGTTCAGCTGTTTCAGAGTCTATAGGTAACGGACACACACAGAGTTACACACACATACACACAGACAAAGTTCCATTTAGATTTACATTATTAAGTCTGCAGTGTATCAACATATGATAATTAATAATATAATTCATCATTGGTGCCCGCTCCATAAGAATTTACTTGGGCATCCAGACTGGAAACAAGTTCCTACCTGTTAGATCAACCAAATGCAGGCAACAATTCTACTCCAGCAGCTTCTTTTCTCATGCTTCTCGCCTGTGGAACTCCCTTCCATATACTTGCTTTCCTGACGGCTACAACCTCCAGGAATTTAAATGCAAAGTCAATTCCCATGTCTTATCCACTTAACTACAGCCCTTTCTACATCACCCAGTCTATCTTGTTCTTTTCCTTTCTCTCTACCTTCACAATTGTCTTGACTCCTGTATTCACATCCATCTCTTGCCCTTTCTCTTTCACCCACTGTAGTTGGTTCATCTTTCTCTTCACTCTCTTCCTGCCTGAAACTTTAACTTTTTATGTAGCCCCCTGCACATCAGTGGCAGTACCGCATTGCTTGGGGTGAAATGATTAAAAAAAAAAAATAAAAAAAATAATGTAAATGGTATGATAATAATAATGTGATATTCTATCTAAATAAATAAACAGTAAATTCTTTCTGTCTATCTGAAACCTTTCTAATTCAAGCCACACTTGTTCTACATAGGCATGTTAGATGTTTTTGGAATCAGGATGGTCCCAGGGTTGAAAATTTGCCCTTCATCTGGTGCTTCAACATTCAGCATTAGGTTTTGTGTCCACGTGGGGGAGGGAACAGTTGAAAAATGCAAATTTTAAAATAACCGGCAAAAAAAATTGATTTTAAAAGGTTTTAATTTATATTGAGTTGAAACCAACACAAAAACTTTTAATTCAAAAACTTTTGTTTTAAATTCAATTTAAAATATCTTCAAAACTGAGAATTGAGGAAATCAATATTATTTATTCAAAATGCCAAGATGGTCCTGGGTATGATGATAAACTGCATCTGGATTGGGAGGTTGTGAGGAGCATGGAACCATCTCTTGATTGCTGTTGTTCCCTGGTCCTCCCTGACCTGGAGCGGTAGCACCTGTTAGGGGTTGCTGGTTCAAATCCTACTGAATGACACACTTTTTCGTAACAAAATTTCTTAAAAATGTTAGAATTATGTATATAAATATGCTGTTTAATTAAAAACAGAATATCTACTCAAATATGAGATCCTGGGTATGACTGTAAACTGCATCCGACAGCATGGCCTCTGATTGGGAAGTCGTGAGGAGTATGGAACCACCTCTTAATTGCTGTTGTTCCCAGGTCCACCCTGACCTGAAGTGGTAGTACCTGTTAGGGTCCCAGCTATGGGCGAATAGTTAACCCCCAAACTGGGGTCAAAACACTATGAAAGTATAAAAATACACTTTTATAGAAATATATACATAAAAATAGAAATGTTTTGGAAAAATAAACATTTTTGAAGAAAAAATATTACCAATAATATATTTTTTGAAGAAAAAATTACCATAACACATTTTTGAAGGAAAAAAATTTTTCTCAACAAAACATTTTTGAATACAAAACTAGAAGATATTTTCAGTTTTCTAAAATAAAAAAGAATAAAAACAAAAACTTTTCCTTAAAATCTGACTAAATCAACCTTCTCATTATAACCGAACATTAAAAGAAATACCTTAAAACCCCACCTTTTTGGCATTAAATAACCCACAGAGGTGTTGCTATGCTGTTAAACAAAACTGAAACTCAAAATTTGACAAAACCAATCTTCTCACAATAACCGAACATTAAAAGAAATACCTTAAAACGCCACCTTTTTGGCATTAAATAATGTTATAGGTGTTGATATGACGTTAAACAAAACTGAAACACAAAATGCCAAGAAATCAGTGTTAAAGGGACATATTTTGTGACTTGAGGTTTTGAAGTTTGTTATTTGAAGAGCTCAACTCAATTGGATTTTCATAGAGTTTGCGATTTGAAGAACTCAGTTTTCAATGAACGAGACTTTTGAACGGAATTGGACTTATAGTCAGAATCACAGTTAAAGTGACATTTTGAGGTTTCATGGAGTGAATTAAAAAGTTATTTTTTTTTAAAATTATGATTGCTGTTTTCTTGGCTGGACAAGAGGTCTCTTTAGTTTCGATTTGGAGGCCCATTTAGCTCTCTGTAGGAGCTAGCTTAAGAGTCTTCACGAGATGCGGCTTTTAAGCTACATATGATAATGTGCATTGTGGTGCATTGGATATCGGCTTGGAACAAGAAATTGGGGAGCTGAGTTCGAATTCCAGCTGAATTCTTTGCATTCACTTACGTGCAAATACCCTTGGGATAGGTATTAATCCGTCTCTTCCTTCCAGTTATGGGTTAAATAACAGGACAGTCAGTCAGTCATGTCTCTTTCGAGACTTGATCGCCCAAGCATGTATCACGTATGGCACTTAACTGACTGACTGATGATAATGTGAAGCAATCATAATAATGACAAGATTAAAATATTAAAGATACATATAATAATGATATAATAATATAATAATAATAATAGTAATCATATAATTATATAATAATGATATATAATGGTATATATAAAAATACAATAATGATATATTTATATAATAATGATAGTCATTATATAATTATAATATAATAATGATATATAATGTTATATATAAAAATACAACAATGATATAATTATATAATAATGATAGTAATCGTATAATTATATAATATAATAATAATGATATATATAATGAGTATATATATAAAAATACAACAATTATATAATTATATAATAATGATAATGTCGTATAATTATATAATATAATATAATAATGATATATAATGGTATATATAAAAATACAACAATGATATAATTATATAATAATGATAGTAATCATTATATATAATATAATATAATAATGATATATAATGGTATATATAAAATACAACAATGATATAAATTATAATAATGATAGTAATAATATAATTATATAATATAATATAATAATGATATATAATGGTATATATAAAAATAATAATGATATAATTATATAATAATATTAGTAATCATATAATTATATAATATAATATAATAATGATATATAATAGGTATATATAAAAATACAACAATGATATAATTATATAATAATATTAATAATCGTATAATTATAATATAATAATGATATATAATATTAATTATATATAAAATACAACAATGATATAATTATATAATAATGATAATTATATATAATTATATAATATAATAATGATATATAATGGTATATATAAAAATACAACAATGATATAATTATATAATAATATTATTAATCGTATAATTATATAATATAATAATGATATATAATGGTATATAAAAAATACAACAATGAAATATAATTATATAATAATGACGTGAATACATCATATAATTATATAATATAATAATGATATATATAATAGTATATATAAAAATACAACAATGATATAATTATAATAATGATAGTAATAATTATAATTATATAATATAATAATGATATATATAATGGTATATATAAAAATGCCAACAATGATATAATTATATAATAATGATAGTAATGGTATAATTATATAATATAATAATAATGGTATATATAAAAAATACAACAATGATATAATTATATAATAATGATAGTAATCGTATAATTATATAATATAATAATGATATATAATGGTATATATAAAATACAACAATGATATAATTATATAATAATGATAGTAATAAATATAATTATATAATATAATAATGATATATAATGGTATATATAAAAATACAACAATGATATAATTATATAATAATGATAGTAATCGTATAATTATATAATATAATAATAATTATATAATGGTATATATAAAATACAACAATGATATAATTATATTATTATTATTATTATAATTATATAATATAATAATTATATAATAATTATATATAAATACAACAATTATATAATATTGATAATAATATTATAATTATATAATATAATATAATAAATAGATATAAAATGATATATATAGTACAACAATTATATAATTATATAATAATGATAGTAATCGTATAATTATATAATATAATAATGATATATAATGGTATATAAAAATACAACAATTATATAATAATGATAGTAATCGTATAATTATATAATATAATAATAT